>JAZKJV010001706.1:0-600000 GCA_037367405.1 Ottelia alismoides
TACCTCGTGTAGAGCTTTTTCAGCGGGCTGACACCAGAGCTTCAGGGCTTGGTGAACGCTTCTTGTGGAGGGTCTTACTTCGCCAAGGATCACGACCAGGTCTGGGCCATCTACGAGGAGATGGCCGAGAACTACATGGTGATGTCCCAGACCCGGTTGTACACTCAGGGCAGACACCAGCAGCCACAGACCGTGCAGTACCAGAGGATAGCACGGGTCGATGCCGGTCCTTCCAGTTCGTCCGCACTAGCAGCAGCACAGGCCGAGTCATCAGCCGCGGACATGGGGATCATCAGCGAGAAGCTGGACCGGATGGAAATTATTGAGAAGAAGCAGTGCTAGGGCATCACTCAGATGGAGCAGATGGCACAGACTTTGAGTGACTTGAAGACACAGCTCATGTGTCTCCAGGAGGCACAGACGGCTTCCCAGCCCCGTCTTCAGTCACGAGGCGATACAGGCAGCAGCAGCAGCTCGTCCCAGTGCTCCAGCTCCCACCAGCAGCCTAGACAGGTTCATCTTGTACAGGCGGAGCCGTACCAGCAGCCGCAGCCCACCTACCAGTCACCACCATCTCCAGACTTGCAGATGGTGGTATACGAGCCGGATCAGCCCTCTGGATGTCAACGGGATTTGGTATGACCACCCTCAGCCTGGTATCCGACGAGACCATCCTGGATTCCAGTGGGGGACCGGAGGTACCCAGCCCCCGCAGCAGCCGTCAGGACAGGGTGGCCAGTACAGCCATCAGAGAGAGCACCAGCCGCACAGCAGCCCCCAGTGTACCCATCACAGCAGCAGCAGCAGCAGTCGTCCTATGGTCCTCGTCCCTATTAGCAGGGATAGTCGTGGAGGCGTGAGTAGCCTCACCAGCAGCAGCATCATCATCACCCATACCCCTCTCAGCCATAGCAGCAGATTCAGCAGCCTCACTACCAGAGAGGCTACCCGTCGGGTTCCCATGAGAACCCTGTCTTGGATGATATAGCCCGCATTCTCACAGATCAGCAGGCTACTTTTCGACGGGAGATGGACGAGTTCTGCCAGGAGATGCGGGACATCGTGAGAGGGAAGGCCGCCATCCCTGTCCAGATTGAGCCGAACCCCAACAGCCTGAAGAGGAAATCTGAGCAGGTAGTTTGTACTGAGTATTCCACTCCTAGTGATACTTTTGATGATATGTCTGCATATCTTTTTGATACTGACTTTGTCACACTTAGGAGCGGTAGGATGCCAGCAGGTGGTGCCTCGTCTGAGCTACATCATGAGGATACACCCAGAGCGCCTGACGAGGAGGAGGAGAGCGGTTCTGAGGTCGCTAGAGATGATGATGGTGGTACTGATGCCACCAAGGATGCTGATTCCACAGGCGGTGTTGAGGCCGCCGTTTCACCAGTTCGAGGAGGTGGTATTGAGGCCACCCATTTTGCTGAGCCAAAGCGCGGTACTGAGGCCGCAAGTCTTCCAGCCGATGGTGGTACTGAGGCCACCCATGCTTCTGTTGAGAGACATGTAGTTTTTCCTTCTTCTGCACCTGTATCTCGGAACATTTCTGTGAATAAAGGAAAGGGTTTATTTTCTCAGGTCCCACTGTGGTGCATGATGTATGTGTGGATCCGGTCATCGAACCGTCTTGACCCTTTCCTAGTCCTTCATCTGAGAAGGACCCTGTGATCCCCTTCCCTAGAACCCTTCAGATGGGGAAGGGGAAGAAAAAAGAAAATCCAAAAAAGAGAGATCAAGAAGAGTTCAGCCAGTAGATGATAGATCGATTTCACATTCAGCTGACTCTTCAGGAGGCTTTGCAGCATATCCCCCTTCTCCAGCGTTCACTTAGAGACAAGACTACAGTCAGGAGGAAGAGGAGGAACCACCACTCAGAGATTCATGTGCTGACGAAAGCCACTTGTTTCGCGATCCAGAACCGCCTGCCGGCCAAGAGGCCAGATTCAGGAGCCCCTTATGTCAGATGACATATCAGTGAGCAGAGGTTCGACCGTACTCTATTAGATAGCGGATCGTCGATCAACCTACTTCCGGCAGCCCTTCTCGACCGCTTCGAGCTGGGCACTCTTCGACAGAGCAGGACAGTCCTTCAGTTTGCTGATCGATCTGTCAAGAGGCTAAAGGGGTTGTTGCGAGACGTTTTCGTCACGATTCAGGGCCTGCAATTCCCCGTGGACCTCATAGTGTTGGACATGGAGATCCCTGAGTCCGTGACCGATACCCCCATCATTCTCGGTCGTTCGTTCTAGGCCACAGCCAAGGCGGTGACTGACCATGATAGCGGAAAGGTATACTTTCACGTCGAGGGCGAAAGTGTACAAATAGAGACGGTCGAGGACAGCCGAGCCAGAGACATATCATGCTCAGAGATGACTTCAGACACAGAGCAGCTGACAGAGGCAGGGCTAGACATCCACCAGGACTGTGACTTTGTGATCACAGACGATGAGGCAGTTTGGGCAGACCCAGCAGCACAAGCCATCCTCTCATTTTCAGACACCGCTGAGACAGAGACGACAGCAGAGGAGAGCCTGGAGAGCACATTCCTAGTCCAGGATACTTCGAGGGCAGCAGAGCCGGTTCTCGACCGCGACACAGATTTTTGTGATGGTGGTGGTACTGATGCCACCTTAGAGGATACAGATCCCTCGGAGTCAGAGTGTGATTGGGCAGATTGTGAGGATGACATGCCAGACCTGATTTCCATTGAGCCTACAGCTGAGGAGGAGGTAGATGCCGAGAAGAGCAGAGACAGTCCGTCAGGGCAGCCTTCTCCAGTTTTTGAGATTGACAGAGAGTTTCAATTCTCCCATGCAGATTTGGCAGTGTTCACGCAGACTTTCCAGAAGCCAGATTTGCCAGCACCAGTTTGTCTAGAGCTGAAGCCACTACCTGCGTCATTGAAGTATAGGTTCCTTGCGGGTGAGCATGAGATGTACCCAGTCATTATCTCCGCTGATTTGACTGGAGAGCAGGAATCCCGTTTGATGGGGGTTCTTAAAAAGAACCGCAAGGCGATAGGATGGAGCGTAGAAGATCTCCAGGGGATTAGTCCGGCCCTGTGCTCCCACCATATCTATCTCGAGGATGAGGCGAAGCCGTCGCGTGAGTTCCAGCAGCGGCTGAACCCGAATCTGAGAGAGGTTGTCATGAAGGAAATATCGAGATGGCGGAGCGCCGATTTTATCTACCCCATCTCCGACTCCAAGTGGGTCAACACGTTGCATGTGGTGCCCAAGAATACGGGCATCACTATAGTGATTAGCGAGTCTGGAGAGGAGATTGCTACACGAGTACCCACTTCTTGGCGGGTGTGCGTTGACTACAGGAGACTCAACCAGGCCACCAAGAAGGATCATTTCCCCCTGCCCTTTATTGATCAGATCATTGAGAGACTGGCAGGGAAGAGCCACTATTGTTTTCTGGATGGGTACTCGGGCTACAACCAGGTGGCCATCGCTCTAGAGAACCAGGACAAGACTACCTTTACATGTCCCTTCAGCACATACGCCTTCCGACGCATGCCATTTGGGCTATGCAATGCCCCTACGACTTTTCAGAGATGCATGCTGTCGATCTTTTCGGACATGGTAGGGGAGTGTTTGGAGGTCTTCATGGATGATTTCTCGGTTTACGGCGACGGATTCAACTCCTATCTTGACTGCCTAGACCGAGTACTTCAGCGATGTATAGAGGTTCGCTTGGTTCTATCTTGGGAGACGAGTCACTTCATGGTGACTCAGGGGACGGTGCTTGGCCATATCATCTCCAACAGGGGCATGGAGGTTGATCCGACCAAGGTTGATGTCATTAGAAAAACTTGCACCGCCGTCCAATTTGCGGCAGTTACGGTCATTCCTGGGGCACGTCGGTTTCTACCGGCGATTCATTCGTGATTTCAGTAGGGTTGCCCGACCGTTGACTGATCTGCTGACGAACATTGTGTTGTTGAGGCTCCTGTCCTTCAGCCACCAGATTGGTCTCTCCCATTCGAGATCATGACGGACGCCTCCGATTTTGCCGTGGGGGCTGTGCTAGGACAGAGGAGGGACAGAGTTCCATTTGCTATTCACTACGCTAGCCGTACATTGGATTCCGCGCAGCGAAACTATACAGTCACAGAGAAGGAGATGCTAGTCGTAGTCTTCGCCCTAGATAAGTTCAGATCATACATTATTGGATCTCGAGCGACTTTGTACACAGATCATACCGCCTTCGGGTACCTCATGGCAAAGAAGGATGCCAAGGTCAGACTGACTAGATGGATCCTTCTACTCCAGGAGTTCGACATTGAGATCAAGGATAAGCCTGGAGTCAAGAATGTGGTGGCGGATCATCTCTCCCGATTGAAGTATCTTGAGGATTCTGAGCAGATTGACCCTATTTGCGAGACCTTTCCAGATGAGGCGATCCTTGCTATCACCTCGCTCCCATGGTACGCCGATATTGTGAACTATCTTGTCGCCAAGAAAGTTCCACAAGATTGGCCCATGCAAAAACTTGAGATCTTCCTCGCGAAGGCCAAGTTTTACCATTGGGAGGATCCCATCCTTTACCATGAGGGAGGGGATAGTATCTGGCGTAGGTGCATTCCTCAGGAGGAGCATCACAGCATCCTTACTTACTGCCACAAGATGGAGGCAGGAGGACATCACTCAGGGAGGAGAACGGCACAGAAAGTTCTCCAATCCGGCCTATGGTGGTCTACCCTCTTCAAGGACTCTGATGAGTTCGTGAAGAGGTGTACTGATTGTCAGAGGATGGGCACTTGTGGACAGCATGATAAGATACCGATGCAGCCCATTCACTTCTGTGAGGTTTTTGACGCATGGGGCATCAATTTCATGGGTAATTCCCCTAAGAGTCAGGGATTTGAGTACATTCTGTTGGCCGTTGACTATGTTAGTCGTTGGGTGAGGCTATCCCCGCCCGAGCCGCTGATGCGAGGACAGTTTGCAGATTTTTGAGGAAGCACATCATCACGCGGTTCGGGGGTACCTCGAGTATTGATTTCAGATGGGGGGTCTCATTTCATCAACGACCAGGTGAAGGCACTTGCTAGCGAGTTCGGCATAGACCATCGAGTTGCCACTCCATACCATCCACAGACGAATGGTCTAGCCGAGGTGTCGAACAGGGAGATCAAGACTATTTTGCAGAAAGTCGTCCGCCGTGACCGAAAGGATTGGTCACAACTTTTGGACTCGGTCTTGTGGGCATATGGGACGTCTTTCAAGACACCTTTGGGCACATCTCCCTTTCGCCTCATATATGGCAAGTCGTGCCATTTACTAGTTGAGCTGAGGCATAGGTCACTTTGGGAAGTTATAGATATTATTTTGGATCCAGATAGTGTAGGAGACCAGAGGAGGGCAGAGTTAGCAGCCCTGGAGGGGCTTCATGATACCGCCTTCTCAAACAGCCTACAGTACAATAAGAGAGTGAAGGAGTGGCATGATTCTCGTATCAGCCACAAGCATTTTGAGCCTGGACAGAGAGTATGGCTGTTTGATGCTAGGCTTCGTCTATTTCCAGGGAAGCTACAGAGCAAATGGAAGGGACCTTATCTTGTGAGAAAGGTACACGACAACGGGAGCATTGATATATCTGAGTTGTCTTCTGAGAGTACCTTTCGAGTGAACGGCCAGCGGCTCAAGCCATTTCTAGATCATGAGCCGCGGGTCGTTGATGTTGCCCCTATTCATTTTGCGTGAGATGTGGTCTCTTAACTCACATCTATTGCATCTCACGCCTGATTATCAATGTTCGTCCGACCTGTATAGATCCAGTTGTCTATATCACTCTATTCTTTAGTCCCACATCCCTTTTCTCATATTATGATTATGCTATACTTAGGGTGACTTTACCTTAAGTATAGGGGGGATGTAGGACCTTCGGGTATTCTTTTTATCCTTTCTACCCTTGTTTTGCTGCCTATACTTAGGGATATTTCACCCTAAGTATGGGGAGGGTAGAACCTGTACATGCTTCACTCGGATTTCCCTTCATGTACAACGTGCTATACTTAGGATTACTTGATCCTAAGTATAGGGGGGAAACAACCGAGTTCTCCTCATGTTATTCTTTCATTCATCTTTGTATCTAGCCATTCCATTTCACGTCCTATACTAAGCACGAGTTATGTCTTCTTCATCGCTCTTGGTCACTCTGAGGACATCGTTCGAGCTAAGTATAGGGGTGTGTATATATTTCATTTATACTTTAGCCATAACTCGTACTTTGTGTGAGTGTGTGAATAAATAAAAAATGGCTAAAAACCCATAAAATTAAAAAATTTTCTCCCTTGTATATAAAATTCATCTTGCAATACCTATTATTTATACAAATTATTTTTGTACAAATGATTGTAAAATGATTTGTGTAAGGGATTTGTAAATATTTTTATATCAAAATTATGTATATAATACAAAATTTTTCAAAATGTTTTGGAAACAAAAAGTTTGCAAAAATCTTGTGTAAATGTTTGTAAATATTTTTGCAAAACTTGCATTCATGCATACATCCATGGTTTCAAAACATTTTTCAAAAATTTTGCACGATTGTAAATATTTGTAAATAGCATCTTTGTAAATATTTGTATAGTTTTTCCTGTATCATAGTTGACATTTAAACTAGCCTGGAATTAAATTGGGAAATGGAGCTTGATTAAGATCTTAATCCACCTAATTCTAAGAGGAACCTTATAGGGCTTAGGGTTAAGGCTTTTCAGGTCCATTGGGACTTAATTCTTTGAGTCCACTAGGCTATGAGCATATGTCATCTTGATGAGCCTAAGTAGAGCACTTAACAACACACGCATGACTCTTAGAGACAATGGCTTGACTTGCACCAGCACTTTACACATAGCTCTCCACGGATGAGGTGGTGAGGAGGCAGTTTCCTTTGGCTTGGGGTAGCATATGAGGGTAGTACTTCTAGGCGGAAGCTCTCTTCTTCTTCTAGTGAAGGAAGTGCGCCTCAACTTGTTCTAGTGGTGATGAAGGCTAAAGACAGAAGCCGTGGGTTGCAATAAAGCTTCAAAAGAGGGATAGTCTACTGGCTCAAGAGGAAAAACTCCTTGTATATATGCTGCACCATGTAGATATGTTGTACAGTTGCATGAAAAAAAGTGCAAAAAGAAAAAGAACTCCAAAAAAAGTGGTGGGTCGGATTGAAAATTTAATAACCCCACCGGAGTGTATATAGTCAAATAAAGCAAAAGCTTATGGTATCCATGTTACATCTCATGAAGCTTGCAGCGGGAGACTTAGCTACACTGGTTGGGCTCCCAAGGATACATGGCTACAGTGGCCATGGTCCATTCTTCATCTTCTTCCCCCTCTCCTTGAGCCGGTTGCACTTGAACTTAGAAGGGAATACCTCGCTTCTCGAGGAAAGAGTTGCTAGACCGAGGCATTAGAGTTACTAGGTTGGGGGAGGTTGTTTCTTTGCTACTTCTGAGGTGGGGAGCTACATATCACTTACACTGCATGGAAAGATTCATGGTCATTAGAGTTTGTGTATGTAGACTTGTTCTGATCTGGTTTATTGAGGAGTCTTGTCCATAGATTGGTGGAACTTAGAGGCTGTTGAGTTTTAAGCTTAAGTCCAAATAAGGTTCCGACACATTAATAATCCAAAGATCTGATCGAGCTCCATATTTCAATTTAATGAAGGCGAGTTTAATAATCAGCCTTAATCCATGTATATTCTCCTCTTTTTCTTTTTCTTTCTCTTTTTCACTTCTTTTTCAAATAGTGTTTGCTAAGGGACTAGCAAAGTTAAGTATAGGGGGGTGATGAATACCCATTCATCACTTTTTATTCTTATATTTTAGCTACAAAAACCTTTGCAAATACATGTATATTCATGTCAATACAAATAATTACCAAAAGCATGCAGTGTGTAAAAACTAATAATTAGCATGTTTTTGTGTAAAAATAAAAGAATAAAGAGACAAAAGAAAAAGAGAGAGATATTTAGAATAAATATTGAGCGACCTAATTCCAAGGGAGGGCTCAGCATGTGCCTGACCGCATAAAAGCCAAAGTAGAGAGAGATAGGGAGCTCATGTGTGTAAATATCCTTGTAAATAAAATAAAAATATTTTCCTCCAAAATTAGAATAAAATGGGCTTGTATATTTGTGTAGATTTATAAATACAAAATCAAGATAAAAATAGAAAAATTAAAAAGAATTAAAAAAATAACTCACTTGTATATAACCATCTTGTACATAGCACACCTATGCCTATTTATTTCACCTTATAAATAAATAAATTAATTTTATAAAATTTGTATATATTCTATATTTTATGGTGTAAATAAATAAAATAAAAACCATAAAAACAAAAAAACCAAAATAAAAAGAACAAAATTAAAAATAAAAAATAACATTGTACATATACCATGTAGATAGATGTATATATCTATTTATTTCACCCTTGTATATAAATAATAAAATTAAAATAAAAATACCCTTTTATTCCTAATTTTATGTTATAAATAAATAAAATATAAAATAGGGGTAAAAATGTATAAAAATAACTAATTAAAAATCAATAATCAATAATCAACTTTGTATAAATACCTATGTATAGCACTATAGTGTACATACCCTATTTTTATTTTGAAAAATTAATTAAAAATCACCAAAAATAGAAAAAAAATAAAATAAACATTTTTCATGTTTTGAGTTTTTAATAAATCGGCCATTTTCTATTTTTAAATTAATTTCCAATCTTTCTCAGGTGGCTGATTCTCATTGGTCCACAGGGACGTTGACCCCCTGGTCAACTCCCCCTGTGGACCACTTCCCACGGGTCGTGACGCCCGACCCGACTTCCCCAATTTTTCGCGTCACGACCCGACCTCCAAATCCGCAACCCCCGAGCTCCGATCATCCCCCTTGCATCCGAGATCCTCGCCAATACATCTGCGTGGGGATCCGCGCTTTGCGGAACCCTGCCCAATCCATTCTTCTCGGACCTGCACCCATACATAAGTTGAGCTCTGCCTCCCTGTTCCTCATCTTTGGCTCATCCATTCTCCACCCAGTAACCTCCATCATCTCCGCGAGAGTGACAGCTCGCCCCAGGTGGTGTAGCAGCGAGGAAGGAGCGTGAAGACCACTGATCCGGCGAGCTTGTGCCGCCGTGCGCCGCCTGGAGGTAGCGCCAGAGCCTCGAACACCGACGGTCCTCGAGGCAAGGACCAGGAGCACCCCCTGCTCTTCCCCAGTCGAATCCATCCAGTAGGTAGCCCCTTCTCCCTCTCTATTTCTTTAATTTCGCATTACGCCCAAATCTCCCTGTCGCCGTTCATCTTCGATTCCGACCATCTCCGCCTTCATCTCGACCATCGGATCACCCATCACGATCGCCTTCCCCTCGCGCATCTTCTCCGCTCATCCATTCAACCCAGCTCGCACAGGAGTTGGGGTTTCGAGCTCCTCCGTCGTCGCTTCGCCGGAGCTCGACCATCTCGCCGCACCGATCACCTCCACCACCGCTAACAGGGTCGAGGCACTTTGCCCTCGTCTAGGAGTCTTCTGGTGCCATTTTGCAGGTACGACGAGGACTGTCTAGGTCCTCCAACTCGAGCCCAGGAGCTTCTCCTCCGTCGGAGTCGACCGGAGCTCTCCGGAGCTCTGTTGTTCCATCGGAGGGCACCATTCGACGCGGGTGCCCAAGGCGACTCTCCTCCAATCTTCAACAGCCCGCGAGGAGGTCTTCAGCGCACACACGAGGCCGGCAAAGCTCGTCGGCGTACTGTTCTTCGACCATCCTCCAGAGACGTCCGATCATCCGTCCTGCTCCAGGTCGTCATCCAGCCGTTCATCTGAGGAGCAGCATCAGCCGTAGATCATCAAAGGAAGGATCGGGACCGTCAGATTAGTGAAGGCTTCCCACGTTGCTTCGTAGCCGTTCGATCGTCCACGTGGCGAGGCCCCAGCCGTCGATCAGGACCGAGGACCCCAGCGTTGGGCGCCACCCTTCCCCGACCGTCGGATTTCACACGTGGCGCCCATCTGACGATCGACTTAATAAAGGGTAATTTCACTTTAGTTCCTTAGCTTTATAGTAGTTTGTTTTTAGCCCTGTAAATAGTTTTAAACTTTTATTTGCGTTGGGTAAATTGCATAGTGGACCCTGTCTTATCTGTTATTTACGTGTATGCCCCTGTGTGTAGTGGATCACGTGCATCGACACGTGTTTGTTTGGGTTATTTGCATATATGGACTCGTAGTTTCAGGGTGTTCTTGAATGCATTTATACTTTTATTAATTGCATATATGCCCCTGTGAATGGTTTTAATGTGCATGTGCGTTATTTAGTGGGTTATTTATACTGAGGCCCCTAGACGTTTAATACTTGTTATTAAATAGTCCAGAAACCTTAGTTTCTTTGCAATTAGGTCCCTGAGTGCCCAGTTCACGCACCTCGTGCGTGCAACCTTGGAGAATTGCACCGGACCCCCTGAACTTTTCACTATTTGCGTACAGGTCCATGTGCACTGTACCCTTCTTTTTGTTTTTAATAAAATAGCAAATCAGCTCCAAATATGATGAAAATTGGACACTTGGCTCCTGCCATAGTTGTAAAATTTTCTCCTATTTTTGGAGATATTTTTTATTTCATTTATTATTTTTAAAAATTAAAAAACATGCATTTTTGTTACTGACTAACTTTAAATTCACAAAAAAATTATAAAACAATCTAAAAATTACAAAAAAATTAGGTAATGTTTATTTTACCTTGTTTGACTTTCTGACCAATTTTGGTCATTTTTCACTATATAAAACCCATAAAAATTACAAAACACTAAAAACCCTATAAAAATTCTAATAATAATTGAAAACCCCAAAAATAATAATTCTAGTGGCTAAATTTTCCTTGAATTTTTTTCTTTATAGAAAATTACCTCCAGGTGTTAATAGGCCATTTTGCATTTTAAATTGGCCCTTGACACCTGGCTGGACAGTACCCTTGTTTTCTTGCCTTGTTTGATTTTTATAAAATCCAATAAACTTCAGAAAAATACCAAAAAATTAACCAAAAACAGTAAAAAATATAAAAAACATAAAAACATTTTTATTTGAATTTTTGAGTGATTTTTGAGTAATTAATAATTAGTTGTGTGGCTTGTTTATTTGTTTCCTTTATTTTTCTTCTTTAATTAAAAATCCAAAAAAATATAAAAATTAAAAACCCACCAAAAAGACCTTTATTTCATTTTATTCCCTTCTTTAGACTACTTCGTAGGCCGCAAGGCCATCACGTGCTCCATGAGTCCGACCCTGGTCGTTATACCAGGCTAATCCAATAGCCAGGACCGCTATCGTATTTTCTTTAATTTTTATCTAATTTTGGTGGTCTGCACTTGATTTTTCTTGATTGATCCGACTGATTGCTCAAGCGACTGAGGTCGCAACGACCTGAGTTCTATTTTTTTACCTAACCTTAGTTGTTCGAGTGATTTTTTTCGGGTCATCAGGTCATGATAAGTCAACTTGAGGTTCTCCTCTAGATGTGTCTGAAGTTTGCACAAGGAGTTGCATGTCCCTGACGTGAAGAAGAATGTTTTATCTGGCTTCATTTTAGTTAGAAATTGTTTGAATTGAAATTTAATTGTAATAAAGTTGTCATTATGAAACATGATCTTTTTGATGGAAAAAGGTATTGGGCATATTTTAATTTTCTATTCAGAATTAAATGTGATTCAATAAACATTGATTCACTGAGTGTTTTAAGTTCTGAAGTTTCTAATTTTATACCTCATGTTGTTTTTAGAATCTTGTGATCTATGGCATATTTATTGGGACATGTGAACTAAACTCAATAAAAGAATGATGAATTAGAGTTAATCCCTAAAAACACTATTGATAGAACTCGAAAATGCGAAAATTGTGTGCAAGCGAAGACACTTAGGAGGTCTTTTCAGTATGTCTCTAGCGATAGTGATATCTTTGATTTAGTGCATACAGATATCTGTGAGTTTAATGGTGTGTTGACCAGAAACAATAAGAAATAGTTTATCACCTTTATAGATGATGGCGGTAGATATTGCTATGTGTATCTAATAAAAAATCAAGGACAAAGCCTTAGAAAATTTCTTATATTGAAGAATGAGGTTGAGACACAAATAAGAAAAGTGCTTAAACACCTTAAATCAGATAGAGGGGGTGAATATTTTTCTAACTTCTTTGATGAACAATGCAAGATGTTTAGCACAGTTCATGAAGTTACTACCCCATATTCACCGCAAATAAATTGGATAGCAGAACAGAAAAATAGATTCTTAACTGACATGATCAATGCTATCCTAAAGAGTTCTGGACTTCTAACCTATAGATATCACGTGCTCAAGTTATTTAACATTGATTCCATGAGCATAAATGTAATAAAAACATAAATAAATAATCACAAATAGGTCCTATAGGGAGTAAAATGAAATTAATAAAATTAACTTCTTAATTTATTGAAAACCCTCTAGCGGGGGTATTTTTGTAATTCTGAGCATTCGGTATAGTGGTGATGCAATGTTCCCAATCCCGTACGTGTAAAGTACGTGCGGCCCAGACTCGGGTGGAAGGCTCGTGGCTCGATCCATGTGTAGCGTTCTGGTGCTTCGGCTGGTGGCTTGGTACATTTGAGGCTCCAGGTTTGGGTGCATCGACATGGTTGAAATAGAACCATTGGATTATCCCCAATTGGGGATAATCCAACGGTACATACACATGGTTTCTACACCACCTCCTTTGACTCGCAGTCGTGAAATTAGGCTCTGACGAGCCGTTGCATCTTCCTCCAATGTGTTGTGCCTCACCTAAGAGTGGAGGAAGATGCCTGAGAGGTTCGCAAAGTTCATCGTAGGTCGGGGAGGCCATGAGGAGCTCTGTACATATTCATCAACATTGGATTATCAGAGGCGGAGCTCCATATCAGAGATCCCTCCAAATTCTATTCATTGAGAGACCTTTGATCTACGAGCATTAAAAGATAACACCTAAAGTAAAGGACAATGTGGCATGTGATTGATAGATGATATGAAGGACCAAAGTGTGGAGAAGATGAGGATCACATTGGGTCCTTCTCTAGGTTTCCAGAGAAGAAATGGATCGGGTGGAAGAAGGTATAGAATATGGGAGATTATGAGTAGTGGCTTCAGTGGACATTAGCAATGTTCAGCGAAGGTCGAAGGATGTTTATATTCGAGTGAAAATGTCTATACAAGCCAAGAAAAATGTTACTCTAGACCTGTGTTTCTTGAGTTTTCTTCAGGTCACCGGGATGAAGGAGGTGGCTTCGAGCAGTGCCTTGAACACCAGATCGTCGCTTCATAACCAGACAGCAATGCCGGGAAGCTCGACGACTATGGAATGGCCGTGGATATGCTCTACCTCAAGTAAGGGTCTAAAATGGAGTAAAGCCCCGTTATTGCAACTCCATCCTTCGATCTTACTATCACAAAGTGAAGGAGAGTGCTGGGAGATACTGGCTTAAAGGTGGATGGGTGAAAAATGGACCAGATGATCGTGGATTTGTAGAGGAGAAAGGCAGATGTTGTCATATCCATGTAATGGTTTTTAACCGTAGCTAGTTAGAAGCAAGGTTAGGCTTTAGGTAAGTTAATTGGATGGTGTGGATTAGGCAAGTTAGATGAAGGAGATTGAGATGTAATCGAATGGAGAGAAGATTTGAAGAAGGAGAGCGGAAACAATGAATATAAACGGTTACAACCACTTTGTACCTCTTAGCAGAGGTGGATAGAGGTTAGGGATAACTCCCAAACCATCGTATTATAACCGGACAAAGGATAAAAGGGCGCCAGGCAATGGTCCCGATGTGCTTGATCAAAAGATCAAGCAGCTGGAAATCATGCACAGATGAATGGATAATGGTCATCTGATCAAGATGATCAGACGACCGAGAGAGGAGGTAGGAGGAATAACAGCGCCAGGACATGTGGCATGATCTAAAGGCATCACGTGGCCCAATCAGAATTAAGAAAAATGCAAAATTATGAGTAAAATAAAAATAATTAGGAATAGAATTATAAAAAGTCTTCAACAAGAAACTTGTACATCTTTAAACCTAGGGGGCATTTCTACAATTATAAATAATTAGTTGGTTAATGCTGCAATTCGCCCAAGATGCACGTGTATGGCACACACGACTCCAAGTTCGAGTCAAAGTCTATGGCTCGAGCCACATGGAAAGTGCATGTGCTTAGGAAGAAGGCTCGATGCATCCAAGGTTGCAGGTTAGGAAGTAGAGACGTAGACTTAATTGGGTCATTGGATTATCCCTGATTGAGGCTAATCCAACGGCATCTATATTATGATGCTTCACCATCCCCTCCGAGTCACAGTAGAGGAGCTTGGGCTCCAGCGAACAAACAAGTTCTCCTTTTGATTGTTGTGTTTCTCTGGAAGGTCGAGGAAGATGACTGAGAGGTTCACAAAGGCCATAGGGGATTGGGGAAGACATGAGGGACTCTGGAGGTAATTGTCGACCCAATCTCGTTGGAGGTGGTGCTCCAGATCGAAGACCTCCTTAAATTACGTCGATTGAAGAATACTTTGACATGCATGCATTAGAAAAAATATAGCCGAAGCAATTTGTAGTGTATATGTGTAAAGGTGAGGCTAAATGGTGGGATGACGGTGGTGGAGACAATGAAGTGTAGGTGGGTTCCTCCATCGTTCTGGTGGAGGAAAGGGTTGAGGAGGATTGGGGTTGTGGAAGAGAATGTACGTGAATGGTCCCTCCAGCGTGCACCTCATATGCAAGGCAAATGTTATAGCATGATTAGTCTTTTGTTGATAGTGTATGTATAGCAAGACAAAAATCCAAAGAAACATGTAAGAATACAAAACCTACATTACCTAGAGATTGAAGAAGCTCGCCAGTGAAGGAGTTTGGCTTGGACATGAGCTTCATTTGAAGTTTTGGTCATTGCTTTATCTCCACATCCACTGGAGAAAGCTTGGACATCCGAGTTAACGGCTGTGACATGGTGGCTCGCCACGGGTCAGCACCAGAAGAGGGATTTCCATGATCACTCTGTCGCCCTCCTCCTTCCTGTCACGAAGTGGAGACAGGTAGGGATTTATTCATGCAAGGATGGATGATCGGAATCTTGGTCGGTGACTAGGTATTTGAAGGTGGAGGTCTCGCTCCCAAGCAGTGGTTTCAACCACCGTCGGTTGCTTGGGGGAGTTAGGGTTCTTGGTGATTAGCATCTAGCATGGAGAACGGAAGTTAGTGGAAGAAGCTAGTGGAGGAATCAAGGAGAAAAGTTATTTGATGACGTCGGGAAAATTATGAAGAGTTGGGTGGTTGCCTCACTTGCATCATTTGGATGTTGAGGATGTCAGAGGTTGACGAAGGATAACAACTGTTGGATCATCTGATCCAATGGTTCTAGAAGTGTCGTAAAGGGGTGGTCTCGATGCCCAAATCAGAGTAATCTGGTTGACGAGGATCTCACAGGTATGAGTAGATCCAAGTTGTCTGATCAAATGATCAAACAATCCCAAATGAAGAAGGGTGACAAAGTGGAAGTGGGCCACATGGCTGAAGCGAGTGAAGCCACATGTCCAATCATAATTCAATAAAAGCAATACATAAAAAAGATAAATTAGCTAGGTGTGAAATTAAAAAAGTTTTCAACCAGAAAGTTGTAGAGAGATCTACAACTTTCATGCAAAACTCGAAGAGAAATAAAGTCATCTATATATAAAAAAAGTTTTGAAAGCAATTTAAAGTATTAAATTACTTGTTTTTATTTTTCTCTTATTTTTTTGGATTTTTATTTTAGAAATTATGTTAAAATAATTATATACAATATTAATTTAATTTTTGTTAAATTTTTAATAAATAAGTACATAAAGTATTAGCATAATAATAGGAATATTAATGCAATAAAAAGAGTTAGCTATTTAAACACATAGTAAGTTAATTAATGTTAATCGTTGGTGGATTTTATTGGTTTTCTTAAACTAGATAGATAATATAAAAGAATAATGTAGATGAATATGGGATTCATCAGGTACACTGGAGCATTAGGCTTCAACCATTGTCTCGCTTCGTACACACTTCGTTCCAACTCCATATCCTCCTCATCTTCTCCCCCCTTCGTTTCTTCACCTCCTCGACCACTCAACCCACCTTGATCCTTCCAGGTCAAGCCCATTGGTGCTCCCTCTTTCTCCTTCACTGGAGTACCTCCATTTCAACTCACTATCACTAGATCCTCCACCAATAAAGGCTAGGACTCTTCGCCAGAGCTCCTCCTTTTCATTTTATAGAGGAACCAGGTCTTAAAGGACCCCGACTAAGGGGTGTCACATGCAATAACTTAGTCCTCAGAAGCATGAGCTATATCAAGCTGCTAGGACCCCATCGTTGGGTCTTGAACCTTCTCAAAGGCACCTACGCTGTTGGTCGACTACAAGAAATCTCCAGACATTTCACAATATGGGAGAGGCCACGGAGCGCGAGGAATCAACAAACAAGGGAAGACACATTTGGTGTTCTTTAATATTCGTGGGAGTGAACCTAGAGTCGTCTGATGGACCCTCCAGTTTGTACATCATCTGTTGGATGGAGATACGCCAACACCGTCTGATCTAGTGGGAGATCTAATCCTATGCATCCATCCACGAAGGGGTATGCACCAATCCTACTGCTTGATCGAGTTAGTGAACCATGTGGCATATGTAGGGCCATTGGATGGCGTGTATTAAAGGGTAACTTTCACTTGTACTCCTCGATCATTTAAATTTTCTTTTCAGTCTTGTAAATTTAATAAATAGTGTAAAAATTTATGTAATAATTGTAGAGGACCCGCTCGTCTTATTGTATATTACATCTAGGTTTTGTGTCAGGTCACCCCAGGTGGCTGCCCACGTGAGATGCTTGTGCTAATTGCATAGAAGCCCTTCTAGCTTCCTTTATTTCATTTTAGTCAAGAATTTGTAATATAAGTGTAAAATGTTGGGGCTATTTGCAGGCAGACCTTTGGATTTTATTATTATTTCAAAATACCAATCCCATGTTGTATTAAATTTCTTGAATTTCTATTTTTATAAAATAGCTCATGTTCTTTAAAAATTCGAGGAAAACTAATGTAGATTTATGATATTATGCTGATGTACGCCATAATTTTTATTTAGGCATTTAAAGTATTTTTCCATTTGTTAAAATTAGAATATGAGCTATATATTCCATGTTTACAAATAAAAATAAAAAATATAACACTATTTTAAATTTTTTTTAAAAAATACATACTCTATATTATTATAATTCTAACTCCAGACCAAAAATCACAAAAAAAAATATATAAAAGAAAACATTAAAATTTAAAAAATCCAAAACACCCATAAAAAATCAGTAAAAATTCTATAAGAGTCCAAAAAAATAGTTTTATGTTGTATATTTATGTATAATATATAGTATATATTTAAAATATTTTTGGAAAATTTTGGACTCATTATCTATTTTTAAAACCAAAACAATTCAGCATATATATCTTACTCATTGTTTTGTATATTTAAATATATTTAAAAATATTAAAATTAGAAAACAATCTATAAAAAAATCACAGAAACAGAGACAAATATTAAAACATAAACCCTTTTATTTTGTAAAAATTGATTATATTAAGCTATATTTAAAATTATAATATATATATATATTATTCATATATATTATTAATAATTATAAAAACTTAATATATATTTAAAACCTTTAGAAAAGTAAAGAAACTTAATATATATAATATATATTATATATCCTTACATATTATTCAATATATATATATTATTATTATTAGAGGATAAGGAGTATGCACCCAGGTGCATGTAATTTTACATGCACCCAGCCCTATAACTTCTACTTTTTTATTTTTTCGAAAAATACCGCCATGTATATTCATCTATATATCCCTCTTATATGTCATTCCAACTTCGTCAGAAACAGAGACTCCTACGCCTTCCATCTAGAACATGTAATTTTAACGGTCTTAGAATTGCTGTAATCGACTACTTTCGGATGGAGGGCATAGGAGTCTCTGTTTTAGATGAAAATAAAATGACATATAGGAGGGATATATAGATGAATATACATGGCGGTATTTTTCGAAAAAAATAAAAAAAGTGGAAGTTATTGGGTCGGGTGCATGTAAAATTACATGCACCCGGGTGCATACTCCTTATCCTCTTATTATTATCGATATTTATAGATATATATTTTATATCTTAAAAAGAAAAAAAAAGAAACTAAAGATTTGCAACATTAAAAATAAGATAAGAATAAAAATTTAAAAACCTAAAAAATATATAAAACATTTAAAAACACATAAAATTAAATATAATTAAAATCCACAAAAAATAAAAAGCAGAAAAGTACAAAAATAATAATTATTATTAGTTTTTGTCAATAATAATTATACATATCCAATTTCTTCTCGGTGGTTTGATCCCTTCACTTCCTTGCTATACACATCGTATGCATGGTATAATAAATACCATGCATTCCTTTATTGTATTATCTATATTGTGGGTTGATTATTTATCTATTTGCTTGATTGAGTTTAGAGAGCCGAGAGAGACACCGAAACAATGATTGTCATATCTGACTTTCGGACACCGTAGGCCCTCTAAGATCGGATGCTAGGATGCCCGATCTCCTGAATTATCAAATGGCATCGTTATTGGGGGATGAATCTAGTTGTAATTTAGAACATCGTGGATCCTAGCATCTGATCTTGGAGGGACTACGATGTCTGATAACTCGATACAAAATATATATTCATATAGGTAAACTGCACAAGTCGATACAAAATATAGATTCGTCTAGGTAACATAGACACCTCCCTAGGTGCCCGCAACATTGCATATACAACCAAACTTACACTAATTTATACAAATTCTTACATTCCTAAAATAAAGATATTTTCAACACAAAATATGTTCATATTAATATATAGAAATGTACAAAAATAACTGCATATTAAATAATGCACAGTATGACTGTGACATACAAATGAAAAATTGTAAACAAAAAACTTCACAGACTCATATCTTCTCCATATAACTCAAACTTGACCGAACTCACCTTTATTGTACTCTAAATTAAATTATCTATCTAATGAAGGTGGTTCATTGAAGTTGGATTTAAGATACAAAAGTTGGTTTTTTGTGCCTCATTATACTATATACATATTCATTTTAGTCACTTAATCCATTATTTATATTTTTACCTTTTTATATTTTTAAGTACTTGTAAATATTATTTTAAATATATTAAAACTATAAATATAAAAATAAACCATTAAAAATTCATTAAAATAACTAATGTAATAAACTACATAGCTAGAGGATGGGGAGCTTGCACCAAGGTGCATATAAATGTATATGCACCGGTGCTAAAAACACCCATCAAATATTTTTTTTTGAAATGAATTCATGTGAGATTTAGATCACCATATATCACCATGATGTCATTAAAATTTCAACTTAATTCGAGGCTTCTAACCCCTCGATCAAGACTGTCAAATTTTAACAGTCTCAAAATTGCTGAAATTTAGCTATCCAAATGAACATGTTAATAATGTTTGTTTTACATGAAATTTGAAGCATATATTCCACTAATAATACTAAGTAAATCCTTCAAGTTTTGATTTCAAAACAATAATATATGATGGGTGTTTTTGGCACCGGTACATATACAGTTATATGCATCTTGGTGCAAGCTTCCCATCCTCATATAGGTATATTATACATATATTATACATACCTATATTTATTCAAGTGTACATAAAAATCAAAAAATAAAAAATAAAAATATGTAAATATGTATTTAAATATATTATAAATGTATAAATTATGTATATATAATAATAAATTTAAAATACAAACTAAAAATCAAATACATAATACATAAGTATTTATACATGTAAATACACTTGTAAAAATTAACATATAATAAATAGTCGATAAAAATAAATAAAAATAACCTAAAATAGTACATAAAATAATAAATAACTTTCATATTTTAAGTATTATTTAATATAATAATCTTTTAGTTTATTTTCATTTTCTTTCCATTACTATTTTGTCTTGTAGCATCCAACTTGACCAATGAGGTGGCGGCATTGGTTGACCTAGGTCCACTCTCCGTCCCCTCTTTGGATCAGTCAATTCGTTATTTTTTCCCCATTTTCACCAAATTTCCCATCTCGATGTAGATTCCTTCTTGTCTTGATCCGTTCTTGTGATTTCTTCACCTAGCTATGATCATTCACGCAATTCAAGAGTCGGTTCTAGTCAACCCGATTCAATCAAAAACCTTAGGCGAGGATCCTCACTTAAGCAGCATGTATATAGTATCTCCTCCATCTTATTTTTGTATTTTAATCCTTCCAATCCTACTTGTCTCTTCAAAGACCATTCCCGGTGCTTTCCCTTCGTGACAGGAAGTGGAGATTCCTTATTGGTGGCAAGGAAGAAAGGCGAGGAGGAGAGTAATCCGTCGTCAGAGCTAGCTCCTGGTGATTCTACTCTTGGCCTTCTCAGGCAGGTAAGCTTGCTATTTCTTTATTTTTTTGATTTCTTAGGAGTACCATTAGTTTAGTTATGTATTTCATTTCCTTTGATTTCATCTATTTTAGAGTAAAGATCACAAATCGTAGTTCCCCAGAGCTCTAGGCTCTGGCCTTTATTCATCTTGTTTTCAACCGTTGACCGCCCATCTAACCATCCCCACATCTTGACCCTTCCATCTTTTGTCTCCCTGATCCATTATTCAATCCAGATCTTGCACTGATATGAGAATCAGTGCTCATCCTTCATCACTCGCTGGAGCACCTCTGCCAACCCATTCTAGACCACCTTTTTGCTCACATGTGGGTCTGGGAGCTTCACCCTTGCACCCTAAAGCTTCTAAGCAGATCGTGGCGTGAAAGGATCCATATGGGAGTCAAATCACTCCAGTTTATAGATCTAGATGCTCAGCTCTTCTCCGACCTCCCAAACCTTCTCCAATGAGGTCTAGACCTTTTGACACATCCATCAGCCACGGGACACTTCAGAGAATGTATAGAGCATCTCAGTTGTGAAGGAGACCATTTAGAGTGACGAGAAGGCTCAATTAAAGCTCATCTCCCAAGTTTTTCTTCTAGTGGAGCTCAACGCCATTAGAGCAAGAGCTTGCTCCAGGTGCATAACAACCATCTGATCGCATGTCAGTGGACCATCAAATCTGAGGATGGGATCTAATCTACTATAGGCCTTCTCAGGCAGGTAAGCTTGCTATTTCTTTATTTTTTTCGATTTCTTAGGAGTACCATTAGTTTAGTTATGTATTTCATTTCCTTTGATTTCATCTATTTTAGAGTAAAGAGCATAAATCGTAGTTCACCGAAGCTCTAGTCTCTGGCCTTTATTCACCTTGTTTTCAATTGTTGACCGCCCATCTAACCATCCCCACATCTTGACCCTTCCATCTTTTGTCTCCCCGATCTATTAATCAACCCAGATCTTGCACTGATCTGAGAATCAGTGCTCATCCTTCATCAGTTGCTGGAGCACCTTTGCCAATCCATTCTAGACCACCTTTTTGCTCACATGTTGGTCATCGAGCTTCACCCTTGCGCCCTGAAGCTTCTAAGCAGGTCGTGGCGTGAAAGGACTCCATCTGGGAGTCAAATCACTTCAGTTTATAGCTCTTGGCGCTCAGCTCTTCTCCGACCTCTCAAACCTTCTCCAATGCGGTCTAGACTGTTTAACACATCCATCAGCCACGTGACACTTCAGAGAATGTATAGAGCATCTCAGTTGTGAAGGAGACCATTTGGAGTGACGAGAAGGCTCAATTAAAGCTCATCTCCCAAGTTTTTCTTCTAGGGGAGCTCAACACCATTGGATCAAGATCCTTGCTCCAAGTGCACAACAGCCATCTGATCGCATGTCAGTGGACCATCAAATCTGAGGGTGGGATCTAATCTCCATCCTCCATCGTCGAAGCGACATCGACCGTTGAGAAGGTTCCACGTGGTTAAGTGAAGGAATCATCATCATGTGCCAGTGCACATAGGGGTGTTTTGAAACTTCAACCCTACGCCTTTTGTATTTAACATGTAGTTTAAACTTTCATTTGTACTTATAAAATTTCTGTAATATTTTACATTAAGGACCCTGAGCTTTCTAACATTTGCACTTTAGTCCATTCCATGTCACCTCACAAGCCTTTATGTGTGAGGGGCGGGACTTTTGCATGGACCCCCTCCAAATTTTATGTTATTATTTGGGTCTGAAATTTGTAATATTAGTTTAAATACTTCTTTGAATTTACATACTTGGTCATGTTGTTCTGATTATTTGTATTTATACCCTTACCAGCGTAGATTATATTTTAAATGAAGAAATGCATGTAAGTTCTTAGATTTTGTTTAGGTATTATTAAATGCTCTAAAACTTTGTAGAAATTACAACTAGGTCTTTATATTGTAGATTTAATTTTGCACGTGTTTTTCATTTATAAAAATATCATTTTGCATTTAAAAATTATAGAAAGTTTAGCTTAAGTGCTTAGAACCATATTATATCACATATTTTTGCAAGTCAATTAAAATTATTTTCTTATTTATAAACATTTGAAACATTACATTTTCTCTTGTTTAGCATTTCAAATTTTATAAAAATTACCAAAGTTTTGAAAAATTCTAAAAATTTTCCATCTCTATATTTTGGTCTCTTTTGTTTTTTAACCAAATATTAATTAAAATGTCTAAAAATCACAAAATTCAGAAAACCTTATAAAATTTATAAAAATTCATAGAAAAACACAAAAACACAACTATTTAAATTTTCTTTATATTATCTAGTATCTAGAAAAATTAGAGTTGGCTCAATCTGATTTGATAGATATTTATTAAGTTCATTTCAAGTTTCCCTATTTATTATCTTATTATTTTATGAATTTCATTATTTAAAAACCCATAAAATTCTAAAAATTTTTCACAAAAATCACCACAAATATATAAAATCCCAAGATCAAAAAAAGATTTTATTTTAAAATTTGAGTTTATTTTATATTTTAGGCTTTCAAAGAAGGGATTGTTCCTTTATTATATATATATATACATATCTACTATATATATTGCTATTTTTTATAAACAAAAAGAAAAAGGAAATTGGAAAGTTAAAAACATAAAAAAATCACATAAATTTAGAAATCTACAAAAATATTTAAAATTTAAAAAAAGAAAAAAATCCTGAGTTGTCTATACATTTTTGTTGCTCTACCTTGTGTGGTCCTTTGTGGTTCGACCCCTACTACTTGTCACTTATATACATTTTTGTAGGGTATAATAATTTTATCTCATATGCTTTTATTTCTTAATTATTGTTGTGAGTTAATTATTTATTGATATGCTTCAGTTGGGTACTGAGAGCTGAGAGATGCGTCGATACATTGATTGTCGGATCTGACTTGTCAAACACCGTAGGCCCTTCAAGACAGGATGTTCGGTACCACATCTTCTGCAATCATAAATGTGATGGTTAAATACTCATTATATTATTATTTATTCATGAACCTAATGAAACATTTTGACATGTTCCCAACTGTGGCTGAAGCGAGAGCCAATCTTCCTGAAGATTGGCATCTTGTTGAATGGGAAGCGGTTTGTACATATTGAGATAGTGACAAGTTCAAGGTAATGATAGTTTAAAATATCATTATATTAATTACTCTATTAATTTATTTTAAAATTAACATGTGAATGCAGAATATATCTGAGAAGAACAAGACCAATAGAAATAAAGCTCCTGGTCCTACCCACACATTTAACAGGACAAGCTTGGATCAATTGAATCAAGTGCATGTAACTTTATCCATATTTTAATATATATATATAGGGGGCAGGGAGCCTGCACCATGGGGTGTAGGAAACTCCCTGCACCCACCCCTATTTTTCAATTATTTTTTTATTTTTTTGGATTAAAAGTTGGGGGATTAACTTAATATGTTAAGGGGAATATGTGTTTCAAGTTTCATTCAAAACAAACATTCTTAGCATGTTCATCTAGACAGTGTCGATTTCCGCAATTCTGAGAAGGTTAAAATTTGGTAGTCTTGATGAAGATGATATAAGTCTCGAATTAAGTTGATTTTAGAATGACAGCATGGTGATGCATAGTGATCTAAATCCTTCAAGGTTTCATTTCAAAAAAATCAAAAAATAATGAAAAATTAGGCCGGGTGTAGGAAGTTACCTACACCCGCTGAGGTAGGCTCCTTTTTCCCATATATATATATATATATATATATATATATTCTGATATATGTTGATAAATTCTTTATGTCTGAAACTGGAGACAGTGTGGATTGACTGAGATTGTTCAAGATTACGCGACTAACGATCGACAAAGAGGGTAGCATGACCTTTATTCACAATAGATATGCATAGGAACATATATGTTATATAATATTTTTATTTTGACTAATGAATCATGTGTGTTTATCTAATAAACATCTCAAAATATAGGGTCGCGTGATTGACTTCCTCCAGACCCAATTAGGTCCAACTCAGGGAAATCTACAAGAGTTGAAGGAGGAGTTATTTAGACATGTGTATCCTCCTACTACACAACACTCTGGTCAATTTTTTCTTGGTGGTGCATCTTCCACCAAGATGAGTTTCTATGTGACATGCGGCGGTGGTCCATCATCTGTAGAATTTCAGCAATTAAAAGAAAAGGGCAAGGTCCTAACCCAGGAGATGGAGAGGTCGCATGAGAGGGAGGATCAATTACGAGATACAATCCTCAAGAATATGTAGACGATGGATCAACTTCAAAGGTTGATCAAAGAGTTGTCTGGATGGGGTCATGCTCCTTCACGACGTGATCGTGATGGAAATGACCCACTAGTAGATGATAATGTCCTCATATGTAGTTTTTGAATTTTTATCATGTAGCTAAGAATATATTATGTATGATATGAAATATATCTATGATGTAAAGTTTTTCACGTGTTTGAAACTATGATGTATTTGTATCCTTTCAACTATAAGTCTATGATATGCATTGAATCTATGATGTGTTTAAATTTTACAAGAATCTACATAGGATGTGATTGATTCTAGTGTGTTTGAATCTAGGAGGAGGATGCACTATTATCTAAGTATTTTCAAGTAACTGCTGTAATTTTTTACAGAAGTTATTATCGGCAGTCATGTAACCTTCAATATGTAATAGTATCAGTCATTATTGATAGTTTCTATAGCCATCGCTATTGCTTTCTCGATGGTGGTTCATGTGCCTGAAAGACACATTCTCAGCGGTTAGTCATTTGAGGAGTTCAGTAATTTTGGTGGTTGGTATTAGACCGTTGCAACTGCCTTTTGCAGCACATGTTTTTCGATGCTTCATTAGCGACGGACATATCTTTTTACTGGTGGTATTTGACCACCAAGTAAAGTGCTTATTCCAATAGTGAACATTCAATGTATTACAAATATATAAGGAAACTAGATGGAACGAGAACATAACACCATCCCTGAAACAAGCATATCTTTATGCAGTGAGTAAAGTATCCCCTGGACTGTAATCTCATCATATAATTTCACACGTGCCCCTTGTTTCAAGCATTCCTCGGGCTGACAAATTATCATATAATTTCACAAATCATGTATACAGAACATAATTTTCAGCAATCATGAATTATGACGCACATCAGGGCTTGAACCACACAAATTCGAAGCTAAGATTGGACATTCCCATCTGACACAAAGAGGCATTCCAAAAATATGAATTCGATACATAAATCTCTACGAGGTTAAAGATGTCTCCAATCAAGCATCAAATCAAAGAATTCCAAGAAAATATCACAAATGCGGAGAACTCGATGAACTCAAGCATGTAAAGCAAATTTCACAAAATTACATTGCCCAACAGATTGCCCACAATGATAGAGAAATACGAATACAAAAGCAAATCAAGAATAACTCGGCAAGGGGATGTGAGGTGCACTGAAGGGCAAGTTCGTGAATTTATAGGTCTTTTTGCAAGACTTAAAACCCTAGATTCCATGTCTGATGCCATGGAGAAGACAATACCATACTTCTCAAGGACACCGGCTCATCAAAGATTGTGAGAAAGAGTAAATAGGCAAATCTATACCTCTACCAACTCCATTGAAGGCAACGTAAAATACTCCGAGACAAGATTCAGAGGTCATGCATTCACAAGGACGACCTGTAAAAGTGGAAGTAACGACAGAGAGCTCACGAGAAAGCAAGAATAGAGAGATCTGTTGGAGAATGCATCACAGGGGGGAAGGAGGGGAGACGGCGTGAGGGAAGGAACCATTGAAAAGAGAGGAGAATAAGCATTCACCCTCTCTTCCTTTGGAGAGCCCCTAGGGTCTGTTTGGTTGCTGGGTTGGACTGGGTTGGGTTGGGCTGGGTTGGGGTGGGTGAATAGTAATCTGTGAGGAGGAAGTACCCTTGTGAATAGTAACCAGGGTTGGGCCAACCCAGTCCAACCCGGTAACCAAACAGGCCCCTAATGTGATCTTCGATGCCTGACAAGCGGAATAGACGTACGTCCAAGGGTAGGGGAATAGTTCCTTATCCTTGAGGTTATTCTTCTATTGAACAACCCACAATCATGACATATCTTTACTAATGTGTTACATTTTTCATATATACTTTGGGCTATTTCCATTTTTTATCCTCTACATCTACTCACTAGTTTTTGTTTCTACCACTTAGGGCTCGTTTGGTTGCAGGGTTGGGCAGGGTTGGCTTGGCCCAACCCGGGTTGGCCCTGCAACCAAACAGGGTTCTCCTCCTCACAGTTTACTATTCACAGGGGTACCCCTGCCCAACCCAACCCTGTCCAACCCTACAACCAAACGGACCCTTAAAGGTACTATCCTTGTTATCAATTTTACTTGGCTTAGATCACAAGGACATGTCCCAAAATAGAAGTATCTAAAACGGCTATATGGAAATTTAATATGCAAACATGGAAATCCACGCAAGTTCCCCCTCCACCGGTGAAAGCTAAACCTGTGGATGACCCGCAACAGCCAACTGGATTGCGATCCCCTCCTCCGCACCCTGAACCCAGCAAACTCTACTCCGCACCCTGAGAATTTCAGCTTCTGAGATATTTCCTCTAATCCATCTCTACAGATAGATTCCAACACGATCCGATTAACCTTTCTAGAAAACCATTTGTGATTCCCTACGTAAAACGTCTCTAATCAAAACGGAATCTCCTGCACTAATCAAAGGTGCAGGGATATATAATACTATAATAGTATTGAATGGTGGCGAAGATAATGGTACGATGCACCGCAGGACAGAAAACCACAACTTGCAAAGGTCTGTGGTCGCAGCGGGAATGGACCAAAAACAGCTCTCCACGTTCCAATCCAGTGGACAACCTGAACGCCAACAACAATTTAAACCGGGGGCTCCATACCCTCTTCGCCAAAACCGCCTACTCCTTAGTCCCCCCTTAATTAATTAACCACCTTCTTCCGTAGACATTCGGACATGAATGATGCATGGGTGATATAATATACACCATCAATTACATAGACTGCAATGTGTACAGTACACGTAGTTGATGAAAACCATCGTACCAACGCACACAATCTACAGAAATCCCGGCTTAATACCTGTGTACATCACCACCCGTAATCCAGAAATCACAGGTAGCGCAGTACGAGGGGTGCCCCAGCAAGTACCCAGAAAACCACTGTGGCTTCAACGCCCACCATCCCACGAAACCACCGAAACCGGCGGCTCTGCATCGAGGAGAAAGAAAGAGAGGAGGTCATCACCCACCGGAAGATATCGGCATCGAAGAAAACCAACCAAACATCGAGAGGTCTAACATCCCTTCTTTCCTCTTCTTCCTCCTCCTGTCTTTCTTTCTAATCCCCGGACATTGCAGCAGAAGCGGTTTCCGTTAATCTAATCGCAGTCCAACAAAAGCTACCAAAGGAGAAACCTTTAGCCTTATATGGAAGTACCCACAAATCTCACAAGAGGATCTATGGGTCTGGACGTCTCCCTCCACCCCCACCAGCAGCCATCACAGCAGCTGCAGCTTCGTCATCAGCAACAGCAACACCAGCACCAACCTCCGCAGCCGCAGCAGCTCCTCCCATTCTCCGACATCCACCCTTCCCTCAAGCAGCCCTCCTACAAGTCACCCAAGCCACCTCCACTCCCTCACCTCCAGCAACCCATGCCTCTCAGCCCCGAACAAGACGACCACCCACCGCCCGCTGCGGCCGCGTCACCGTGGCAGAGAATGAAGTGGACCGACACCATGGTGAGACTTCTCATCATGGTGGTCTTCTACGTCGGCGACGAGGGCGGCGGCGGCGACCACCCAACTGGGTCCTCCGGCGACACGGCTCCTACGTCCGGCAAAGCCAAGAAAGGAGGCCACGACCAACAGCAACAGCAACAGCAAAAGAAAGGTAAGTGGAAATCTGTGTCGAGGGCCATGATGGAGAGGGGGTACAACGTGTCTCCGCAGCAGTGCGAGGACAAGTTCAACGACCTCAACAAGAGGTACAAGAGGGTCAACGACATCCTGGGGAGGGGCACGGCTTGCAGGGTGGTGGAGAACCAAGCCCTCCTCGAATCCATGGACCATCTCTCCCCTAAAGCCAAGGAGGAGGCCCGCAAGCTCCTCAACTCGAAGCACCTCTTCTTCCGCGAGATGTGTGCGTACCACAGCAGCTGCGCTGCCGCTGCAGCGGCGGCGCAGCAGCAACCGACGGCATTCGCAGCGGATGCCACCATCACCCACCATACCCACTGTGGAGCGGGAGACGCACCGCCGTTCCCCCCTTCCCAGTGCGTGCACCCGAGCAACAGGGCGGAGACGCCTACCACATCTTTGAAGCTCATGAACAATACTACCGGAAGTGTCGAGCGGGAGGACGATCGCGATGATGAAGAGGACGACGACGATGATGATTATGATAGGGATGAGGAGGAGGACGACGATGAGGATGAAAGGAAAGGAGAATTCTTCGTCGCCACGACGTCGTCGGGGACGAAGAGAATGAGGAGGTCGTCTCCGGAGGTGACCGTCTCTGCATCGCCACCGGGGATGCAACAGCTGAGGGCGGAGCTGGTGGGGCTAGCAGGGACGGCGGAGCAGCAGAGGGATTGGGTGCGGAGGAGGGCGGCAGAGCTGGAGGAGAGGAGGGTGGAGTACCAGAGGAGGGCGGTGGAGCTGGAGAAGCAGAGGTTCAAGTGGTTGAGGTTCAGCCGGAACAAGGAGAGAGAGATGGAGCTGACGAAGCTCGACAATGAGCGCATGCGCCTCGAGAGCGACCGCATGCTGCTCATGCTCCGCCACAAGGAGATCGAGCTCTTGGGCGGAGGCGGAGGCGGAGGCGGAGGCGTGGTCTCCGAGGCCACGCCGCCGCATGTTACTGCCATGTTTCGGCAGCAGCAGCCGCCGGGGTCTCTGTGAAGGCAGCGACGGTGGGGGCTTTGCATGTGCATGGGAAGCGAGGTATTGGATTTTGGATGATTACCCAAATAATCATATGGTGGTTTTTTTTTTCTTTGATTTTTAAGCATGGTTTTTTCTGTATGTATGATGTTAAGTTAATGTGACACTTTGTCAGTGTCCTGTTTTGGGTTTAATTTGGGACGAAAAATACTGGAAAATCATAGGAGCATTGTTTATTTCTCTGGTGAGATTTTTTGTTTGGATTTTAACGTAGAAGTCTAAATTGGTATAATGCAATGGCGAAATTCTTAGAATCGGCCATATGAATGGACCATTGATCCTATTCCTACCGTTGATCAGAGGCACCGTTGCTCGGATTCCTTCATAGTTTTCATTCTTGTGTTGTGTTTGTGGGAGGATAAGAAGATGGAATGACGATTACAATGGAATTCCGATTCTATTATTCACGAGATTTGCATTATAAGGATTCACGATCCCATTCCTTCACCATTAGACGATATATACTTCGTCACCCTTTGTTAATTCATCCATCATTGCTATTGACAAATCCACCATTAGAAACAAATCCAGCGAATTAGTTAAACAAGGTGGATAAGGAAATGAGATATTTAGATATTAGCATATACTTTTATCTTCTACTACAGAAGAGATGGGGTTGTTTCAGTACTATTTTTCAGTTGATTTTTTTATTTTTTATTTTTAAAATATCATTATATATTTTCATCACTATTTCTCTTTAATATTTTATTTCAATTTCCTTTTCTCTTTAATATTTTATTTCAATTTCCTTCATCTTGAATTTTTCAGTTGATTTTTTTATTTTTTATTTTTAAAATATCATTATATATTTTCATCACTATTTCTCTTTAATATTTTATTTCAATTTCCTTTTCTCTTTAATATTTTATTTTTAGTAATTTTAACGATTTTAGAATTTGGTAAAAAAATTTTGGAAAATAAAATACGAATTTTCATCAAAATATCCCTCTAATGTGCCATTCAGAAACAGAAACTCATATACCCTCCTAGCATTAGTATCTAAATATGATGTGCTAAGAGGTTGAAGTTATACAAATCAGTCCATATTGACTTTTTTGAAATCTATCAGTATATTGTCACATTTAAATATATAATGATAGCATTATTTTTTGTGAAATGAAGTTTCATACTTGAAATTTACTATGAATATCCATTGTTATATATTAGCAATGATTCATATAGCAACGTTTATCCATTGCTACTTTTCAAAGTTTGAACTAATCATCATTAATTTTTTTAGTTTAAAAGTTAGCACTGGTTAGTCGATTTTTCTTAATAAATAACAACAAATAATCATTGATATATAAACCACCTAACAATAGATATAATATTCATCACTAATTTTGAGTATAAATATTTATTTTGAATATAATTGTTATTATATATTTAATAGTGGATAATATGGTGACAGTTTAAAAAAAGACCATCAAAATAAATGCATTTAGTCGTAGTGAATGAAGTTCATTATATTATTTTACAAGACAAATGAATAATTTAGTGATACTTTGTTATATCTTTTTATGTAAAATTTAAAGCAATGAAAAAATTTCCCCTTAATTATTTAAAAAACATCTTCTTGAATAATTCTTGATTATATAAAAAATATCATCCAGCTATTGTTGAGTTATTAAGACAAATTAATGGAAAAGAAACTTACAAAATCTAAGAAAATCGTATAAACTTTGTTAATTACATTCTCGACCTTTGAAACAACGTATTTCCCTCCTTGACCCTGTTAACTTGCTAACCCTTACAAGGCAGACTCTCGAGTTTAGCATCGTTTATTTTTCTACTGGCGGCCATTTTGTCAATGCCATATTTTACCCCATTTTGTGGACCATTAGAGATGAATGTCCTGACATGTCCCTCACTTTCTAACACTCTTTTTAAACTTCAACGACCTTATTTGAAGGCCCCACTTTGAGATATTTGCTTCAACCTGGGAGTATATGAAGAGATAGAAAAGAATTTTGTTTACTACATGTCCAGGAGGTAAGAGTACTATGGAGAGAACCACCTTGAAATTTTTATATTGTTGGGTTCAGTATTTCTCCAGAAGTATTACACGGATATTTATAATAGAAAAATCATATTTTACAAGAATGTTTGTATAACAAAAATCATATTTCACATGGTTTCTATGTTATGATTAGGAGCAGGTCGCCGCCTCTGGTGTCTTCAGCAACGATCGAGTAAGATGGACACACATCATTTCAAACTCTTGCAGGAACATGTGTGGTTCCTCTGTTGCATTGTCATAAAATTTTGACAAGAGTGTCAAGAATTGAGGCTTTAATTCTCCGGCATTTAGCAGTCGGCCTAAGCCAATTCTCATTCTGTGTGGCACTAGGATTGTAGGCATCTCCCATCGATCCTCCCTCATTTCTTAACTGTCCAAGCTCATGTCTGAGTAATTCATTTCTCTTCTCAGCTTGTGCAAGTCTAGTTAGGATGTCCCTCAATGTATCGTGATCTCCCTTATCATCCATGCTCTTCGTGGTAGGCATCTTGCTATTTTGGTATTCTTCACCTTCATAATACAAAGGTTTTGAATTAATAGAATGGTAAGATGGTGATCTAGAGGCATCGAGGTGAGAGTCTTCCTCGATGCGGTGAGAGAAGAGAGTGTTGGTATGAGTCTTCCAAATAAAGAATGAATTATTGATCTTAGCCTCACAGGAAGAGTGCCCATAAAACCAAATTCAGGGGAAGAGTGTCCCTGAACTCGTGAGGATGGTCGATTTGGAGAGGTCGGCGAGAGGCTCGTAAAGTCAAGCAAAAATCACCCCAATCCACCATTTGAAGATTCGAATTAAGAGCACGATGTGAAACGAGGAGAGGTAGGAAGGGCTCTAAGAGCGCAGTCTGTGAATGCACACCCGTGAATACAAACACAAAATAAACCTCAAATTCACCAACTCAGCATTGTGAAGGTCGTGAAGGTTCGACCAAATTATTTTGTTTGATTTAGTTGGTGATAAATTCTAATTTTGAAAGAGTTAACGATCTGTTAGGTGCATGTATTTTCCCTAAAGATTGGCTCGAGTCTTACGATTAGTTGCACCCACTTCCTTCCAGTATGGGAGTAAGTACCGATCGTATAAATAGGGTTACTTGTTACTTGAAGACGGAGCCATACATAGTATCCTCAAAATCCCCCACTCTCCTAAGAAAATCTGGACCCTTTACCGGCTACCTGTAGATCCTCACTAAGAAGTAGCTAATCATTTTTGTAGAATCATTAGTCAATCTGAAAATCATGGCTTGGCTCTATCCTAGTATATGTCCCTCTCTCACTTGCAAGTAAAATCAAACAATGAGGGGAATATTCTCCCAAAACATTTCAGTTTTAATGCAATTTTTTGTTCAAATTGTATTAGCAGTCTCGATTTTAAGCTTGATTTTCACTGAATTTAATCCACCACACTAGGCATGCCTAAGAAACAATCCTGATTTCCTTTAATCATAAGTTATAAAACCAAAGGGGAAGGAGTCAAGAAAATCTGATGCAACGATGAAATCAATGATGCTTGCCTAGTTCAAAAGACTTACAGTGATCCTCACATTCTACATACGGGATGCAATACAGAATTGAAAACTTTATACTATATGAAAGGCAACATTGAAACCACACCTAGCAGATAGTTCTAATTAGTGAGAAGAAGTGAATTGAATTTGACTAAGTTAAAATGATCTAAGGTGCGCATGGTTAAAGTGAATGTGTGGTCCTAAATTACAAAGGGCACATAAAAGTTTGAATTACACTACCGTATGACTATCCTAATTTTGCCATTCAAGTTGGATCCCATCCTCACCGAAGAGTGTAACGGACTTGACACACCTAAAACAATGTCCAAGTTCGAGTACATACACGAGATTCTGAACGGAATGCACTAGAAATTTTGCAATAAAATAAAATGAAGAAAATAAAATCCTAAGGACTCTACACTCTCACGACTTGACTCCATCTTAAATTTATATGATTCCTTCCATAGGTTATTTTCCTAGAAAATGTCGACCTCTAAAGCTCCTGAGTTGCTCGACCACCTAAGTAGTTGCTCCATCACGTTGGGTCACTGCATAAAAACAAGTTGGTGGTCAGAGAGATAGACTCAGCAAAAATAAAACTAACAAAATAGATAAATGTAGAAAAATAAGTAGAGAAATATGCACAAGAAAAGTCGAGAGTCAGACTATCCGAGGTGGGAAAACCTAAAACCAAGATTTTCTAAAAAAATAACCTAAGTAGTGCCTCCCCAGTAATGGTACCATTTGAAGAACAATGAAAAGCCCTTGTTAATCGTTCGAAATTAAAGTTTAAGTTATTCATTGCAGTCGTACAATTCAAGATTGATAACAACAACCGCTTAGATTAATCTTTAAATTAAAACGAGAAGTCAAATTATTTTTTTCTTGGGAAGTTCAAGGTCGAACTTAGGGAGGCAATTGTCTCCTTAGATTGATTTACAGTCGATCTAGAGGTTAGGTTTTCAAAGAAGATTTTTTGGTATTTTTAAATGCAATAAATGAGGAAAATGTAATTTTGACAAAGTTAGGGGACTAAAATGTAAATTATGTTCAACTTAAGTTCAAAAATTCTCAAACTTGGGCAGAATATGAAATATGATGAACTTAGGCTAATGTAATTTTTTTGAATTTTTGGATGAACTATGAGTTATTATGAATTAAATACTACAAACAAGGTCATTTTAAGTTAATTAATAATAATAAATAACAATCAACAATATTTTCTAAAAATTAATTTATTCAAGATAGATCTATGTGAGAGATATCCAGAATAATTTTTGAATTTCTAAAAATATTAAGTGAGAAATTAATTAAAAATCAATTACTAAATTGACCATTTCATTTATTTTGACCTCGATATATGTGTAAATGTGATGAAACTTAGGCACCCTGTAAAAAATCTAAAATCTATCCACTATGATTTTTTTGTAATTTTCAGAGTAATGATTAACTTAATATGAAATTAATAGCATGCAATGGGTAAAATATTCATTTTGTCACCAAAATAATTATATTGTATCAACCATGTCTCGTAAAAATTCAAACAAATATCCACAATGTTGAGCAAAAGTTGTTCTACAGAGTGCAATTTTTGAAATAAAAATTTGATGCAAAATGAAAGATCAAAAAAATATGCAAACACAGGGGTAGGAATGCAATGCATAAAATTAAAATTGAAAATAAAATAAATATGCAGAATGAACATATGTAACTTCCCAAACTAATGAGGTCCTTCGCGCAATTGTTCCAGAAGGGCACGTGCATGAATTCCGAAGCATATGGGTTCTGGATGCAAATCTCACTTACGGGGCACGTGCGATACACGTGCTTTCAGGCTGGGGGGCTCCATTTGACATGTTGGTTTGGCAAGGGGGACCTATGTAATTACCCCAGCCCTCACATGCATTCCACGTCATGATTCGCAGTCCCCAAAACAGTGGATACATGTTCTCTAAAATGATAATAACTTGAGCAAACGGAATCGAAATCACACAAACATAGATCCCATGATTTCCTTATTTAATGGGGAACGAAATCCAAGTATTTTTGTGTTTAAACATTTTAAACATGATCGAAAATATTCATTAAACAGATATGTGAAAATGAAATGCGAGAAAACTTTCGCAAGCCCTAATGAACCCAAGTCTTCCTAGATTTATGGATCTCATACAAAACCTCTGACCTAAAGCTCTGATACCACTTGAAGGATATGTGAAGATCCTTAAGCGCATCATGGAAGCGTGAGGATCGCATCGTATGCGATCGAGAGCGACTAGTCGCACTAGTTGCTCGAGGCAATGGAAATTAAAAAATTTTTCATGCGATAAAACCACATGATCTAAGAACACTTCTCAGATCGTTTCATCTGAACCACAAATAAGTATTAGGGTTACCTCTTGAAGCGTGGTTGCGATCGAGTCTCTAAACGAAGAGACCTCCCGTCTCAAGTCCGATCCGACGGAGGAGACGCTTACAAGCGTGTTGATGAAACGTGTGCTTCTCGCAATCCATGTTAATGATCCAAGAGGCAAATCTACTGATCTCGCCACACGAGATCCGGTGTCTTCTTCATGAGAGAGGCGCACCGAAGGAGGCGGAGATCCACGAGCGTATGACCCGGCAGCATAACGATGATGTTGCGGCGATGGAGACTCTCTTTAGGGCTCCATGGTAAACGGCCACAAGAGAGGGAGGGAGAGATGGCATGTAAGGAGAATGAGAGAGAGCATATATTGTAAACTTGTAACTTCTCAGAAGGGCAAGGGGTGCCTCTTCTTATATAGGGTTTTGGGAGTCCATGGATCACAATAAATGGACAACATAAAATCAATGGATGAGATTGATTTGTACTTCTTTCAATGGCCAATATGTTGTTGTAAAAAACACAACGATAATTAATTTAATTTAGATCAAATATATATTGATAAATCAATATAACTTAATCCTAAAACAAAATCAATCAAACTTGGAGATAAAGGAAAGTAGATTACCTCACCCTTTCTTAATAGGAGTTGGTGGGAATCTTATGTAATATCATGAGATTACATTATTTCATGGAAATCTCCAATATTTACAACAATAATTATTGTAAATTATTCTATAAAAATAATTCATAATTATTTTGTGAATAGTGCAATCTTGTCATTGGAAAATTGTGAATCGCATTCACAACCCAAAATAAAATGTGAATTACATTTTCAATTAATTGTCCAATGTGAATCCAATTCACATCAACATTAATTAACAAATGGAAATTACAAATAGCTCTCTCTTATATATTATAAATCGCATTTATAATATATATGATTAATATGGATATTGCTATCCACATTATTCAGATGCATGATAATTAAATCATATTTAATTATCTTGGATCTCTGTTCTCATGTGCCCAAATAATATGAATCACATTCACATTATTCACATATTTGATAATTAAATCATATTTAATTATATATGATATATCTCCTTATAATATGAATCAAATTCATATTATTCATGTAATTAAATCACATTTAATTATCAATTTTCTCAGTGCTAGGATACATAATATCAACAGTGAAATTATCCTGAACTCTTTCAAGGATAATGATCTTTCTCTGTGTATACTTGGAGATGAGGACATGGCGATTGTATTGTTCCACGTATAGTGACTTGGATATTGAGATCACATCTAAAATCCAGATCTTGTGGATCTCTCATAGATTCTTGATTAAATCAAGACCGCAAATCTAATCTTCTCATTTCATCTGAATCACATTCAGATTAATGTCCAACATTTAGACCAAGATCATATTACTTCTCTACTGAGAGGGATCACTAAAATCCCAGACTTGTTTCATCACTCCCTAGGAATGGAAGCATCATGGTCATACAATCATTTATGATCACATCACCCTCATGTATTCCCAATACCTGTACATCCTGCATACTGGAAGATCCAGAATAAACGAGAAGTATAAGATCAATTTTACAGTGTCTACTTCAGGGTTTTTTCATTAAGTTTCTCATTTGATTACTGTGAGTCGGTATCGATCATATGATTTCCAAAAGAATATATCATACCTAGATCTTGATCATATACTTTCCAAAAGTATATATCAAATCTACAAATTCAATCAAGCTTCCAAAGTGAGACGACCGTGCATGGAATTTGGTTCTTCCCAATATCTTATGAGTGAGCTCATGTCTTCCGATTTAGTAATGAACATGTATAATCCCTTTGAGAGATCGTATTACTCATATGCCCTTGTATGCACACCAACACGCTGATGTATAGACCTGATTAGGTCATCAACCTATTTGTCTGCCAAATGTACATACTCAGACATATAGCAACGCATCTGTCTCCGGTCAGAGGATGCGTGCCTATATCGTGACAGCATATGACATAGGACTTTGGTTATCTCGATCTCGTTAAGTCAACTCTTTGACCTAACTTATCTAACACCTCGGAATCTTTATTCCTATGCAGAGGACCTGCATCACGAGGTCAGTTAGATATCAGCCTTTCGAGAAAGGATTTTCATCTCCTTCTCAAGATGGAGATCCTCTCTTAATAATCATTTGACTGTGCTTTATGAGTCCTCAATCTAACTCCTTAGATATTCATCCAAGCACCAACCTCTATGATTCAATTATTGAATCATCAGCTATACAATTATTAAGATGGCCATGGTACATAACCCTAATTGCATTAAGGGACCTATTATGAAAATTAATTATTCTTCATTTCAGATTAGGGAATGATATTTGCAATAACATTTTTCGCATAATGGCTCGTCGTGGGCTCGCAAGTCCAACAGGTGCTTGATGAGTCCTCAATCTAACTCTTTAGATATCGTCCAAACATCATCCTCTATGATTCAACCAATGAATCAACAGATATATGATTATTAAGATGGCCATGGTACATAACCTTATTTATACTAAGGGACCTTATAAATGCATTCATTCATTTAGTATCAGACATGGGGTGAAATAAATCAATAACTTTTATTGATATATCAAAGATTACAATAATATTTATTGTAGAAATGGCTCACCTTGGGCTTACATTGCTAACAATTTGGAATCATGTAGGACCTAGAGATGAGTACAAGGAATAACTGTATCGGATGGTGTTTCGGAGAATTTTCTTACAGGAGGATCCAAGTCAAGATATGGGCATAAGAGTAGAGTTCTCCCTAGCATTGTCTAACCAAAGATTTTTGACAACTATAACAAAACTAAGTATTTATTTAATTTATAAATGAATAATATGGACAACATCATATTTATTTTTCTTTAAGAAAGTCCATGACACTCGAAAGAAATCATCCATAACTAAGTAGTATCTATATCTCCCTAAACATCAAGACCAACAAGCTAAAAATGGTATTGGAGTGAGTAATAAGCCTTTCACTCTAGGTTGATAGTGGAAGGGAGCCAGGGAAGGACTCGATGAAGCTTATAAAGAAAAGGATGACCAAAACATTAATGCGAGAGAGCATGAGACGACGCAGAAAAAAGAAGTACTAGATTAGGTAAAAGATTCAAATGATTAGATAAGATGGTAGACAATCCCTTCTTCATGGTTCTCACCAATCATCCACCTAGTCAGTACATACTAAAAAAACACAAGATATGTCATCAAATATAGCTCGATAGTTGAGCTCATTGCTAATCTAACTAATAAATAGAAGACTAATAGGAAACTCAAGAACAATGAGAACATTAGTCAGTATAATTATAGGGGTGAGGTGTCCATACACTCTTCCCTTAATGGGAGGGAATTACTATCTGCAACATGAATAATTCTTCAGGGATAGACTTGTCGCATCTGATGTAAAAGGGTTTATTCTCCACAAAAGTGAATGGAGGCACCTATATCAATCAACCATTTTCTTTCGTTAATTTTTGTGCTAAGACAACATAGATACATGTACAAACGATGGTAGGAGTCCCCGAAAGATCACTCTGATGTTAGTTTGTAATCAAGCCTGGGTAGAACATATCTGGTATTGTATCAAATCTTATAAGTCCCTTCTAGGGACTTTGAGAGGTGGGTCCATCACCCGTAGTCGTGACGTCTCAAGTAATAGGAGTGTGATGGCCATGTTTGGTGTATTATTGATGAATCTGTGATTCATCACTCTAAAAGTTGAAAATAGAGCTTTGTTCTCGAGTAATTAGTTGCATATTTCCACTTATATTGTATAATTAGCATTCATGCATGCATTGATAATATCTGCATTTTAGCATTCATATTTGCATTAAATTAGAAGCCCATTTCACTTGTAAATATTCACATGTATATTCACCATATTTCACCTATTTGTATATATTTTACACTAACTCCAAATCCAATAAAATCAACTCTATAGTGTATATATTACTAACACTAATTAAAAAAATATCAAAAAATACTAACTTGTAAAATTGACCAATAAAACTTCAATCCAAGTTTGAGACTAGGAGCCTTAAAATATGCATATCTCTCTCATACAGTGTCGGATTTGGGTGTACTCACTTTTAAAGTAATATCATCCAAAGACCTTCGAAATAAGATCAATTTCATTAAAATCGGAGCTCGTATGCGAAACTTGGGTTTTGGGGCCCATTTGTATATTGTACATATTGACCGTTTTATCCCTGTATTTTATCCTTTTTATTTTCTTCATTATTAAAAATCCAAAAAAATAGATTAAGTTGTAAATATTATTTTCATATTTTCTCTAACTTTATTTTAATTTTCTCTTATTGAAAAATGAAAAAAAATTGCAAAAGGAAAAATGTGGTATTTTATACCTATAAGGCACCGCCCAAAAATATATTTTGTACAGATGATTTTCTTTGATTTTCAACCCTTCACGAAAGTTGTAGATCTTGTCGAGATGAGCAACTTTTGTGTTGACCACTTTTTGATTTAATACCTTTTGTTATTTCTTTTTGATATTTCTTTACATTTACTTTTTGAATTTTCTAGGAGCGACATGTGGCAGCTCCTGGAGCCAGCACATGTCACCCCATTTTTTTATTTTCAGATTTTTTATTATTTTCGAATTTATTATTATTTTTATTTTATTATTATTATTTTAATTATTTTTAGTAGCCTATTATATTATTTTATTAATTATTTATTTTATTCTCCTTTTACCTCTTCTCCTCTACTTGCCTTCTACTCCAAGCCACATCTTTTCCACTTCCTCCCACATTTTCTCCACTTTCTCCATCTCTTTTCCAACTCCCTCCTCCTCTTTACATTCACATCATCCTCCACCATTTTTCATCATCCTGAAGGATATTGAGTAACCTTAAGCGCATCATGGAAGCGTGTCGATCGCATCGTATGCAATCGGAGCAACTAGTCGCACTAGTCGCTAGATGCAGCGGAAATTAAAAAAATAAAACTAAAGATGAAACCACATGATCACGAGAACACTTCTCGGATCGTTTCATCTAACCACAAGTATAAGGAATACCTCTTGAAGCGTGGTTGTGATCGTGAGATCCCAAAGTAGAGATCCTCCAGTCTTAAGTCCGATCCACGAAGAATGCACTTGCGGGCACGACGATGAGTCACGTTCCTCCCTGCAATCCTCGATGAAGATCCAAGCAATGGATCCCCTGATTTCGTCACACGAAATCCGTCGTCTTCCTTTAGAGCAAGCAGCCCCAAAGAAGAAGGAGATCCTCGAGTCGTCGAAGGCGAAGCCGAGAAGGTGTCTCCTTTCTCTACATAAGATGGGCGGCCATCCTTTTGGAGGAGAGAAAGAGAGAGGGCGAGAATATGAGAGAAAGAGAGAGAGAGATGTAACCTTGTACAACTCTTAGAAATGTCCTTTGGAAGGCTAGACTAGCCCTCCTTTTATACTAGTTTGGGATCCAATGGATCTCAATCCATGGGATACATAGATCCAACGGCCATGCTTGGTCTATGTTAAATCAATGGCTATGATTGTTGTTGGTTAAAACCAACAACATTTATTTATATTTAAATTAAATATATGTTGCAACATTATCAACACATTTTTAATTTAACATAAATAAATTAGTTAAGAGATTAATCATCATAATAAAATGGAGATAAAATTACCTCCTAAAAACAAGGGGCGTCACCCATGACTTTTTCATGGGTGACGCCACCTCAAAAATAGGTGGCTTTTTATCTCCTTTTATTATGTCACATTATCTCTCAATAATTTGTAATAACAATTATTACAAATATATCCATCAAATTAATTCCAAATTAATTTGTGAATATTTCAATCATGCCATTGAAAATATGTGAATCACATTCACAACCCAAACTAATTTGTAAATTACATTTCCAATTAATTAATTAATGTGAATCCAATCCACATTATTAATTAACAAATGCTATTTACATAAATTTTCTCTCTTCAATATATGTGTATTATAAATCATATTTATAATACACATATATCATGGATAGTATTATCCACATTCTCTAATCCATGATAATTAAATCCCATTTAATTATCTTGGATAATAATTCTCACAATATGAATCATATTCATATTATGCTTGATCATTAAATCTCATTTAATCATCAAGTCCTTCTTGCTTGGATATACATTTCATTAAATGAATTATTCTTGAACCCCTTCAAGAATAATGTGATTTCTCCGCAGATACTTGGAGATAAGAACAGGGCGATTATATTATTCCACGTATAGTGACTTGGACATTGAGATCTTATCTCAAATCCAGATCTTACAGACCTCCCACAGATGCTTGATTAAATCAAGACCGCAAATCTAATCTTCTCATCGCATCTGAATCTCATTCAGACCAATGTCCAACACTTGGACTAAGATCAGATTGCTTCTCTACTGAAAGGAGTCACTAAAATCCAGACATGTTTCATCACTCCCTCGGAATGGAAGCGTCATGGATATACAATCATTTATGATCACATCACCCTCAGGTATTCCCAATACCTGTACATCCTGCATACTGGAAGTCTCATGGTCAACCCGAAGATCAAGATCAATTTTACACTGTCTTCTTCAGGGTTTGATCACTAAGTTTCTCATTTGATCATTGGGATTTGGTATCGATCTTATACTTTCCAAAAGCATATATCATACCTAGGTCTTGATCATATACTTTCCAAAAGTATATATCAAACCTACAAATTCAGTCAAGCTTCCAAAGCGAGACGACCGTGTACGGAATTTGATTCTTCCCAATATCTCATGAGTGAGCTCATGTCTTCCGGTTCAGTAGTGAACCTGTATGATCCCTTTGAGAGATCGTATTACTCATATGCCCTTATATGCACACCAACGCGCCGGTGTATAGACCTTGGTTAGGTCATCAACCTATTGGTCTGTCAAATGTGCATACTCAGACATATAGTAATACATCTATCTCCGGTCAGAGGATGCGTGCCTATGCTGTGACAGCATTCAACATAGGACTTAGGTTATCTCAATCTCGTTAAGTCAACTCTTTGACCTAACTAATCTGACACCTCCAAATCTCTATTCCTATGCAGAGGACCTGCATCAAGAGGTCGGTCAGATATCAGCCTATGTGAGAAAGGATTGCCATCTCCTACTCAGGCTGGAGATAACATCTTAACAATCATTTAACGGTGCTTGATGAGTCCTCAATCTAACCCTTTAGATATTCATCCAAGCACCAGCCTCTATGATTCAATTATTGAATCAACAGCTGTATGATCATTAAGATAGCCATGGTACATAACCCTAATTGTACAGAGGGACCTATTATGCAAATTATTTATTCTTCATTTCAGATCAGGGAATGATATTCGCAATAACATTTATTGCATAATGGCTCGCCGTGGGCTCACATGTCCAACAATCTCCCACTAGCCCAAAGAGCCATTAATGGGCTAATCATTTAACCCACACTCATGTGACAATCATATGCTATTTAGAAAAATAGCTAGGTAAGCTGATCAGTCACATCTGTTCCCGCAAGACTACGCCAAGTCCTTTTACGGCACTTGTATATTCCTAGGTAACAGTGCTCGCATCCAATGCGAATGTTGCATCTAATTCAACCAATACTCAATCTAGTCAAAGCAGTTATAGTGTCCTTGACACTATAGCTCAATAACTATTATAACCAGTATTTCCATAATCCTTATCAGGATACCCTTATTCCGGGAGATCACTATCTCTCAAGGTATCCACAGTTAAGACCTTTTAGATCTCTATCTATAAAGTCTTAAGCTTTTGAAGATAAGACTTAGAGATCACCATCTCTAAAGCCTTGTCATATTTGAAGATATCATTATTACTGCAATCAAGTGTTCTTTCTCCATAGTAGGATTAGTAACAGTTTACTACTCCCACTGCATGGCAGACATCTGGCTTTTATACACATTTAGCATGCACTTAGCTTCTCGTAACTGATGCACAGGTGCAAGCAGTTCTAGCATTTACTTCCTCAACTCTTTGAGGTGTTATCCCTTTAGATAGGTCAGTACCAAATCTTAAGGGAAGGAAGCCTTTCTTAGAATTTTCAAGAATGGAATATGTCCAAGGTGTACTACAAATGTGACAGTCCCAATACCCTCTTTTCTTTGCTTCTGAACAACTTTAGAACTAAGATCTAAGAGGTATTATTGAGATCATGTCTCAAGGTATGGAATAGCCAGTCTATAATAGTATAATAGCCAGACTATCGAGACATATGAATCCAATCCAGTAAATTCATACAATATGAATATTATGAAGCTTTATGAATGACTAGAGTATAGATAGTAGAATGATGACACTCATCATATCTACATACATCTTAACTCTTATAGACTTAGGTTCAGGTAGGTATTCAAACACTTTGAATACATCATCTCTTTCGAGCTACCATTCTGCACAATGCAGAGAACCATGTCATTCATGATTAAATGTCTAGAGCATAAATGTATGCCAAAATATCTTCTTTTATTTTATAAGGATTATTCGACAATTACGATCACCATCGACATGTCATTCCAAAGTACACTCGATGAAAGATCAAGACTATCGAGACATATGAACCCTAAGGTGATGTCTTATTGTCTTATTTAATTGTCGTTCCTCATTATGTTGAGGAAACTTGCACATTGCAACCACATACATTATGTGTCCAATTGCAAGTACAATATCTGGATCATGAGTCCAATCCATGATATTTTACTGGTTATTATTGAGTATAACAATGAGTGGGTTTAATGAAGGATTATCTGAAATAAGAAATTTGCATAAGGGTATATATATTATATATACATGTTTTACTTTGATTTAGGAATTTTTATATCAAAGTTATCTTACCTTGTCAACACTGAAAGTTCATTCCCTTAATCACTTTCAATGTAAGAGATATTCTTACAATTATATCTCTAGCAAGATCTGGGATCTCCTTTCCTATCTTTGTTGCATCCCAATAATATGAGAACCTACAACTCGGATAAAAAGAAGCGGGAACACATTCCTCCTTGCAAGTCCAACTTGCATCTCCCAATTCGGTCTTTAACACCCGAGCCCACCACCCCTAAGATGATGTTGACCCGTCATTAATTGAACCAATCGTCAACAGGCTTAATACTCGCTATACGCAATCCAATATCGCCCCAATAATATGAGGACCCGATATTGGGGTCACTACGTATACGGCCTTACTCTTTCGAGAAGCAAAGAACCCGATCCAATTAAATCATATATAGAATCTGTCACTTCGGACAGACGTCTCCTATATACAACAACTGGCGACGGAATCCTTTGCCTTGACAGGAGACCATGGATGTCACTTATGTGATCCTCCACCTCATATTCAAATTGTAATTAATTATCGTGAATCATATTCACATAATTAATTCTTCCAAGGGAAATACACATCTATTCATAATAGAGTGTTTATTGGATATAATTAATTTAATCACATTAAATTAATCATCAATCCAATCATCAATCAACAAACACGTCTTTTACTTGAATAGTAGGTATATTCTCAAAGTACGTATTATTCGAATTTTAATAATTAGAAAAATACACATTGACTTTCTCCGGCATTATACAGTCCCTACCCGTTGCCATGGCCAGTACCGACGAGAGTGGGACAGACCACATACGTTGCAACCCGCGACCCCAATGCTCTCCGACTAGGCGCCACATCCGCCTCGGGAAAGGATAATACCAGATAGATCATCATGTACTTTGAGATGCTCATCGGTTTTTCAATCGAAAGTATACCATATAATATACATCAAAATATTTTTGATTATATTATAAGGAGATTTGCTAGACAAATCCCCAATATTATTCAAGCAAGAGGGTTTTACATGTAAATGTTGTCCTACAACTATTGTAGGATAAGCTATGGTTTTCATGAAAGCAATGTTTGTTGATGAACCAATGATCAAGATCTAATATCTCATCATTATGATTTAGGCAAATGTCATTCAATGAAATAATTATCTCTTTAAATATTTCACAAATATTTATCACTAATTATTCCAGAAATTAACAATTAATTTTCATCATGATAATTGAATGACTTATCACAAGGTTCAAGATCAAAAAATGTTAATTTCCAGCAGTGACCCCCAATCACTAAAATTAACTTATCTTGATCAATTTAAATCCAAAAAATGCAAACTCAGTTTCTAAAGATTGACTATTTGATTTATTAAAGAACTCAAGTGATAATTCACGCATTTCTAGGCGGATTAAAATCGTAATTATCTCATTAATCACGTTTAAAACCGCAGTTCCCGCAACAGTGAATATAGTCATATTCAAAAAGCCATATTTTAGCAAATGAAGTCCAAATTTAGTAAACTCAAGTCCTATGGTTTCCTTGTTTAATGGGGAACAATATCCAATTAAAAATTTCGTGTTTAAACATTTTAAACAGTACAGAAAAATTCAATTAGACAGAGGTGCGAAAATTGAAATGCAGTAAAAATTTCGCAACCCTTTCAAGAACCAAATCGTCTAAGGTCTATGGATCATATCCAAAACCTTATTCAACCTGGCTCTGATACCACTTGAAGGATATTGAGTATCCTTAAGCGCATCACGGAAGCGTGTCGATCGCATCGTATGCAATCGGAGCAACTAGTCGCACTAGTCGCAAGATGCAGCGGAAATTAAAAAAAATTTAAAACTAAAGATGAAACCACATGATCACGAGAACACTTCTCGAATCATTTCATCTAACCACAAGTATAAGGAATACTTCTTGAAGCGTGGTTGTGATCGTGAGATCCCAAAGTAGAGATCCTCCAGTCTTAAGTCCGATCCACGAAGAATGCACTTGCGGGCGCGATGATGAGACACGTTCCTCCCCGCAATCCTCGATGAAGATCCAAGCAATGGATCCCCTGATTTCGTCACACGAAATCCGTCGTCTTCCTTTAGAGAACATCCACCTTTATCTGAGAGTAGCCTCGAGCCCCTAATCTGATCTTGGTGACAGCAAGTTCGACAACAGGTAGAGCGACGACAGGCCATCTCCGGCGAGATCCAAAGGGCCACCTCGATCCTTTGTAGCAGACACCATCCCCTGTGCGGCCCAAGCTCTGGTCTGCCGAACTGTAGAGCGACGACAGGAACTCATCAGAGAGTTCATCCCAGGCACTTCAGTCATTAACATCTTCCAGGTAATATTCCTCTTTCTTCCTTATTCCTTTCTCTCTCTTCGATTTCATGATCTATCCATCCACCCAATCACCAAAATTTTTACACATTCACAGATAAATCATATGTTTGGGAACTAAAGAAGATTTTTCTTGAATTTTTCGTAGCAATCTCATCAACCAATTAATCCAACATTTAAGATCGCTAAACAAATGCATGGCAAAATAGGGGATTTTGTGAAATCCCATGTTCTTGCCCTCCCACGCGTTCTCTCTCTCTCTCATTCTCTCTTCTTCTCTCTTCGCCTGACGCACCACCGGCCTCCTCCTCCGCTCGGATGCATCTCAATCGACCTACTACGCCTCCACCCTCGACGATCCACAGCAGCTCGCCGACCACAACCCTCGACTCTTCACCTTCAACAAAGGCCTGGTCCATTGTCAGTCCATCAGCCACTATGCTCCGCACGCCGCGGTGCTGCCTCTATCTCCCACAGCACGCGCCTCTGCCGCCAGGCTCCTCTACACGCCCCAGCGCCACCTGGCGCGCCCACCTGCAACCCCGCGGTGCTCCCAGCAGTGGCTCCAGTGGCCTGCACCTCCATCTGCCTCCACCAGCACACGAGCGTCCCCCCTCAGCTCCAGGTCGCGACTCCGTCGCCACTCCATGTCGTGCGCGGCAGTGCGAGCGCCCTCGTCCTCCATTCGCAGCACCATGGACGTTGCTGGCTCATCCTCCAGCCATTGACTTCGGCAACCATCAACTGCAGACTCCCTCCAGCCTCAGTAACATACGTGGGAGCCTCCCATTTCGTTGTGTGATACCACCGTCGTCTCCACGCCCACAGCAACGTTGGTGATCGCCTTCACTTCCAACAGCTTGAAGCCGCCCATGCATGAGCCACCCCTGCGCTCTCTGCCTCCCCTTTGTATCCCTTGCAAGAAAAAGACCCCCAGATTCTCACGTGAGGGGGGCACATCCTTCTGGGATATTTGCAGTTCGCACCCTCCAAGCTCTAAGAATCAAAGAAAGGGCCATGCTTCAGAGGCACGTGTAATGCATGTGTCTTAATAGAAAAATTGCATTTGAGACCATCAAATTTTCCAGATTTGTGCACCTACACTGCTCTCAAGGTGGAGATTTTCAATCAAAGCCTTGCAAGTATAGGTAATTACATTCGAGTCTTGTAAGCATATTTCTTTTATCAATGTTAATTCTGTATTGCATTTATATCCCTGTGTTCGCACAATCAGTTGGACATTCATTGAGCCTCATTTTTAAATTCTAAAAATTGCATTGTGTAGCTTAACTTGTCCTCATTCATATATGACACTTGTTTAATTTTTGTGATATCAGGGAATTTTATTATTATTAATTTGGTGGAATTTGCTATATTTTGCTCAATTATGCCTTTTAATTTTTAGTAGATTCTCTGTTGCTCCAAAATTCGTCAAAAATTCACATTAGACTTAGGATAATTGAGTTTACATTGTGCCCAAAAATCTTTGTATTTGCATGCATTCCGAGGCCTGAATAAATCATTTAGTGATTTACTTAATAGATTTTTAATAGGTGCATTTCACATAGAAATTTAGGTTGATTAATTTTCCTGAATTCTTCACACTTAGATCTATCTAAGATAATTTTGATATCTGAAATATTGTGATTTGATATTTATTAAAATTAATTTGGTCAAAAATCACTTTGCATCCATTTTAAATTCATAGTTAATTCATCCAGTGTTAGAAAATTCTAAAAAAATTAGGGTAGCTTAATTCATCATATTTCACCATCTGGCCAAGTTTCATAATTTTTGGAATCAATTTGACTATATTTTTGAATTAACTTGTAAACTGACCTGATTTTGCATGTGTCTAGCATAACATATACTAAAAAGACCAAAAAAATTTTCTGAAAACCCGACCTTGGAGATTTGCTAAAAATCTACCTAAGGAGACAGCTGTCTCCCTGAGTTTGACATTGGGTTTGCCCAAGTAAAATAAATGTGCCACTCGTGATTAACTCGACATTGATTAAAAGTGATTTTTGATCTGCTCTTATTATCTGACTGTAACAAAACACAACAATTAATTTGACCATTAATTTGATCGAATTAACAAGGGTAGTAAGACGCTCATCAAAATAGCGCCATTGCCGGGGAGGCAAACGACTTAGGATCATTTTAGAAAATTAGATTTACGTTTTTCAATCACTCGGGTAGTATGACCCCCGAGCCATCTTGTAATTATCCATTTTTTCTTTAATTATTTTCTTGACCATTTCTTTATTTATCTCTCTTTGATATTTTTGTATCTTTTTGTGCGAGGGCCCGGTGGACTTGGAGCAGCTTTCTTGAAGTCGACGCATCTCGAAGTGCATCGGAGGTCGACGATTCGTGGACCGAGTCTGTTGTTGAGACGTCAAAAATTTTTTGTTAACTTGTAAAAAAAAGTGTCTGCATTTACAGCGGTTCCCGTTTGGGATCTCGCACATGTAAGTCATAATAAAACGTGTCCCTGTATGATGTGTGGTTTGAATTTTTTGAATAGACTCGCACTAGCGGCTCCTCGAGCCACTCTAGGATTTGCTTGTGCTCGTAATTTCTGAGACCACACAGCCACTTAAAAGATGAACTTAGACCGCAGATCTAGACAAATCGAACATGTGCTCCACTCGTTAATAGAACTGTCTGTCCAGGAGCAGCTTTTCATCGTCTGCATTTGCATGTAGTGTAAAATTTCAATTCAGTCTTGCATCCCGCATTGTAGAGAGCTGGAGGCACTGTAAGTCTTCTTACTCAAGCATTCATCATCATTTTCTCGATTGCGTTGGCTTTTTCCGATTCTCTCTCTCTCGGTTTTCTAACCTAGGATAAAGGAATTGGGACTGGACGGTAGACTTGATTGCTTGTGTGGATTAATATCAGTGATAACTAATCTTTGAAATCAAGACTGCTAATTGAATTTGATCAAAAAATTGACTAAAATTAACCCTTGTTTGCGGGAGAGTAACCCCGACCTTGTTTTCAGGCTGAGTGAGGGTACTTGAGTGTGTGTAAACACTTTAAGACAGAGCCCAAATCCCCACCTTCCATATCACGTACCAACAGATCCTAGAAAATATCACGGAGTTGAATATTTTTAGATTCATTGACTAGTACCAAGTAACCTCCGCCTGTTCACAGGTAGTCAGGGGTGAACCAGCGGTACTTCGCGATAAGTTGTTAGTAACCCTTCGGGGCGAAGTTCCAGCCTTGTCAGCCTCCGTCTGCTTGCAGGTAGATAGGGGCATGGTCTTTGAATCCATCAACTTGGGATAGGAGCGAAGAAAGGAAGGGCGTTGGTATCTAAGGCGACAGGTTAAATAGGGGAGACGCATCCGGCTTTTTAACCGACTCCCCTATATGCCGCATAACCTTTGTTACTTGTCTGAAAATTCACACTTAAAATCAACCAGACTAATCGGACTCGGTTTCGGGTCCTTCACCGTGTTGAGTGTGAACTCAGGGTCTGCTCTTGCGTTTGTCTTCGTATTTGTCCGTGTGTGTTATCATGCGTAATTGCGCATTTTCTACCTCGTTCTGCTTGCATACTTTCCTCTTCAAGATGTCAGGATATTAGTCCCCATACCCTGTGACCTCTGATCACTTCTCCTCAACCATGTACCGTTCAGCTTCATCTTCTCCTTCTTCCACGTATCTTATGCCATCCACGGGAGACCCTTACCCGTGGTCGGTTCCACCTCAAACCGATTATGAAGTCAGAACTTCGTCTGACTTCTCCACTTCTTCGCATTTCTCACCTACTCCGTATTCTGACATAACGAATCCACTTCCACCTTGGGTTGACTGTCCTTACTCTCCAGAGCTTGCAGGAATCAAAGAATCAAATGAAGAGCAAGCCACTATTGAGACAGATGATTGGCAGAACTATATGCCCCCACATACTTCATTCTCACCTCAAGTAGGGACCATACAACAAGTTACATATACACATCCCGACTTGACCTTAGAGCATAACTTGGTCGAACGAACAACCCGAATGGAGAGGCATGTACATCATGATTTCCCAGACTTGATTGACTTTAGTGATCAAGCTCCCATTAACCAGCCTTCATGCCACATATTCGGAGAGCCTATACATTCACTGGAGTTGACTCATGAGCTAGACTTATCAGTCCCCCATTCATTGACTCTATCATATGAGGCTCCGACCAATATCTGCCATTCGGATGGTCCATACTCAACCCAGCATTACATGCCAGGGTCTAGGTATGTAGAGTATGAGACCCCAATATCTCAGTAGTATCCTCCAATTGAGCAAAACTCTCCCATGATTTATCATGAGAATTTTGTGGAGGATGACATCTCTAGACTTATTAAGAAAAATGAATCATTTGGTAACGAGTTGAGAGATGTCATGGAAATATTGCACTCAATTTATGCCAGCCTGAGTATGAAAGTGGAGAAGGAAGTAAGTAGATTTGATGTTGAAAATCGGGAGAATATTAGGAAAATCACACCGTCTGTACAGCTGGAGTCCATTCTATCTCCCTTTTCTACTAATCACTTGCCCTCCTATCCAGAGTCTGATCATTCATCCATCAAAAACACCAAAAAATTGAAAAATTAGAAAAATCCCTAAAAATTAAAAATGAAAAAGACTTAAAAAAATTGGATCCTCCCTAAGGGAAGCACTCGATGAAGAATTGATTTTCAAACTTCCCTTAATAAAGGCCATAGATCACTTTCCCGACCTCAAGAGATTTGTAAAGAGTAAATTGATGCCCAAGAGGTTGGGTACTAAGAGAAGAAGGACTGAGAAACACATAGTGTCTATGGCCACTTCCTTGGTGATGGGGAGAAAGACCAAGAGCCGTAGAGTGAAGCGGTTGCCTAGGGTTGAATGTGAAATCAAAGACACCATATTTACCCATGCAAGAATCGATGATGACTCTCTGATAGATATCCTCCCGACCTCTGTGTTTGACAAGCTCAAACTCAGGCCAATCAGAAAGTCGAGAGAGATCATTCAGCTGGCTGATCGATCCATCAAACGGTCTAGAGGAAATATTTCAGTCATCGTTACTTTCCAAGGTGCTCTACTCCAGGTAGACTTCACAATCATTGACATTGAACACCAAGGAGAGTTAATCCAATCTCCGATTATCCTCGGGAAGCCGTTCTTAGCCTTGGCTAAGGTGACTATAGATTGCGAGACTCGGGGGATCGATTTTTCAGCATTGGGAGCACTCCGACCTCACCCATTCTTTGATGCACTTTACTCTAAGGTGACCTGCACATCCGCTAACAGTCGTGACCATCGAGAGGTAGATGAGTCCCACCTCTCTGCTACACCTGAGAGACCGACTGCCCGGACGACCGTTGGTTCTGAGACTCCCCACACCTTCATTTCATCAACTGCTTGCACCACCACCATGATAGCTTCTAAGGAGGACTCACGACCAGAAGCTATCATTAAGTCGGACACAACCTTTGTTGATTGCCTTGACCATTTTGATGATCCAACACAAGAGCCCAATAATGCCAAGCCAACTGAGACCACTAGCACCTTTTTGAGACATGTGCTGACCCTTCAGGAATATTACAATTTATATGGTGACTCGTCTGATGATGAACCCATGGTCAGCACCATACCATGTCCGGACCTTCAAAGGAAACAACCAAGACTAAATTGACTCCACATAAAAACACGGTTGTTCCCTCTTCTAGTCGGCTATCTAGTGAGAGGAAGTCGAGAATTAATTCCTCGAGGTGTTCCCCCGAACCTCTCAAGACGCATCGCTCTCATCTCCCTCTCAATGATTCAGGTTCTAGAAAACCGACTAATAAAGTCTCCTTCAACACACCAGAAAAGGAATTTTCTGAGGGGTCCTCATCTGGTCCGGATAGGTGATTTATATGAGTGAGCTCATTTCGGTTGTTCTCAATCCTTATCTAAGCAAGCAGCCATGTGTCTACCCTCATTGGATGATCCTTACACCTCACTATTATTCATCTGAGGACAATTCCGACAGCGACACATATGTATATCATCTACCTCCTCGCGTCCGCAAGAAGGTTCGTCACAAACCTTCTTAATCCTTGTATATTCTCACTCTTTCTTGTACATACTTTCTCTCCCTCCCTTCCCAGTGATTCGAATCACTCACCCCAGTTCCATATCTTTTCATTTTATGACTATATTTAGGATAATCAGATCCTAAGTATAGGGGGGAGAGTGACCCGTGTCTATTCACTGTACATCCTCCAGATCACATCGGTTCTCATACTCACTCCTGCCCTATACTTAAGCTGACCTGAGCCTAAGTATAGGGGAGACCGATGCCCGCCATGTATATACTCATCCATTTCCCCTCTTGCCCTCGTCCGTCCCATTTTTTATCTTCTTCTACACTTAGGCTTCCAGAGCCTAAGTATAGGGTGGCGGAGCGACTTCTATACTTGTTGTAATTTTCGCTCTCCTATGCTTAGCACGAGCTATGTCTTTTTTGTCGCTTTTCGTTCTCTGAGGACATAGCACGCTAAGTATAGGGGGCGTGTATATATTACATATATACTTACCCATAGCTCGTACTTTTGCATATTTTCACGTATTTTTGTATATTTTATGCAATAATTACGGGGTGGGTAAAAATTGAAAAAAAAGTTTGTATAATATTTATAATTCTTGTAAAAAACAAAGTTGTAAAATTCTTGTAAAACATACTTTTGTAAAATTTGTTGTACAATAAGATGTATACCAAAAAAACTTGTATACTATGTATATTATTACAAACTAAAAATTGTTGTAAAAATTGTTGTATAACAGAAAATAAAATGGAAATGTTGAAAATAAAGGCTTCTTATTTACTCTTGCATCCTTGCATTTAAAAAAAAGGTCTTGCATTTCATTCATAGCATATCATCTGCACCTCATCTGCATATCATATGCAAGGTGAAAAGTTAGTGAATTTTGAACCAAGTTATGAGTAGATATTGAGGATGGACTTGATTTGACCTTAATCCACCTAATTTCATAGGAACCTTATAGGAACTGGAGTTAAGATTTCTCAGGTCAAGTGACTTAATTCTTTGAGTCCGCAAGTCTATGTTCACATGTCATCTTGATTAGTCTAAGTAGAATATCTTGTGCACACGCATGATTCTTTTAGACAGTGACCTAACTTGGACAAACACAATGCACGTAACTCTTCACTGATGAGGTGGTGAGGAGGTAGAATCCTTTAGCTTGGAGTAGCACACGGGTGGAAACATCCGTCCTCCTCTAGGGAGGGTAGTTTATCTCAACCTAATCTGGTGGTGTTGACGTCTGAGGACAGGATGCTGTGGGTTGCAATAATGCTTCAAAAGAGGGATAGTCTACTGACTCAAGAGGAAAAACTCCTGATGTACATGATGCACCTTGTATATAGTTTCAAAAAAAGAAGAGAAAAAATAAAAAATGCAAGAACTCCAAAATAATAGGCAGGCCAAAAAAATACTCGTCGGAGTATGTATATTAGAAAGAAGTCTGCAGCAGCATGACTTGGCTACACTGGTCAAGCATCCCGGGGTAGGTAGCTACACTGGCCACCGTCCATTCTTTTCTCCACCCCCTCCTCTTGAGTTGGTCGCACTTGAACTTAGAAGGGAATACCCCGCTCCTCGAGGAAAGAGTTACTGGACTGGGTAATTAGAGTTACCTTGTTAGAGGAGACTGGTTCTGAGCCATTTCTGATGTGGAGAGCTATTTTACACTTACACAGTACAAGTAAGAATCATAGTCATCAGAAATTTGCGTCTGAGGGTTTATTCTGACCTGACTGTTGAGGCGTCTTGAATAGAAAACTTGTGGAACTTGAAGTCTGTTACGTCTTAAGTTCAGATCTCAATAAGGTTCTGTCACACAATTAATCCAAAGGTTGAGTCGAGTCCATTTTCAACTTTTGTGACCTTGGTATGGAACCCAATCTCATTTCACTCTTGCATTTCATTTTAGTTGCTCGGGGATGAGCAAGGTTTAAGTATAGGGGGGTTGATGAATCTGTGATTCATCACTCTAAAAGTTGAAAATAGAGCTTTGTTCCCGAGTAATTAGCTACATATTTCCACTTATATAGCATAATTAGCATTCATGCATGAATTGATAATATCTGCATTTTAGCATTCATATTTGCATTAAATAAGAAGCCCATTTCACTTGTAAATATTCACATGTATATTCACCGTATTTCACCTATTTGTATATATTTCATACTAACTCCAAATTCAATAAAATCAACTCTATAGTGTACATATTACTAACACTAATTAAAGAAAAATATCAAAAAAATACTAACTTGTAAAATTGACCAATAAAACCCCAATCCAAGTTTGAGACTAGGAGCCCTAAAAATATGCATATCTCTCTCATACAGTGTCTGATTTAGGTCTACTCACTTTTAAAGTAATATACATTCAAAGACCTTCGAAACAATACCAATTGCAATAAAATCAGAGCTCGTATGCGAAACTTGGGTTTTGGGCCCCTTTAGTATATTGTACATATTGACCGTTTTACCCCTGTATTTTATCCTTTTTATTTTCTTCATTATTAAAAATCCAAAAAAATTAGTTTAAGTTGTAAATATTCTTTTCCTATTTTCTCTAACTTTATTTTAATTTTTCTCTTATTGAAAAATGACAAAAAATTGCAAAAAGAAAAATGTGGTATTTTATACCTATATGGTACCGCCCAAAAATACATGATTTCCTTTGATTTTCGGCAATTCACAAAAGTTGTAGATCTCGTCGAGACGAGAAACTTTCATGTTGATCACTTTTTGATTTAATCCTTTTTGTTATTTCTTTTTTATATTTATTTACATTTACTTTTTGAATTTTCTAGGAGCGACATGTGGCGCTCCTAGAGCCGCCACATGTCACCCCATTTTTTATTTTGGATTTTTTTATTACTTTTGAATTTATTATTATTACTATTTTAATTATTTTTAGTAGTCTACTATATTATTTTATTAATTAATTATTTATTCTCCTTTTACCTCTTCTCCTCTACTTGCCTTCTACTCCAAACCACATCTTCTCCATTTCCTCCCACATTTTCTCCACTTTCTCCATCTCTTTTCCAACTCCCTACTCCTCTTTATATTCACATCCTCCTCCTCCATTTTTCATCATCTGCCTTTATGCGAGAGTAGCCTCGATCCCCTAATCCGATCTTGGTGACAACAAGTTCGACAACGGGTAGAGCGACGACAGGCCACTCCGCGAGATCCAAAGGGCCACCTTGATCCTTTGTAGCAGCCACCATCCCCTGTGTGGCCCAAGCTCCGGTCTGCCGAACTGTAGATGGACGATAGGAACTCATCATAGAGTTCATCCCAGCAGGGACGAAGCCAGGAATTTCTACTTGGGGGGGCCAAATTATTTGGACTATATATATAATTTACCTTTGTTACTATTTCTCATTGTAATTATTAAAAATGTGTTTACAATTGTATTTCACAAAGATACCCTTGTAAACTTACAATTTCATCTAAATATCCCAATAAATATTGTCTTGACAAAAAGATCCTTACTAAATTCTTCAAATCAAAATACACTTTCATTAACAAGATGTTAAGTTATACCATTAAAATTAAGATTTTTAAATACGTAATATTATATCATCCCTAATGTAGGAACGTACGAGAGAGATATATATATACATATATAAATGCTCTTTTAATGTCCACATATATTTTTCCATGTATTTGCATATTTGTTTTAAATATAGCTGCAGATTTATTTTTTTAGTTAAAAATAATAGAATCTTTTATCTTTTTTATATATTTGATATAGTTTTTATGAAATAAATACATATTATGTTTTGTATCATAATAAGTCATTCAATTCATTTATAATACATTTCCTAATACTATGACTTCCCTAACGGAAGCGACAATTTTCATTGAAGATTTCTCTTTTATCAAAGCTTTGTTTTTTTTTCTTGTGATATTGCAAACCTTGAAGTAGATTTTATATTTCATATACAATTTCTGGATATGATAATGCAATATTCATATTCATCGATGTCAATAATGACATCCATAATTATACAGATATAGATATGGACATACTTATATGCTTTTCCATAACTAACCATTTATATAGTCATTTTGGTATGTTTTATAGATTGATATTACTCTTTATACTCTAGATGATTATCTTAATAATTCCACCTTTTTGTTGAGTTTATTTATTTTTAAATGAAAGTGTTTAAAAAGATATAAAACAAATATTGTACAATATGTAAATGCTAATAGTAAATTGATAATATGTAAATGCTAATAGTCAATTGTATTTTTTTAAAAAGGAAATAGTTTACTATAAAAAATAAGCCTATATGGTTGTTTTTAAATCTATCATATTTTATCCATTTTAAGTGTACAATAACAAATAGTATTTTTATAGAATAATTTTTATGTTAGAATTAGTGACGAATGTCACATTGATAGCTATATTATTAGTGAAGGATCATATAGAGTGCTTATACATCGTTATTTTTTTGAATATGAACTAATCGTCACTATAAAAATTGTGGTAGCTCATTGTTTCTATATGGATCACCAATATTGATGTAACAATATATATTACATTTATCTTTAATTTCAAGTATAAGATCATTTCATAACAAAATAATAAATGTCAAAATGGAAGTTATAGTGATGAATTAAAAAGATCACTATATAGTTACTTTGTTGTTCGGGTAATGTGTTTAGGTATGTAAAATACAAATGTTGATAATTAGATTATTGCATTCACGTCATATTATTAAATTTTTTATTCGGAGATGAGAGGGATTAGGGATGTCGTCGGACGGATACGGATATGGATATGTGTGTTCTTATATCCGTATCCATTTTTAAATATGAATGCAATGCATATAGAGATTGACAGATGAAAAGCATGTTACCGTATCCGTAAAATATGGATATCGATATAAAATGGATAGAGATTGCATATGAGCAATATTATAAATATTGTATATATTAGCTTAAATATACATGTACTCGATGGAATACAAATAATATAAATAAAGTAAATATGCTTATATTTTAGCAGTTATACCAGATATGATAAAAGAAGGTATACACTTATATTATATAAAGTTATAAATAAATGTACAACTATATTTAGGGTAAAATGGAGGCAGTCCCGAGGGGAGCTAACTTGGCTCACCCGTAACATTTTCTCTAATTTTTTATTTTTTTAAAAATGAATCCATGAAAAGAAAATTCATTACTATATCCATATATTATGACATTCAAGATTCATGAGAAACAAAGACTCCTACACAAGGTTTTAAAAATCGGACCAAATATTGAACTGATTAGTCTTCGGTTCGGTCCAACCAGGTCGGACCGTCGGTCCCAAACGGTTGGACCGGTAATGGTGTCAGCTTGACATCATCATTCCTATCAACTCGTAAAAAAATTGACCGGGCTCAATTTACTGGTTCGACTTGTTGAACCGGTATTTTGAACCAATAAAACTGGATACATATCTGTATGTATGTATTTATATATCAATGAAATAATAGTTTAAAATGTCAAATCTTTCAATAGAATAATATGATTGTCTATTTTGATTAAAACTCTATAAAAGTTAGTCACATTTTCAAGCATTATATATGAATACAATATTGTAATCATTTATTTATAGTTGCTTCTTGAAAAATACTCTAAGAAAGCAGTGGTACAACTTATATTCCAAAAAAGAGAGGGGCATAACTGATATTGTATAAGTTAAGAAGGGAACAAGTGATAAAAACCTTGTTATTTTATTATTTAAATCTTTATATTTTGAAAATTTATCAAACCAATAAAATTAGGTCAGTCCGGGTCAACCCGGTCTGACCACCCGGGTCAAACCGATCCGACCACCGATTAGACTCATTTTTTTTATTTTTCTTATTTTTTTGAAATTAATTACATAAAATCGACCGAACCGACCAGGTTAGAGCCGGTTCTCGATATTCCTATGGCCTCAATCTAGACAATCATTTTTAATGATTGTAGAAAATAGATGGGAATACAGATATATGAATTTATGTGATATTGATAGGATGGCGTGTCGAATACCGATATATCCATATCTATACAATTTGTAAATTGGAGATTGGGGGGGGGGAGCATTATATACAACTTATTATTTTTTATAGTTAACTATATCATATATAAATCATATTCTATTATAATAAAATATAATACATAAAGGGAATTAATTGGGAGACGGGGGACCAGGCCCCCTCCCGCCCCCCCCCCCCCCCCCTGTCTCCGTCCCTGCATCCCAGGCACTTCAGTCATTAACATCTTCCAGGTAATATTCCTCTTTCTTCCTCATCACTTTCTCTCTCTTCGATTTCATGATCTATCCATCCACCCAGTTACCAAAATTTTTACACATTCACAGATAAATCATAGGTTTGGGATCTAATGAAGATTTTTCTTGAATTTTTCGGAACAATCTCATCAACCAATTAATCCAACATTTAAAATGGCTAAACAAATGTACGGCAAAACATGGGATTTTGTGAAATCGCATGTTCTTGCCCTCCCCACGTTCTCTCTCTCTCCTTCTCTCTTCTTCTCTCTTCGCCTGACGCACCACCGGCCTCCTCTTCCGCTCGGACGCATCGCCATCGACCTACTACGCCTCCACCCTCGACGATCCATAGCAACTCGCCGACCATGACCCTCGACTCTCCACCTTCAACAGGGGCCTGCTCCATTGTCAGTCCATCAGCCACTGTGCTCCGTGCACCGCGGTGCTGCCTCCGTCTCCCGCAGCGCGCGCCTCCGCCGCCAGGCTCCTCCGCACGCCCCAGTGCCGCCTGGCGCGCCCACCTGCAACCCCGCAGTGCTCCCAGCAGCGGCTCCCGTGGCCTGCGCATCCGTCTGCCTCCACCAGCGCACGAGCGTCCCCCCCCCCCCCCCCAGCTCCAGGTCGCGACTTCGCCGCCGCTCCACGCCACGCACGGCGGTGCGAGCGCCCCCGTCCTCCATCCGCAGCACCGTGGACGTTGCTGGCTCATCCTCCAGCCATTGACTTCGGCAACCATCAACTGTAGACTCCCTCCAGCCTCAGTAACGTGCGTGGGAGCCTCCCATTCCGTTGTGCGCTACTACCGTCGGCTCCACGCCCACAGCAACGTCGGTAATCGCCTTCACTTCCAGCACCTTGAAGCCGCCCATGCATGAGCCACCCCAGCCCTCTCCGCTTCCCCTTTGTATCCCTTGCAAGAAAAAGACCCCCAGGTTCTCACGTGAGGGGGGGCACATCCTTCTCACCTGGGGGTCTCAAATGCAATTTGCAGTTCACACCCCCCAAGATCTAAGAATCAAAGAAAGGGCCATGCTTCAGAGGCACGTGTAATGCATGTGTATTATAGAAAAATTGCATTTGAGACCATCAAATTTTCCAGATTTGCGCAGCTGCCCCGCTCTCAAGTAGGCACGTGCTTTGCACGTGCCCCAGTGGAGGTTTGCAATCAAAGCCTTGCAAGTATAGGTAATTACATTCGAGTCCTGTAAGCATATTTCTTTTATCAATTTTAATTCTGTATTGCATTTATATCCCTGTGTTCGCACAATAAGTTAGACATTCATTGAGCCTCATTTTTAAATTCTAAAAATTTCATTGTGTAGCTTAATGTGTCCTCTTTCGTATTTGACACTTGTTTAATTTTTGTGACATCAGGGAATTTTATTATTATTAATTTGGTGGAATTTGCTATATTTTACTCAATTATGCCTTTTAATTAGTAGTAGATACTCTGTTGCTCCAAAATTCGTCAAAAATTCACATTAGACTTAGGATAATTGACTTTACATTATTCCCAAAAATCTTTGCATTTGCACGTATTCCAAGGCCTGAATAAATCATTTAGTGATTTACTTAATTGATTTTTAATAGGTGCATTTCACATAGAAATTTTGGTTGATTAATTTTCCTGGATTCTTCACACTTAGATCTATCTATCTAGGATAATTTTGATATCTGAAAATATTGTAATTTGATATTTACTAAAATTAATTTGGTCAAAAATCACTTTGTATCAATTTTAAATTCATAGTTAATTCATCCAGTGTCAGAAAATTCTAAAAAAATTAGGGTAGCTTAATTTCATTATATTTCACTATCTGGCCAAGTTTCATAATTTTTGGAATCAATTTGACTATATTTTTGAATTTACTTGTAAACTGGTCTGATTTTGCATGTGTCTTGCATAACATATACTATAAATACCAAAAAAATATTTTCTGAAAACCCGACCTTGGAGATTTGCTAAAAATCTACCTAAGGAGACGGCTGCCTCCTTGAGTTCGACCTTGGGCTTGCCCAAGTAAAATAAATTTGCCATTCGTTATTAACTCGACATTGATTAAAAGTGGTTTTTGATCTGCTCTTATTATCCGACTGCAACGAACAACACAACAATTAATTTGACCATTAATTTGATCGAATTAACAAGGGTAGTAAGACGCTCATCTATTATACAGCTTCAGAGTGCCCAAACTTGTGGTAGAATGTGCATTGGATGGTGCTCCAACCTCAACTTGTAATGGAGCACTTCCGATTACAACTTCTTTATGATCCACGACCTCCTCGCCTAGATGAGGCCATAAGTGCAGTAACATGTCCCTAGACCTCAGTAATAACATTGGTAGTGGAGACTGTTAGATAGCACAGGTAATTGTAGGACTCCTCAAAAGTGGGAAGGTTGGCAGTAGTAATTATCTGATCACAGGTTGCAGCATAGCCCAAATCCAAGCCATGCTAGAAAAACCATAATAGTCGTATGCTAGATATGATGCTTCTATGTAGGGGCAGATACATCATGGGATGCAAGCATTCTACCTTTCAAATAAAGATCGCAATAGAGAGAAATACTTGGCTATGGGACATCCTATTTGATGCATATCCATTATGCCGATGTATGTTCGAACATGATTTTAGAGTTCTTCTCTTGACCATATGTGGCTTTAACCGTGGTCCACATGTTATGAGCGGTGGTGTATTATACCAGCTCGTCTGCATTTCTATCAACAACGCTAGCTATGATTAATGAACTAACAATCATGACATCTTTAGCCCAAGTGATGTATCTTTGTGAATTGTCTGCAGGCTCTGACTCAAAAAAATCCTTATCATATGATCATATGACATCAGGAACATGTGGAACCACTTGGGATAGCCGGTATTGTTCAACTTGGGGTTGGAGCTGAACGAGACTCGCCAAGCACTTCCTCCTTCGTATCCTTCACATATCACCTCTGGTTTTGACATTCTGACTATAGTGTTAGGTCTGCTTGTAGAGAAACATGGAGGTGGATGATAACTGCATAGATTATATCCAGATGGATTTATGGAGGTTTACATATGCAGATTACATTGATTAGGTCGCAGGGACCATTGACGTTAAAGCTTGTGAGATTGGAGAATCCAAGAGAGGGTAGATGGTGGCGGCGTGATTTGGTGGAGAATGGCTTGATGATGCACGCAGTAGTGGTGTGAGTGATGGTGAGGAAGAAGGGGGTCTTGACGATGGTGGAGGGAGGGGTTCTAACAATGGAGACAAAGGAGGGAGAGGGTGGAGACTCGATGACAAGATGGAGGGGGGGATAAGTTGTGCTGGTGATGATGAGATGGAGGGAAGGAATCGATGGTAGTAGCGGCAATGGAGGAGTGGGGGGTGCTATGACAACGTGGATGGAAAGGGGTTCGGTTGCATCAACGTTAGAAGAGAAGGACAGCGTGTGTAGGGGTGTGTTGAACCGCTCGAACCACTCTGATCGATATTAAGTTAAAATCAAAATCTGTAGTGCATGAATAGAATGAGAATACTATGACTCCTTGTGTAGGTGTTGGTGTATGGTTTAGGTAACAATGAAGGTAGTTCTTATATGGTGAGTCGACCAGAATACTTCCAGAGTTGGGATTTACTAATAATCACTCAAGAGCATAGGTGTAACGTAATTCATTCGTAAATTAAAGTTGGCATAAAGAATTTTCATGTTAAAGTTTAAAATTATTATGTTTGTTTACAATATTATATTACAACAAGAAAAAACTCAATTTTTATTAGCGCCTTGCGTTAAATATATCATATATGTATGAAAGAAATTAAGTCATAGTAATTATATTCCATATTAAATCAAATGTTAGAGATTAAAATAGATTGCGTTATTGAGAATATTAGGAGTATATTTGTTAAGAGAATATTCTATATAGAATATTCTATGTAGCAAAAGTACATTCTTGTAACTCATAGGGGTATTTATGTATTTTTCTCCTTTGAGACTAGGGTTTTGTCCTATATAAAGACCCCTAGACCACTCTAATAGGACAAGCATTTCTATTCTTTCGTACTTTCCACACCAAACATATTAGAATGAAAGTTAATTTATGTTTTTTGTTCCCCTATCAAACACAAGGAAAAACATGAGCTCCTTATTTAAACAATGTGAATCAAATAGTGAACTTCTGTTTCTTTCTTACTATGACGTTTTTTTATTCTTATAATCTAATTCATTTACTGGAAATTTTCATATTCTTTTATATTTCTTTACAATGTTGTTGATAACAAAGCTCAAACATATATGTTTCACATGGACGTATGCCCCTTTGAGATTATGCATCTATAGTTATGCCATTGTTTTTTTTTCAATAATACTTGTGGGTATTCGGATCTATTTGTGTGTGCGTGCAAGCGTGTTAGTGTTCACAGGCAGGCGAACATGGGATTGCGTGCACAAGTGTAGTGCATGTATGCATGTGTAACAAGTTTTCAAACCATATTATGTAGAGCAAATTATAAAAAAAGTCCCTAAACTATACATATGATTTCAATGTCGTACCTGAACTTTAAAAGATAACAATGTGATATCTAATCTTTAATATTTGTCCCAATGTGATTTGGAGTTGTTGTGATTTAAGGGTAGAAAGACTAAACAATCAACTAAATTTCAACAGTGAAGGATCACATTAAGACAAATTTTAAATATCGGATATAATATTGTTACTTTTTAAAGTTCAAGTATGAGATTGAAATAAGGTGTATAGTTCAACAACTTTTGTGTAATTTACTCTATCATGTATCACGGTTATGTCCGGCCTCTCTCTTCAACTTTGCCGCTGTTACCACTTGTTATTCTCAAAGCTTTATTCAATCACTTTGGTAACTTTCGAGATTTGCGAAACCCATACAAGATTCTCATTCAGATAATTTTAGGAGTCTAAATCAAACCTCGACGCATAATGAACATATCTGATCTTCAAAATAATTATAATGGATTTGCAAAAATAATCTTCACACTCCAAATACAGCCCCATATGTAACTCTCACAAGCAAGAACAAAATAACTATTTGAGCTGAAGATCCAATTATTTTAAAAATGATTTCCGTCTTCCCATGAATGATGAGCTATTAAGAAAACGAGTTATAGGTATCCGATGAACGCAAATGTTGACGTGAAACAAAATGTTTCAGTGGACACAACTGTATTTGGGGCTTATATCAGAAAGAGAAAAAAAATTAAAACATTCCTACGAAGGATAAAATAATAAAAAATAAGAGAATGTGATCGGTTTGAAAGATTAAAAAGTGATAAAAACCGTAAACAAAGTCATGACGAATGGATATAGATGTAATCATGATATGACCACTTTATTGTCGGATAATTTATAATAGGATAAAGTCACCTTATCCTAGGATAAGAGAATGTTTTCATGCATTTAACAGAATAAAAATCACGAAATCTGTGTGAAAAATCTCAATCTAGATATTTGCTCATATTCAACTCACTAAAAGTACAACTCAGAGTCGTCTCTAAAATAATCGAACCTAAATATAAGCTTAAGCTCATTTATATAAATAAATCAAACATAAAAATGGTAGGTCCATTCAAGGTTGATTAGTTAAAATTCCATATACAAAAATTTACAAATCCTTAGCATAAAAATATATAATAATTGTATTTTTTTTCAAAGAGAAGAGTCCTTATTAATCTATTTTTGAAAAAGATAAAGAAGAGTGGGGCAAAGAAGGAAAAAGCTGAATGAATATTATTCTAATTACTTGTATATATTTCTCCCATTTCATTTCTTTTCTGGCTCTCTCTTCAGAAAATTCTCAAGTTCAATTATCGCATATTTGATTCCATGCAAGTCTGATTCATTCAGATCCAGTTCAAATATAAATGAACCGAACCTAAACTTAAATCTAGACATGTTTATACAAACGATGGTACTTTCGTTCAAGTTCAATCTTTTTATACCCTTTATACCCCTAATGACATGGTATAACGGCCGCCAAGCATATTTTGCCAACAAGCCTATGAAGAGTGAAGAGTTCTTCAGGAGAACAACAAATATTGTTGCCAAATTAGATTCCCCTCACCTGAGGGGACCAAAATTGCCATCAAGATAGCACACAGAAAAATTAAAACCAGTTCATCTGGGAAACTATATGATACGCTTCCGGGTGTCTGGAGTCGTGATAGATGCTACAATTTGGCCAGCATAGAATGAAGTGAGCTCTTTAAGTGATAGAGAAACCAAATAAATTTTTGTGAAGCCACATGCCATTTGCAGTGAACATTTACATTGTAAAGAACCCAGAAAATATGTACAAAAGTTCATAACAGGCAAGCATGAATAACGTAAGGCCATACTGTGAAATTCCACTATCAGATCAAGCGAAGAATTTAAAACAGTAACGTTGTGATACATGTGAGGAGGGCTTGTGATTTATGGAGTGAGGCTGGAACATAACCATTGTGCCGCAGCAAGCTAATCCACTTGCAGCAATCATTCAACATCCAGAGACACCATCTTGGTCAGAGGTCTAAAATTCATCACAAGTCAGCTTAAGCTGAATAGGAGACTCAGACTAACCAATGCAGGAATTCACTCTTTCCATCTTTGTTTGACCTGCACTCCACACTCAGATCGGACAAATGAATCAATTTATATATTATATCAAGAACAAAAAGAATAACTGATCGTTCAAAAAAAAGAAATTGAGCACACAACATGGCATTTAAACATCATTCTAAAATAAATCTGGAAATGGAGTTGGCGATAATCGAGAGAACAGAGAATTGATAAGGGGTAGCTCAGCTAGTCCGAAGATAAGAGTCCTAAACAAGTCGACAAACCAAAGATGATTGATGCTAATAAAAAGATGAAAATTAAATACCAAAAGTCACCCATAAAACAGTCTCACATTATCTTCAAGAGGCAAGATGTTTCTTCTTATCGAAGATGGGGTCATATGGAGCAGTCACCCAAGAACTGCAGAATGTGTTACCGGATCCATCATTTATCCATCCTCAAATTTTAACACTTGGTCGAGAAACATAAACCACTTCTTCAACATATATATCTAATAACTTGACTGGCACCTAGAGAGTGAGCAAGAAAAAAAACCAAGCTGATTGATGTCCATCAATAAAGACGGCTTTTACATCCATCATAGTCAGGCTTCTTTAAGTTTTCTTAAAGCATCTTCTCCCCATCTTAGACCCAAGTAAATGTGCAAATAAATTTGAATTCTGCAACAATTGAAAGGGCAAACAATCGATGCATGATGTATGAAAAGCTAGACTCGTGTGGAACAAGAACTTCAAGCTTTAAGCCATTCAGGTTACTTGTTACAGCCCTACAAACAAACCTGGAGAATCCCTCCAAATTAGTGTTGAAAGTCATCTCTTTTATAGTCGACTCTTTTTCTCCAGTGACGGTCACTAGCAGCAGGTTAGTTCGATTCTAGTCATACCAAAACTATCTGTTACACTACCTATTTTCGAAGTAATGATAGATACATAGAGTAAATCTATATTTGACTGATAATTATACGGTGAAAATGTTTTCAAAGAAAATGTGATGCAGAAGATAAAGCCATTTGCATCAAGCTCAAACTTGCTTTTTGCATGTGTGCTTCACCGGTCACTTGAGAGTTTTCAATAAAGATGCGTAAAAGCTCCCTTGCAAGCTAACGTCAGAAGTCTATCGTCATAAAGGTTTCATCAAATGAGTTCACATGGTTATGGCAGAAAAGGAGCATCTTAATGCTCGGACACAAGGCTAGGGTCAAGCAAGGTCTCACCCTCCCTCCATGAGTTCAATTGAGCATACAAGCTAATGCTCATTGGTTGCCCTCGCCCACATGCTCCTGTCACGATGAACCACATGATATACTAGTGGTTTATTTATTTTTTGAAAAGTTGCAGTGCATTGAAGATGTAGATAAAAATTTAGGGATAATCCCTCGGACTTTCAATTGCTCACCTTTCTGCATTCTTCTTGTGCCTCTCAGCTTGACTTTTTTGCTAAAACAAAGAATCTAGTCATATGTGTGAAAGCAAGTAGGTAGGCACTAATTCGCTTTCTGTGAGTTTATATATATACAAGTACTTTAACATGCTATAATTTTGCAAAGAAGGAGAATTTACCTACTCTTTCCCCCGGCTTGACAAACACATGAAAAAGTCCACCTAGCATGCCTCCCATGTGAACATGATGAGAACCACAATTGCCAACTATCTATAAACTTGAGAACTTCGGGAAAGGAGTTTTCATTGTGTCGCTTCAGAAAGAATAGAAAATCACAACAAGCCTCGCATGTTGAGGAAGAACAATACGAAAGGGTCAATTCCACCAAAAGGAATAGTAAGGGGAGCGGGTAAATGGAGGCAACTCCAATATTCATGTCATATTAATATAATTTGGCTGAGTAACCAAAATATATCGCTGGAAGTTTCTTCTATATTAGTGCAAAGGCTTCAAAATCAAGTGTGAAATTTGGAAATTTATAATTACGGTGATAAGAGATTTAAGTTTTAAGTACCTTCTTAAACAAATCACCCATCGATACAGAGAAACAAACTGTATCATAGATGTTTAGCCAATTATGGATTTGATTCTAAGTCGATGGCAGTAATTTTTCAGGTTTCAAGTCTGGCTATTGCCTTGGCAAACTTTTGTGGAAATGCACACATTATTAGATGTATCCGCAAGAGATAAATATCTAAGTGACTTTTCTCTTTCAGATTGTTTGGGGATTTTCCCTTTATTCTGATCAGCCTGTGGCAGGATTTATAGAAAATGAGGTTGTCTACTTGGATTTGCTGAGAATTTAAAGAAGTGTACATCAGATGGGAGCATATCCATGGAGGAAGTCTGAAGGAGATTACTTCCAACTAACAGTGCTGATTGGAAGAGAGTGGGCTTTGTCTGGCAAAGTTCTCGGCAATTCATTGAGGAAATACACATCATATGGTGTGTGCACAACAGATATGTTTCTTAAGTCCCTTTTCATGTTATCTTTAATTTATTACTATATTCTTATTATCTCCATAATAGGATTGCTATTATATGGAGATCTGATGTGATGCTATGCTTCTATAGGCAAGGCATGGGTCTGGTCAGGGAGCACGGATTTGGGAAAGTCTGCATATCAAACCTAGCATGCAAACATAAAATGGTGAAGCCTTCTCCCACTATAAGTAGGGTCGGCTACACGGATTCTTGCTCAAATTCATGTTGAAAAATTCGATTATTTTTTACGCTAGTTGTCGACTACCTAACGTAACCCCACAAGAGGGGATTTCAATCCCAGTCTTTGGGTAGTAGTCACATTGCACATCTAGTATGCAAACATAAAGCTAAATATCTTTTATGTGGATCTAATTATAATTGATTGCTTTCCATCAATTACTTATAGTGATGATAATAGTTGTATTGTGATATGGCTTCTGTTGCAAAGCCATGTGGGAAAAAGGAGCATAGTTACCTTTATTTTTGGAACAACATTTGGCGGAACTTTTAAGAATTTTTGGATTTGGTGTTCAACAAAGTTGCCGCTTCAAATACCTTTTTTTAAAGTCAAAAGAGGGGAGAAACATGCTAGGCTGTCCGCTTCAAATATATTAAAAAGAAAGATTCAGAAAAACTTACAGAAGCCATGACTTGAGGAGAGTCCTGACGTGAGAAGTTACATTATTAACATAAAATCGTTACGAGCTAAGAACCAAACAACTTCTAGCTAGTCATAAAGTCCAAATGACCGATAGAGGAAAGATGAGTTCAATTCTGGATCTATGTTTTACCAAATAAAGAGAGTCCCAAAAAATATCCGCATTGTGCAGATTCACCCAGTCTAAACCCAGCTTGACAAGCGGATGAGGAAGTACCACAATCGAAAAAGAGATGCTCTACCATCTCAATCTACCGATCACAAAGGGGGCACAAATCTAAAACACCTACGAAGAGCTTTGCACAACAATCCCTTGCCATGCGTCTTCATCTCAATAACCACAAGAAGATGTTGATTCCACTTAGGAAGCTTTAGGCTCCATATAAAATTGCAATCATGAATCATAGAGTCCGCTCCTAGAGGAGAGGATCTATCTAGTGCTCTATAAGCATGTTTCACATAAAACAACTTATCCTTCCAGACCCAGCGATCTCTACCATCCGACGGGCCATCAATACCGCTCAATGAGTCGAGAAGTCGGAGCAAAACATCTAAGCGTTGGCCTGAAAAATCTGTACGGAACATGGGCATCCAACTCCCACCAAACCAACAATCTTTAAACTTTGCCACTTGGTCTACTACAAGTGCGGAGATATGTGGAGAAAATGGTGTAAAGGTGCCATTACTGCTCCAATTATCTGTCCAGAATGCGAATGAGCAACCATTGCCAAGAACGAGGCGAAACAAATCATGGAACCTCGGCAGAACTGATCTAACTACACTCCAAAAGGTCGATGGAAATAATGACAGAAGGGCCACAATGTTATCTTGGACTTGAAGGCCATTGATATGACGAACAAGTCTGCAACACAGATCTACGTCCCTGCCCCAAATCCTGCTAACTCACTTCATAATCAGAGCCTGTCATTGTCTCAAGGCGGGAAATCCCGAGCCCTCTTGCCGACAACGAGATCATAACAGTTTCCCAATATACCAGATGAGCACCTCCCATCAAATCCTGACTTGATCCAGAGAAATCTACGCACAATAGCTTCCAATCGACGATGGATACCAACAAGTAGGAGGTACAATGACATGAAAAACATTGGAATTGCCGAAAAGACAACCTTTTTAAGCACCAAGTGTCCCCCGCGTGACAGGAGGGTTACCTTCCATCCTACCAGTTTTCTCTCTAGTTTCTCCACTATATGCATCCAATCAGACATTACAATCCTACCACAAGTTAAGGGTAAACCTATATACTGGATTGGTAAAGTCCTTTCCCTACCTAGTTCCACAGTACCCGCTTACATTTCTTCTTTTGACAGATTAAAGTGAGCAGTTGATTTGTCATGGTTGAGAACCAGGCTCGAAAGCTCCCGAAAGGCCTCAGGCGTTGTAGTGTGTTGGATCCCTTTAGCTTCCTCTTTGCCACCTTCAATGAAAAAATTGTCATCTGCATATTACAACATAGGGATATGAATAGCATCAAGCGAGAAGCATGCAGTGACTCCATAATGCACCACCTTGCTGACCATACAAGGCAAGACATCATCAATAATAACAAACAATATAGGGGTTGCTAATGCGAAACACTGCTGCACATCCCGTTGAGGCTGGAAGAACCAACCTTTTAGACGGCCATTCACAAGTACCGAATACATCATGGTAACACGACGCTTCATCCATGAAATCCAGATGTTTGGGAATCCCCACTTTGAAAAAGCTGACCAAAGAAATCGCCAGTCAATTGTATCGTAGGCTTTGGAAAAGTCCACTTTCCACATGATGCCTTTCACACACCTCTTCCCATCAGCCATGATTTTTATGGCCATAGCCCAACTATCGCACATGTCTACCAGACACAAATGCCGACTGAAATGACGAGATAATATAGTCCATTACCATGTCCAGTCTGTTCGTTAACACCTTTGCAACCAACAGATACAAAGCATTAGAGAGTACAATAGAGCGATAGTCATCTACACTCGCAGACACATATTTCTTTGGTAGAAGGAAGATAAGGGCCTAGTTTACTCTCTCGAACCCTCGCGTTACCTCTGGTGAACTCCTTTATGACCTCTACTACTTCTCCCCTACCACGGATCAAAATTGTCTTGTAGAGAAAAGGATGAAAGAATGTAATGACATGATTTATGCAAAAGGTCTATGGGTTCTTATATAGGTTGAAACCCTAGAGCACTCATAAACGGGAAATTACATAAAGAACTCTGGAGGGGTTACAACTAAATAAGATAAAACACAAAGCCATCTTTAACACTCCCCCTCAAATTGAAGCACATCTATCGATCATCCTCAACTTGGAGATTATCCACGAGAGGCGCTTCTTTGATAGAGCCTTCGTGAATGCGTTTGCAAGCTAAAAGTCGGTCGAGATGTGGAGTAGAATCTTCTCTCGTACAATATAACGAACAAAGCGACAATCAATCTCTATGTGCTTGGTCCGCTCATGAAACGCAGGGTTCATAGGAATGAATATAGCAGATTTGTTGGTCATAATATATAGGAACATGAGTAGTGATAACAATACCAAGTTCCTGTGGTAGGAACATGAGTAGTGATAACAATACCAAGTTCCTGTGGAAAAGAGCAACCAAGTAATCTCACAGGTAGCTTGAGCCATCACCCTGTATTTTGCCTCTACACTTAATCTAGAGACTGCAGTCTGCTTCTTGTTTCGCCAAGTGACAAGATTTCCTCCTACCATCATAGCATATTATGTAATGGAGCTATGATCCTCAAGTGAACTAGCATAATATGCATCACATACGCATCTACATCAGTGTGGCCACCGATCTCATAGTAGAGGCCTTATCTTGGTGATTCCTTCAAGTAGTGCAGGATCTAAAGAATATCATCCCAATGATTGTAATGTGATTGCTCCATGTGTTAATGGGCTCTGCTCATAGCATATGATATATCCGGCCTAGTGATAGTAAGGTGAAGCAGTTTGCCCACTAGGATTATATAATGTGTAGTATCCTCAAAAACATGATCAGCTAAAGTAGAGTGCTTCCTCAGATCTGTAGGGATACCATAAGGCTTACATCCAAGTAGTTTAACCTCAGTTAGGATGTACAAGCAATACTTCCTTTGTGAGATATGAAGTCCCTCTACCATACGTATCACTTATATGCCAAAGAAGTAGCAAATTTGACCAAGGTCCTTCGTATGAAAGGAAAGCTTTGATCTCTAGTATACCTTCATCATCATCACCCGTGACAACCATATCAACATAAACTACCAGTATGACAGTACCCATGGACCATCTTCTGACAAAAACAAAGTAGTCAGGTGTTGTTCTCAAAAAGCTAGGAGTGTTGATCTCAGTAGTGAGTATCAAACAATGCTTGGGAACCATGCTTTAGTCAGATTGCCTTGTGAAGTCGACACACACTATCACTCGACTTCATAACTAGGAGGTTGCATCATATAAACATCATCCTCAAGATCGTCATACAAAAGGCATTCTTCACATCAAGCTGAAAGATAGGTCATCCCTTGTTTGCAGCCACTGAAAGTATAGTGCGAATAGAGCCCATCGGTGCTATTGGGGAGATCTCGAATTAGTCAACCCCATAAGTCCACATAAAACTTTTAGCAACCAGTCGTGCTTTCAATATGTCAATGGACCCATCATGCGACTGTTTGGTCGTGAAGATCCATTTGCAAGTCACAGGTGGAATTCTAATGGAACATGGTACAAGGTTCCACATTCCCCTAGATGTAAAAGCATCTATTTCCTCATTCATTGCTCGTCTCCAATCGTAATCATGTAAAGCACTACGATGATTTCTGGAACAGAAATAGTGATGAGAGCATCTGCATACCTCATGTCATCGCATGATAAGCTAGCAGTAGAAGTGAAATGAGACAAAGGGTGAAAGGTGCATTTGCCTATTAGTTCTGCAAAGAGTTATGGAGAGCTCATGAGGAGCATGTGGGGCGGCAGTGGTGGAGTGTGGAGGCACTTAAAGATGGTATGTCCTGCAAAAAATGAACAGGCAAATGTACAGGAGCAGGCGCAGATGTATGCTTGTGCTTATACACAATTGGTGGAGGAAGATCCAAAGGAATATCCGTGATAAACTGCATAAAGAAACTAGTTTGTTCAAAGAAAGTAATATCAGCAGAAATGTAGTATCGATGCCCAGCAGGGTGACAGGACCGGTAACCCTTCTAAGTGCGAGAATAGCCAAGAAAGACACATTTGATCGTCCTAGGTGACGGTTTATCAACAGTATGAAAATTGTAGATGAAAGTTACACACCCAAAGATTCATAGTGGTAGCGGGAAGGGCAACTCATTTGGATAGATTAAAGAAAAAGGAGTGGACCCCTTTAGGATCAAAGATGGAACCTTGTTGATAAAATGGATAGCAGTAAGAACGGTATCTACCCAGTAAGTCTTCAGAACCTTCATCTATGTGAGAAAAGACCAAACAATGTCAAGAAGATGTCTGAGTTTATGTTCCGCTGCCCCATTTTACTGAGAGGTATACGGACATGATGTTTGGTGGATAATTCCTAGGAAGCAAAGAAAGTCATCAAGTCATGTGCTGTGAATTCCAAAGCATTGTCAGAACGAAAAGTTTGAACACAAATGGAGAAAACAATTTTGATGTACTAAAAGAAATTCTTGATGATTGAAATGTTGTTTACTACCCTTGTTAATTCGATCAAATTAATGGTCAAATTAATGTGTTGTCGTTCATTGCAGTCGGATAATAAGAGCATATCAAAAACCACTTTCAATTATAGGCAAATTAATTTCGAGCGGCAATTTTTTTTTACTTGGGCAAGCCCAAGGTCGAACTCAGGGAGGCAGCCGTCTCCTTAGGTAGATTTTTAGCAAATTTCCAAGGTCGGATTTTCAGAAGATATTTTTTTGGTCTTTTTAATATATTTTATGCAAGACACATGCAAAATCAGCCAGTTTACAAGTTAATTCAGATAAGTGACCAAATCAAGTTCAAAAATTATGAAACGTGGCGAGATGGTGAAATGAAACGAAATTAAGCTACTCCAATTTTTTTGGATTTTTCTGACTCTAAATAAATTTATCGTGAATTAAAAATAAATGCAAGGTGATTTTGACTAAATTAATTTTAATAAATATCAAATCACAATATTTTTAGAAATAGAAATTATCCTAGATAGATCTAAGTATGAAGAATCCAGGAAAATTAATAAACCTAAATTTCGATGTGAAATGAACCAATTAAAAATTAATTAAGAAAATCACTAAATGATTTATTCAAGCCTCGGAATGCGTGCAAATAAGATGAAATTTTTATACAATGTGAATGTAATTATCCTAGATCTAATATGATTTTTTGGGGATTTTTGGAGTCACGGAGAAATTACTATGAATTAAAAGGCATAAATGGGCAAAATATAGCAAAATTCCACCAATTAATTCATAGAAAAATTCACTGATATTACAAAAATATGTCAAGTATCACATATGGAAGAGGACAAAATAAGCTACACAATGCAATTTTCAAACTTGAATAATGAATTAAAATGGGTGCCTAAATATTCGTGCAAAGACAGGGGTATAAATGCAATTAGAAGAATTAAAATTGATAAAAATAAAACGTGTTGACAGGGATCAGTATGCAATTACCTATAATGCTGAGGGGATGGATGCAATTTTCCCACAGAAAACGTGCTCCTCACGTGGGGCCTCCTGGCAGGGACTGAAATGCAAATATAGAAACCTCCAGGGGCCTCGTTGCAAATAACCCAGGACGCACATGCAGATCACGTGGAGGTCCCAGGCTCGGTGGTATTCTGAGGCTCGGAGTAGCTTCGGGAGGCTCGGATTTGGCTCGGAGTAGCTTCGAGGATCCGAGCCTAGTGGTCGGGGAAGAGGCTCGAATCGGGCGACATGGCTTGATCTGCACCGCGGATCAAGTGACGATCCAACGATGGCTAGTTGCTGGCGTGTGGCGTATCTAAATCCGTTAGATCAAGATCGATCCAACGGTCCTTGAAGCGTGCTGAAGAAGGCCACGTGGACGATCGATAGCCGTTGGATCAGGATTTTGATCCAACGGCCTCTGGAGCGCGAAGGAAGGGGTGACGTGGCTTGATCGAGAACGTAGGATCCGCCTGATCCTACGGCAGCGGGATATGGGCGACGTGGCTCGATGGAAACCGTTCGATCAAGGAGATCGAACGGCAGCTGTTCTTCTTCCTCGACCGGCCCACCGCCTCCTGCAGCGGAGAAGGCTGGGCTCCGGCAAAAGGTCTCGAGCTCCGCCTCCTCCTCTGGTCGTCAGTGAAGCTCGGCGGAGGCTCCCCAGTAGCGGGGAAGATTCGTAGAAGCTTCGGGGATTCTTCGGTGGTCTCAGAAGTGGCTGAGAGGCTCTGGGGTGCGGTGGCGGAGAAGCTCGGAAGCAGCTCCGATGCAGTTCCGGCCAATGAAGGAGAAGTACATGCAGAGGGTTAATTGATAGCCGAAGCGTACTATGTGTTCGTGGGGTGATCTGGTGTGCGGTGCGAGACCTGAGAGGCGAAGGGGGCGTTCGGTGATCGAGCTCCGCCAAGGTGGCGGAGCTGGCGTCGGTGAGAAGTGAGGTGTGTCGTCGGAGGAAACGGAGTGTAGCGTGAAGATCAGAGCTCCCTTGCGGAGCTCGGAGGATGATTGGTGAAGCGAGAAGTAATGGAATGACGGCGAATAAAATCGGAGAAGAAGAAAGAAAAATAAGATCGGGGAGAAGGAGAAGGTCGCTACCTAGGGTCAGAAGCTCAGATGAAGCTTCCAGGTCCTCGCTCAAGGGTCGGTAGAGTCCCGAGCTCGTGCAGCGCCTTGGAGGAGCTGCAACATGACGGAGTTGGCCGTAGATCTCGCCGGAGGTGGATCTCGGTCGTCGCTCGTCCTCACGTCAAATTGCTGTCACCAACTCGAAGGTGGGAGCTCGGAGATACTCTCTGTGATGGCGGATAGGGGTGAAGGTGGCTGAAGGTGACTTATTTATAGGATGAAGGTGACAGCGTAGATGGCGAAGAGGTGCAGTTGGTGAGTTTCGTGGAGCGAAGTGGAGGGTGTTCATGGAGATCGAGGGGGTGGGCGAGGATGAGAGAAGAGTGGGTTGTGTCGTAGTGGTGCCAGGGGGTGGAGATGGTGGTCAGCGTGGCACCCAAAATAAAAAGGAGGCGGCCCTTTGCGCACGGTGGAAGACGTGGGCGCGGGGTGTGCGGGAGGTAGACGACGAAGCTTCGACCGTTGGATCAAGCGATCCAACGGTCAGGAGAGGGGCGGAAGCGGAGGGTGAAGATTAGATAGAATGAGCGAAATCGAGGGGCACAGGGCGCGCCACGTGGCGGGCGCAGGGCCAGGCGCTAATGTGCGGCAAAGATGACGTCTTGGGTTTCGATCGAAGGGTCCAGATATCGTGTGAGATGGAGGGCCAAGATGCAATGCTTCTGGCGATGATCGGAGGGCGGCTAATGCACCACGTGGCGTGCTAAGGATGCGGCGCGAAGGGACGATCCAGATTAAGTCAGAGGTTTGATCGAAGGGCCAGGAAGCGTTACGGCTTGAGTGGCCCAGATGGAGAGGGAGAAAAGGCAATCGGACGGCAGGGAAGGCAGGGCGTGTGGCGCGCAAGGAAGCAGGCCGCGTGGCGCAAGCAGAGGGCGCCACGTGGCCTGCTCTAAGTGGCTGAGACGAAGAAATGAATTTAGAGAGAGAAGGAGGCTGAATTTGGAAAACTCAAAACATGAAAGTTGTAGATCTCGATGAGATCTACAAGTTTTATGTTGGCCAAAAACGGAGATGAGGTCAAATATAATACAAAAATACAAGAGTACAAATATACACAGATGTAGTATACAAGGGGGCCCAAAAACCCAAGTTTTGCATACGAGCTCCGAATGGAATGAAATTAGTCTCATTTTGAAGATCTATAAATGTATATTACTCTGAAGGTGAGTAGACCTAATTCGGAGTTTGTAAGAGAAGGCTATTGTCATTCTAAGGTTCAGGGGGTTTGGTGCTTTATTGGGTATTTTACAAGATAGGAATTTTGACCTTCTTCCTTATATTATTAACTAATAATGTACACATTATAAGGAAGGTGTTATTTGATTTTGGAGGTGATATAAAATACAAATAATTAGGTGATTTATTGGTGGATATTTTACAAGTGGATTTTACAAATGAATTGACTTCTTATTTAATGCAAATATGAATGCTATAATGCATGTATTGTGGATTGATGCATGAATGCTAGCTATGCAAAATAAAGGGAAATATGTTGTTAATTACCCGGGGACAAAGCTCTATTTTCAACTTTAAGAGTGATGAATCACATATTCATCAACCCCCTATACTTAAACCTTGCTCGTCCCCGAGCAACTAAAATGAGATGCAAGAGTGAAATGAGATTGGGTTCCATACCAAGGTCATGAACAAAAGTTGAAAATGGAGCTTAACTTGACCTTTGGATTAATTGTGTGGCGGACCCTTATTGGGATCTGAATTTAAGACCTAACAGACTTCAGGTTCCACAAGTCTTCTATTCAAGACGCCTCAACAGTCAGGTCAGAACAAATCCTCAAACGCAAATTTCTGATGACTATGATTCTTACTTGTACTGTGTAAGTGTAATATAGCTCTTCACATCAGAAATGGCTCAGAAATAGCCTCCTCTAACAAGGTAACTCAAGTAACCTGGTCTAGTAACTCTTTCCTCGAAGAGCGGGGTATTCCCTTCTAAGTTCAAGTGCGACTAGCTCAAGAGGAAGGGGTAGAGAAAGAATGGACGGTAGCCAGTGTAGCTACCTATACTGGGATGCCTAGCCAGTGTAGCCAAGCCATCCAGCTGCATTTTCTTTGCTAATATACATACTCCGACAGGTATTTTATTTTCACTTGGACCTGTCTAATTTTTTGGAGTTCTTGCATTTTTTTAACTATATACAAGGTGCAGCATGTACATCATGAGTTTTTCCTCTCGAGCCAGTAGACTATCCCTCTTTTGAAGCATTATTGCAACCCACAGCATCCCTCCTCAGACGTCAACACCACCAGACGAGGTTGATATGCACTACCCTCCCTAGAGGAGGACGGATGTTTCCATCCGTGTGCTACTCCAAGCTAAAGGATTCTACCTCCTCACCACCTCATCAATGAAGAAACTGCATGCATTGTGCTTGTCCAAGTTAGGTCACTGTCTAAAAGAATCATGCGTGTGCACGAGATATTCTACTTAGACTAATCAAGATGACATGTGAACATAAACTTGCGGACTTAAAGAATTAAGTCACTTGACCTGAGAAATCTTAACTCCAGCTCCTATAAGGTTCCTCTGAAATTAGGTGGATTAAGATCAAATCAAGTCCATCCTCAATATCTACTCATAACTTGGTCCAGAACCTACTAGCTTTTCACTTTGCATATGCAAGATATGCATATGAGAGGTGCAGTTGACATGCTATGTAGATGAATAAAATGTAAGACTCTGTTTCTTTTCTTTTCAGATGCAGAGATGATGTGTGCGAGTAAAATAAGAAGCTTTTGAATTTTTTTATAAGAGTTTGGTATGTCTCCTATTTCACAAGAGTTTTTATAAGTATTATACAGATTATACAAGTGTATTGTTTGAAAAAAAAAATCCAATTTTACCCATCCTGTAACTATTAAGTAATATATACAGAAAATACGTGAAAGTACGAGTTATGGGTAAAGTATATATGTAATATATACACACACCCCTATACTTAGCGTGTGCTATGTCCTCAGAGCACAAAAAACGATGAAAAAGACATAGCTCGTGCTAAGCATAAGAGAGTCAAGGGAGAGAAAAAATGTATAGAAGTCGTCCTGCCCCCCTATACTTAGGCTCTGGCAGCCTAAGTGTAGAAGAGGGTCAAAAATGGGGCAGACGAGGTCAGGAAGAGAAAGGGATGAATATATACAAGGTGGGCATCGGTCCCCCCTATACTTAGGCTCAGGTCAGCCTAAGTGTAGGATTGGAGTGAGTATGAGGATTAATGTGATCTGGAGGATGTACAGAGAATAGACTCAGGTGGCTCATACCCCCTATACTTAGGATCTGTTCATCCTAAGTATAGTCATAGATGGAGAGAGATGAAGCTGGGATGGGTCATTAGAGTCATGAAAGAGAGCAGAATGTACAAGAATGATGGGTATATACAAGGGTCTCGGTCTGAATCTTTCAAGATGCTGTTAATGGCAAGAGCTCACTGCTGCAAGGTCTCATGCGCGGCTCGAAGTGTATCCATTGTATCTGTCTCGCGCATGAATACAATCTCCTCAACATAAACTAACTGCTCATTGGATTCGACGAAGTGCTTCAACAGTTGTCCATTCACTAGGAATGTCGGTGCATCGTCTGCGAGATCTGAGATCTCGACACATCCACTATCATGCACCGTACGGACAACAAATGGGCCCGTCCACTTGGACTTCAACTTGCCTTGGAAGATCTTCAGCCTTGCAGTAAACAACCATACCTTCTGTCCAGGAACAAAGCTCTTACGTCTAATATAACTATCATTCCAACGCTTCACCTTGTTCTTGTACACCAAATTGTTGTCATATACGCGGTTTCTGACTTCCACAAGCTCATTCAGATCCATTTCTCTCTGCTTCTGCCCAAGGTGTGGGTTCCAATTGACCTTCTCGATTGCCCATTCTGATTTATGCACTAACTCTGCGGGCAAATGGCACGGCTTTCCAAATACCATTCGGAATGGGGAGGTTCCTAACAGTGTCTTGTAAGCTGTCCTATAAGCCCATAGGACTTGATATAGGATCTGGGACCAGTCCTTCCCGTCTGGGCGGACAAGCTTCTGCAATATAGTTTTCACCTCCCGATTTGACAACTCAGCCATACCATTAGTCTGTGGGTGGTAAGGGCTAGCGACACGGTGTTCGATGCCGTAGTCCTTCAGAAGTTTCTTCACATCTCTGTTTACAAGGTGGCTACCCCATCTGTTATCAACATCTTGGGAATCCGAACCTAGAGATGATATGATCTCCGATGAATTTACAGACAGTCTTGTTGTCTGCGGCTCGGGTTGGGATAGCCTCTGATGCAGCGTGACCCCAAATTATAGGGCCACATTTATTTAATTAATTATTAGTCAATTTTATTTACGTTTTTAGCGGTCGTAATGGGCTAATTAAATAATTGAGATCGCATGTGATCTCAACGTTTATTTCGTAGATTTTAATTGCAATTTTGGTCAATTAATTAGATTAGAGTCTAATTAGAGTAATTAGGGGTCAATTGAAAGTTGTTAGAGTCCAATTAGGATAAAGTTAGTTGTCAATTTTGATTTGTTTACTATTTTTGTAAACCCATCTCTCCTATATAAAGAGAGGGTAACCCATTGTTTTATTCAGTAAAGTATTAATGAAATATTGAGATTTATCTCTCTCCTTTCTCCTCTCCCTCTCTCTCCACGCGATCTCCGCGGTTCTCCTCCTTCAAACCCTCGTATTCCAGACGAGTTCTTCTCAACCCCTCTCTTTTCTTCTACCAAATAATTTCTACCATTCAAAATTAATTTATCGACGTGCCAAAAAGCCGTTTGCATCATTTGGTATCAGAGCATGGCATTTAGATCGTCCTCACGATCTAACGATCCGTCCCGGCGCTCGCACCGACATCATCATTCGTCCGAACAAACACGACGAGCCATCTCTACCATCGACGCCACCTTCAAGGAGACGGGGGATATGATACGTGATTTGCAGGCCAACCTCCAATCCATGTCTCGGAACCTAATGGCCTACTTTGAGGCCTACCGCAATGCCCAATCGAAGCCGCCATCCGTTGAAGCCGCTACCGCGAGCTTGGACGAGGAAAACATCGCGAAAGAAGACAACACGGCTGCTGTCCAGCACCTTCCAAATCCGATTTCGTCACCGGAACCGATGCCGCCGCCTCCTCCGACCTTCCCGACACGGTCCCCTCTAGCCCAGGTATCTCCCAGGCCTTCCTCAGCCCCCCTAACCCTACCAGCACCCTCTGCCATTCCCCCACCGCATGCAGCTCACCCCCAGCCGCTCCCCCCTGCCGCCTTCGCATACCCCCTCCCCACGCACACCAACCATCTCCCCAACCCCCCCCTCCTCCTCCGACACTTCTACACGCCCCCACCCCTGCTGCCGCCAACCCCCAGCGATCGCTTTTCCCCCAGCGAGACCCCCTCATTCCCGCATCGCCCAGCGAGACCCCCTCATTCCCGCATCGCCTTTCCCCCACTCCCCGCGTCGCCTCGCTGCCCCGCCCTCCCCACCGCACCACCCCTTCCCGCAAACCTCTACTCCCCCTCGCGCCGCCTCGCACAGCACCCCCGCACCGCCTGCACCGCCAGCGCCCCCACCACCTGCCTCCCTCTTCCCAGCGGCTACCCGATCGCACCCTCCTTCCGCGGCCGCGCCTCCTGCGCGAGAACGACGGGGATACCTGGAACACCGCCGGTGTCAAACCCCATCCCGCCGCCTTTTGAAGTCGAAGAAGGGAGCCCTAATTTGGGGCCCGAATCTTACGGGTTGGCAATCCCACAGATTGGGGGATGGGAGTTTGAAATGGAAAAATTGCAAAAAAAAAATCCATAAATCCCATATTTTAATCGTATCCCCTAACATGGATTCTAGTTGGGGTGAAATGTTTTGGAAAATTTTCAGGCAGCCCCCTCCTCCCAAGATAAGTTACCAAAAGGGCCAAGTGCAGATCAAATTATATTGTGGCTATCTTTTAATTGAAGGGGTACGAAAATTGCAGAGATGCCCCCCAATTGGAAAAAACTACAAACGTAACGTTGAAAATGATCGAATTGAAGGAAATTGAAGCCACAATTCAAGGATGAATTCTCCAACGCGCATCTACGTCAAGCAATTCGTCGGGAGACGAATTTTTAAAGCGGTGGAGAGGGCGGGGCGAGATGGGGGAAGAGACTGGAGGGGGGAGGGTGCGCTGGGCAGCGAGGCGACGCGGGGAGTGGGGGAAAGGCGATGCGGGAATGAGGGGGTCTCGCTGGGCGATGCGGGAATGAGGGGGTCTCGCTGGGGGAAAGGCGATCGCTGGGGGTTGGCGGCAGCAGGGGTGGGGGCGTGTAGAAGTGTCGGAGGAGGAGGGGGGGCTGGGGAGATGGTTGGTGTACGTGGGGAGGGGGTATGCGAAGGCGGCAGGGGGGAGCGGCTGGGGGTGAGCTGCATGCGGTGGGGGAATGGCGGAGGGTGCTGGTAGGGTTAGGGGGGCTGAGGAAGGCATGGGAGATACCTGGGCTAGAGGGGACCGTGTCGGGAAGGTCGGAGGAGGCGGCGGCATCGGTTCCGGTGATGAAATCGGATTTGGAAGGTGCTGGACAGCAGCCGTGTTGTCTTCTGTCGCGATGTTTTCCTCGTCCAAGCTCGCGGTAGCGGCTTCAACGGATGGCGGCTTCGATTGGGCGTTGCGGTAGGCCTCAAAGTAGGCCATTAGGTTCCGAGACATGGATTGGAGGTTGGCCTGCAAATCACGTATCATATCCCCCGTCTCCTTGAAGGTGGCGTCGATGGTAGAGATGACTCGTCGTGTTTGTTCGGACGAACGATGATGTCGGTGCGAGCGCCGGGACGGATCGTTAGATCGTGAGGACGATCTAAATGCCATGCTCTGATACCAATTGATGCAAACTCGAATCGGCGTAGACGAAAATAATAAATTTTTTTATGGTGGATTTTTGGTAGAAGAAAAGAGAGGGGTTGAGAAGAACTCGTCTGGAATACGAGGGTTTGAAGGAGGAGAACCGCGGAGATCGCGTGGAGAGAGAGGGAGAGGAGAAAGGAGAGAGATAAATCTCAATATTTCATTAATACTTTACTGAATAAAACAATGGGTTACCCTCTCTTTATATAGGAGAGATGGGTTTACAAAAATAGTAAACAAATCAAAATTGACAACTAACTTTATCCTAATTGGACTCTAACAACTTTCAATTGACCCCTAATTACTCTAATTAGACTCTAATCTAATTAATTGACCAAAATTGCAATTAAAATCTACGAAATAAACGTTGAGATCACAGGCGATCTCAATTATTTAATTAGCCCATTACGACCGCTAAAAACGTAAATAAAATTGACTAATAATTAATTAAATAAATGTGGCCCTATAATTTGGGGTCACGCTGCATCAGCCTCCACCCACCTGGATAGATAATCAACAGCAAGAAGGATGTACTCGAATCCGTGGCTAACAGGAAACGGGCCCATGAAAGCGATGCCCTAGGCGTCAAAGACATCACAAATGATGACAGGCTGCATAGGCATCTCATCCTTGGAACCAATGGTTCCTCTCATTCTCTGACATATTGGGCACGACTTCGCAAAGGTGATGGCATCGCGAAACAGAGTCGGCCAGTAAAACCCACACTGAAGTACCTTCCATGCTGTCCTCTTCCCGGAGTGGTGTCCTCCTGCCTCCAAGATGTGGCATAAAGAAAGGACACTCTGGTATTCCTCCTGAGGAATACACCGTCTCCAGACACAATCCGGTCCTTCAAAGAAAAGGATCGGATCCTCCCAATGGTAGTGTCTAGCATCCGACTTCACTCGGTCAATGTGGCTCTTGGATCAATCCTCGGGAACCTTTTTGGTGACAAGATAGTTCATGATATTGGCATATCATGGGAGTGAGTCGACAACAAAAATCGACTCGTCGGGAAAAGAGTCTCGAATTGGTGAATCCTCGGAAGTATTAAGATCTTCGAGACGGGAGAGATGATCGGCTACTACGTTATTCTTTCCAGGTTTATCACGAATATCCAAATCAAACTCTTGCATAAGCAAAATCCACCGAAGAGGACGTGCCTTCGCGTCCTTCTTTTCCATCAAGTGTCGCAGCGCCGTATGGTCAGTGAACACAATTACCTTGGATCCGATTAAGTGAGATCTGAACTTATCCAAGGCAAACACTATCACAAGCATCTCTTTTTCCGTAACTGTATAGTTACGCTGAACGGTATCAAGCACTTTGCATGCGTAGTGAATTGCAAACGGGACGTCATCCCTCCTTTGTCCTAACACAGCTCCAACAGCAAAATCTGATGCGTCCGTCATGATCTTAAAAGGTAGAGACCAATCTGGGGCCTGTAGGACCGGGCGTCCATGATCATTCCTTGCAGTAGGTTAAAGGCCTCAAGACATTTGTGATCAACAATAAACTCCATGTCCTTGGCTAAAAACTCAGTTAGCAGTCGGGCAATCTTAGAAAAATCTTTAATAAATCTCCGATAGAATCCGACATGCCCGAGGAAGGATCGCAACTGTTTAATGTTGGTGGGTGGCTGGAGTCGTCCGATCACATCCACCTTGGCATGGTCAACCTCCATTCCTCTCTCGGAGATGACATGCCCCAAAGCAATGCCCTCCGTCACCATGAAGTGACTTTTCTCACAGGAGAGTAACAGATTAACCTCACAGCATCTTCTGAGAACTCCGTCCAGATTCCTAAGACAAGAATCGAAGGGGTCGCCGTGAACCGAGAAGTCATCCATGAAGACTTCCAGGAATTCACCAACCATTTCGGCGAATACAGCAATCATGCACCTTTGAAAGGTACCCGAAGCATTACATAATCCAAAGGGTATGCGTCTGAAAGCATAGGTACCAAAGAGGCATGTAAACGTGGTTTTTTCCTAGTCCTCTAGAGATATGGCTACTTGATTGTAGCCCGAGAACCCATCCAAGAAGCAGAAGAATTCTTTCCCCGCTAGTCTCTCTAGGATTTGATCAATAAATGGTAGGGGAAATGATCCTTCTTCGTCTCAGCATTCAAGCGTCTGTAATCCACACAGATGCGCCACGACGTGGGCACTCGCGTCACGATCTCCTCTCCGTCCTTATTGGTGGTTGTCTGAATACCCGATTTTTTCGGGACAACATGAATCGGGGCCACCCATTTAGAGTCGGAGATGGGATAAATGAAACCCGCGTTGCACCATTTCTCATTTCCTTCTTCACTACCTCTCGTAAATTTGGATTTAACCGACGTTGGAATTCAAGAGAGGGTTTTGCTTCATTCTCCAAGTAGATATGGTGCGAACACAGAGGGGGATTTATCCCGTCGAGATCGGAAATACTCCAGCCTATTGCCTTGCGGTTTTTCTCCAGGGTCTCTAGCAAGCGAGATTCCAGCTCCTCGGTCAATTGCGAACTGATGATGACCGGATATTTCTACTCTTGACCCGCAATGAAGGCGTATTTTATTGTTGAAGGTAAAGGCTTGAGCTCATATAAGGTGTGATCGTCTAGGAAGTCTGGCTCAATCGAATCTGGTTCAGTGTTGAAAGTGGCTGGATCTGTCTCTGAAATGGCTGCCACCAACTTTTTCGGCTTTGGAGTCGGATCGTCAAGGGTCTCCATGCGATCGGCGAAAGCCACGTCCGGCTCGTCATCCTCATCTTCTGATTGTCCTAAAGAGGGAAGGACTGACAAGCCCAGTTGAGCTTCTAAGTCATCGAAGATATAGGGGGATGCAGGTTCTGAGCTGTACTCGTTTCTAAGGACCTCGCAAACTGACTCATGCACTGGATCATCTCCGGAGGGGAGGGACTCATTGGAGCTGACTGGGTTCTGTCTCCATGGCCCAACTGTGTCTACATGGTCGCGGTCTGCTTCGGATGAAGAGTACTCAGTGCTGGATTCGGAATCCGATCTCTGCCATTTGGTTTGCTTCATCTCAAGTTCCTCATCTCAGCCTGTAGTTTGGAACTGGATCTTCCCGATCTTGTAATCAAACAAGGCCCATGCTGTTCTGAGGAAGGGCATGCCTAGGATGATTTGGGAATCTCTCCAATTACGAGGGGTTTCCATATCTAAAACAGTAAAGTCTATCATGTATTCTTGACCCTTGACTTTAATGACAACATTCCTCAATTTTCCTTGGGACCTCTTGGTTGATTTATCAGCAAACTGAAGGATGGCTCTAGATTTCCTATGAGGTCCGAGATTAAGCCGCTCATAGAGGGTTGTAGGCATTAAGTTGATTGAGGAGCCGTTATCTAGGAGAGTGCGTGCAAACGCAATGTCATCAACATGACTCACTACATAATGTACACCCATGTCTCTTCGTTTCCTTGGAAACGAGTTCTTTATTGCGCAAGTCGTGGCTACTGACAGAACGTGTTTCTCAACATGACTTTTGGTCTTCCTGCTAACCCTACTAGGTGTGCATCTCACCTTAAGGTATTTCTGAAACGCAGGTATCATCTCCACGTACTTGTCAAAAGGAATTGTGAACTTGATATGTTTATTACAAAACTCGGTCATCTCAGGGTCATCTTTTTGGATTTTTTTTAGTTTTCTTCTTTCCACCCTTAAGAGTTCGGGGGAAAGGGATTATTGACTCCAACTCAGATTCTGAAACTGAAATGTTTTCATTCAAAGCGGGAATTGAGTTCTGTACAGGACTCGGACTCTGAAACTGACTCTGACTATGACGAAAAAGAAACTGCTGCTGCGAAACTGGTGATGCATCTTCCGCGACTTTTGGATGGTCCTCCTCAGATGGAGGTGCTGGCTCTTCATCGGTTTCGGTAGACTCTCTGTTGATGCGGATTCGTTGCTTCTTTGAGGACCCAGAAGTCCTCTTCTTCTGCCAGTGGAGGTGATGGTGGTGCTACTCCTCTTCTGCCTCCAAGTTCCCCTCAGGTAGAAACTTGGCAGCTGCTTCCTCTTGTGCCCGTACCCAATCAGGTACGATCACGGTCCTTCCGCTCCTGAGGAACATATGATTTACATTATCATACAAAAGGATCTCATGTTCAGATAAAGACTTATCTGAATAGTATACCTGATCACGAGGTCGGTTCTGGTCTTGATTTAGGCTGTTCGAGTTGGCCTGAACCTGGGCGGGAATTGGGATCTTTGACGCCATTTATTGATCATGGATACGAGAAACACGATTCAGATCGATTATCATATCCAGATAGTCATTCTGGATCTGTTGGACCCTATCAGACAGGGTCTGGATCGCCAAGGTGAGGAACTCCAATTCGGTGGGCTGGGCTGGCTGATGCTGACTTGCGGATGAGGTTCTGTACTGGCCCTACTGGCCATGCTGATACTGCAGTTGCTGATGGGACGGTGACAGGCCCTGTTGGCCTGAGTAGAACGTACGCTGTTGTTGGTGCTGCTGAGGCTGGTACCCTCGTTCGGGCCTGGACTAAACAAAGCGCGGTGCGGGGACAGAGCTGGTTTCCTAGTAAGCTGGGGAAGGTCGATGAGGCTAACCGTTCCCCATCCCCGACTGTCTGCCAACGGGGTCATGGCTGTACCACAGCCCGTTGATCTCGAACACCTGTGGAGGCTCCTCGTATCTGGTTTCCACTTGTGGTGGTGCATGCTGGTCCTGTTGGGTGTAAGTCTGATCCTTTACCCAGCCACTCTGAGGCCCTGGTGCCTGCTCCTGTACAAGGTGTACTCGGTGTACAGGTACATGTGGTGTACAAGGGGCAGGTAGCTTGATCTTAGCTACCCTTTCAGTAAGTTTCTCCACTTGCTTCGGCAAACGCGAGAGAGACTCAAGGTCAGTGACCCTCTTGTGGATCTACTCGACCATGGTTAGCTTATCAGCTATCATCCCCATGCTGGGAATGAGGTCCTCTGTCAGATCCGTTACAGTCCTCCTAGTTGTCTCATTAGATAGAATTGACGGAGACAACTGATAGGCCCTGGTGGCCTGCGACCTGCATGTTTCTGCCATCTGCTCTAAGATTTTCCATACAGCATTTTCATTATTGTTCAGATAACTTCCTCCACAGGCGGCACTGACTAACCCCTGCATCTCCGGAGTCAAGCCACAGAACAAGGTCTGGACTAAAATCGCCTTAGAAATGTCATGGCACAGGCATTTCTGAATGAGGTCATTAAACCTGTCCCAGGCCTCATGGAATGGTTCACTGGGTCCCTGTGAGAAACTAGCGATCTTCATTCTCATTTGATTAGTCCTACTGAGGGGGTAGAACTTCTTCAGAAAAAGGTCCTTGAACTACATCCAGGTTATACATATCACCCCAAGATTTTCCAACCAATGTGTTGCCTTATCTCCTAAGGCAAATGGGGTGGCCTTCAATCGAATGTAATCCTGTGACCTGTCCAACCCTATGATGACTAAGGTTGTTGCAAACCAGCTCGAAGTCTTTGAGGAAGGCATACGGTTCTTCATTTACATGTCTACTAAACTTCGGTAGCAGGCTAAGGAAGTGGGGCTTGAGCTCGAATACTTCGGGGGGAACCGCTGGTGCCAACCAACTGTGCATCTCGTTCTCTGCTGGGTTATAGGCATCAACCATTAGTCGGTCGATTCCTCCTGCCGCGATGATTTGTCCCATTCTTGCTGTAAGATCCGCATTCTATTGTTCGGCTGTGGCGAGGCGAGCCAGACTTGCTGGAGTGGGTCATCTCGGTGTTCTTCCTCATCTGGGGGTCGCTTTGCTGGCATCTTGTCCTCTAGTCCTGGGGAATGGAGATGATCTGGGTTAGATGATAAAACGAAGAAGGGATTCTTACCGAGGCGATAGTCTTCCTCGGTATGCTCAGAGGAAAGGAAAGGGTTGGTTTGAGAGTAACCACCCTGGGTGTGAGGGATCCAGAACATAAAAAGGGTCATGAGCTCTGGGTGGTCCAAGTTGTGCTTGGTCCGGTGAAGATGAGTGTCGTAGGGGACTCAAAGAGAGATTGACGAATAATGTGTCGATATTCCCCCAGTCAGTCATCTTGAATTGCGAGAAGAATCGGGAGTTCTAAGTAAAGATAGGATTTCACTCCTACCTGAAGCAAGCAATTCAATCCCAATCCTGCATTTTCACACTCAATACGGTGAAGGACCCGAAACTGAGTCCAATTAATCTGGTTGATTTTAAGTGTGATTTTCAAGCAAATAGCAAAGGTTAAGTAACCTAGAGGGAAGTCGTCTCAAAGCCGGATACGTCTTTCCTGTTAGACATGTCGCCTAAGATACATGCGTCCTTCCTTTCTTCGCTCATATCCCAAGTTGATGGATTCAAAGACCATGCCCCTATCTACCTGCAAGCAAGCGGAGGCTGACAAGGCTGGAACTTCGTCCCGAAGGGTTACTAGCAGCTTGTCGCGGAGTACCGCTGGTTCAACCCTGACTACCTGTAAACAGGTGGAGGCTACTTGGTAGTAGTCGATGAACCTGAAAAATATTCAACTCGTGATATTTGCTAGGATCAGTTGGTACGTGATATGGAAGGCGGGGATTTGGGCTCTGCCTTAAGGTGTTCACACACACTCAAGTACCCTCACTCATTCTGAAAACAAGGTCGGGGTTAATCTCCCGCAAGCAGAATTTCCAATTTTATTGAATTTTTTTGGTCAATAATGTTAGCAGTCCCGATTTTAAATTAAATTTTCACTGGTTTAGTCCAATCTACACACCACGCCTATCGTCCAGTCCTAATTTCCTTTAACTTAAGTTGGAAAACCAAGAGAGAAATCGAGAAAAGCCAATGCACAAAAAACAATGATGCTTATGCTGAGTGAAGAAGACTTACAGTGATCCATTCGCTTTTACGCAGGATGCAAAACAGAATTGAAATCTTTACACTACATGCAAATGCAGACGATAAAATCCGCTCCTAGACAGGCAGTTCTATTAACGAGTGAAGCACAAGTTGATTTGACTAGATCTGCGGTCTAAGTGCGTCTTTTAAGTGGTTGTGTGGTCCTAAAATTACGAGCAAAAGCAAATCCTATAGTGGCTCGAGCAGCCGCTAGTGCAAGCCTATTCTAAAAATTCAAACCACACAGCAGACGGAGACACAGTTTCACTATGTTTACACTCGCGAGAACCCAAACGGGAACCGCTGGAAATAATGCAAAATTGAAGAAAATGAGAAATACAAGTCCTCTTAAATCACTCAAACAAATTAAAATGCAAGTTCCTCGAAGCGTCTTCGACTCCTCGCGTCCCTCGCACAAAAACAAGTTGAGCTCAGATAGAGAACGACACATAGATACAAGAATTAAAAGACATCCATTTTGAAATGCTGTTTACTACCCTTGTTAATTCGATCAAATTAATGGTCAAATTAATGTGTTGTCGTTCGTTGCAGTCGGATAATAAGAGCAGATCAAAAACCACTTTCAATTATAGACAAAATTAATTTCGAGCGGCAATTTTTTTTTACTTGGGAAAGTCCAAGGTCGAACTCAGGGAGGCAGTTGTCTCCTTAGGAAGATTTTTAGCAAATCTCCAAGGTCGGATTTTCAGAAGATGTTTTTTTTTGTCTTTTTAATATATTTTATGCAAGACACATGCAAAATCAGTCAGTTTACAAGTTAATTCAGATAAGAGATCAAATCAAGTTCAAAAATTATGAAACGTGGCCAGATGGAGAAATGCAATGAAATTAAGCTATTCTAATTTTTTTTTGATTTTTCTGACTCTAAATAAATTTAGAGTGAATTAAAATTTTTAATGAATGCAGGATGATTTTGACTAAATTAATTTTAATAAATATCAAACCACAATATTTTTAGAAATAAAAATTATCCTAGATAGATCTAAGTGTGAAGAATCCAGGAAAATTAATAGACCTAAATTTCGATGTGAAATGACCTATTAAAATTAATTAAGGAAATCACTAAATGATTTATTAAGGCCTCGGGATGCGTGCAAATGAGATGAAATTTTTAAACAATGTGAATCTAATTATCCTAGATCTAATGTGATTTTTTGGGGATTTTCGGAGTCACAGAAAAATTACTATGAATTAAAAGGCATAAATGGGCAAAATATATCAAAATTCCACCAATTAATTCATAGAAAATTCACTGATATTACAAAAATGTGCCAAGTGTCACATATGGAAGAGGACAAAATAAGCTACACAATGCAATTTTCAAACTTGAATAATGAATTAAAATGAGTGCCTAAATATGCATGCAAAGATAAGGGTATAAATGAAACTACAGGAATTAAAATGGATAAAAATAAAACATGCTGACAGGGATCAGTGTGCAATTACATATAATGCTGAGGGGATGGATGCAATTTTCCCACAAAAGAAGTGCTCCTCACGTGGGGTCTCCTGGCAGGGACTGAAATGCAAATATGGAAACCTCCAGAGGCCTCGCTGCAAATAACCCAAGACGCACATGCAGATCACGTGGGGGTCCCAGGCTCGGTGGTCTTCTGAGGCTCGGAGTAGCTTCGGGAGGCTCGGATTTGGCTCGAAGTAGCTTCGGGGATCCGAGCCTAGTGGTCGAGGAAGAGGCTCGGATCGGGCGACGTGGCTTGATCTGGACCGCGGATCAAGTGACGATCCAACAGTGGCTAGCTGCTGGCGCGTGGCGTATCTGAATCCGTTAGATCAAGATCGATCCAACGGTCCTTGAAGCGTGCTGAAGAAGGCCACGTGGACGATCGATAGCCGATGGATCAGGATTGATCCAACGGCCTCTGGAGCGCGAAGGAAGGGATGACTTGGCTTGATCGGGAACGTAGGATCCGCCTGATCCTACGGCTGCGGGATGTGGGCGACGTGGCTCGATGGAAACCGTTCGATCAAGGAGATCGAACGGCAGCTGTTCTTCTTCCTCGACCGGCCCACCACCTCCTGCGGCGGAGAAGGTTGGGCTCCGGCGAAAGGTCTCGAGCTCCGCCTCCTCCTCTGGTCGTCGGTGAAGCTCGGCGGAGGCTCCCCAATAGCTGGGAAGATTCGTAGAAGCTTCGGGGATTGTCCGGTGGTCTCAGAAGTGGCTGAGAGGCTCTGGGGTGCGGTGGCGGAGAAGCTTGGAAGTAGCTCCGATGCAGTTCCGGCCAATGAAGGAGAAGTATCTGCAGGGGGTTAATTGATAGCCGAAGCGTGCTATGTGTTCGTGGGGTGATCTGGCGTGCGGTGCGAGGCCTGAGCGGCGAAGGGGGTGTCCGGTGATCGAGCACCGCCAAGGTGGCGGAGCTGGCGTCGGTGAGAAGTGAGGTGCGTCGTCGGAGGAAACGGAGTGTAGCGCGAAGATCAGAGCTCCCTTGCGGAGCTCGGAGGATGATTGGTGAAGCGGGAAGTAATGGAATGACGGCGAATAAAATCGGAGAAGAAGAAAGAAAAATAAGAAGAAGATCGGGGAGAATGTGAAGGTCACTACCTGGGGTCAGAAGCTCAGATGAAGCTTCCAGGTCCTCGCTCAAGGGTCGGTAGAGTCCCGAGCTCGTGCAACGCCTTGGAGGAGCTGCAACACGGCGGAGTTGGCTGTGGATCTCGCCGGAGATGGATCTCGGTCGTCGCTCGTCCTCATGTCAAATTGTTGTCACCAACTCAAAGGTGGGAGCTCGGAGATACTCTCTGTGATGGCGGATAGGGGTGAAGGTGGTCGGAGGCGACTTATTTATAGGATGAAGGTGACGGCGTAGATGGCGAAGAGGTGGAGTTGGTGGGCTTCGTGGAGCGAAGTGGATGGTGTTCATGGAGATCGAGGGGGTAGGCGAGGATGAGAGAAGAGTGGGCTGTGTCGTAGTGGCGCCTGGGGGTGGAGATGGTGGTCGGTGTGGCGCCCAAAATAGAAAGGGATCGGCCCTTTGCGCACGGTGGAAGACGTGGGCGCGGGGTATGCGGGAGGTAGACGACGAAGCTTCGACCGTTGGATCGAGCGATCCAACGGTCAGGAGAGGGGCGAAAGAAGAGGGTGAAGATTAGATCAGCTGAGCGAAATCGAGGGGCACAAGGCGTGCCACGTGGCGGGCGCAGGGCCAGGCGCTAACGTGCGACGGAGATGACGTCTGGGGTTTCGATCGAAGGGCCCAGATATCATGTGAGATGGAGGGCCAAGATGCGATGCTTCTGGCGATGATCGGAGGGCGGCTAATGCACCGCGTGGCGTGCTAAGGATGCAGCAAGAAGGGACAATCCAGATTAGATCAGAGGTTTGATCGGAGGGCCAGGAAGCGTTGCGGCTTGAATGGCCCAGATGGAGAGGGAGAAAAGGCAATCGGACGGCAGGGAAGGCAGGGCGCGTAGAGCGCAAGGAAGCGGGCCGCGTGGCGCAAGCAGAGGGCGCCATGTGGCCTGCTCTAAGTGGCTGAGACGAAAAAATGAATTTAGAGAGAAAAGGATGCCGAATTTGGAAAAACTCAAAACATGAAAGTTGTAGATCTCGATGAGATGTACAAGTTTCATGTTGGCCAAAAACGGAGATGAGGTCAAATATGATACAAAAATACAAGAGTACAAATATACACAGATGTAGTATACAAGGGGGCCCAAAAATCCAAGTTTTGCATACGAGCTCCGAATGGAATGAAATTAGTCTCATTTTGAAGGTCTTTGAATGTATAGTATTCTGAAGGTGAGTAGACCTAATTCGGAGTTTGTAAGAGAAGGCTATTGTCATTCTAAGGTCCAAGGGGTTTGGGGCTTTATTAGGTATTTTACAAGATAGGAATTTTGACAGTCTTCCTTATATTATTAACTAATAATGTACACATTATAAGGAAGGTGTTATTTGATTTTGGAGGTGATATAAAATACAAATAATTAGGTGATTTATTGGTGGATATTTTACAAGTGGATTTTACAAATGAATTAGCTTCTTATTTAATGCAAATATGAATGCTATAATGCATGTATTGTGGATTGATGCATGAATGCTAGCTATGCAAAATAAAGGGAAATATGCTGTTAATTACCCGGGGACAAAGCTCTATTTTCAACTTTAAGAGTGATGAATCACAGATTCATCAATGATTTTATTGATCTCCGAATGTTTTGTTTAATGTAGACCTTAAGAGGATCGACTATAATCATCACTAAAAAAAATATTTGCAACCACTCAGAGTACGAACCAGACAAGATCTCATATTTCACAATGGACAAGAGAAAAAGGAACTTCATGATGAGGCTCGACATGTACAGAGAAGGATGCTCGATGATATTTTTCTGAAATGGCACGGCTCGCACTCAAAGGGCTTCAGCGTAGAGAGTTCGGGAAACATCATGGAGATAGCCTTGGCAGAATGATGTCCAAGACGAAGATGCCAGAGTAAAAGGTAGTTAGATATAGACGCAGCACCACAAATCTGGAATAAGACGAAATCAAAATGTCAAGATAATAGAGGTTATTCTTCTCATTTCCCCCACTAAAAATTAGCCTCGTTCAGATGTCATAAAAATAACAACAGAACTCGTAAAAAATAACCTTACAGTTAAGTTCAGTACATATCTTTTGAACAAGCAATAGACTAAGAGGAAAAATGGGAGCACAATGAACTCCGATCAGTCAAAGTTTAGAGGAAAACTCGACAATACCAATAGTAGTGACAAGGGAATGGGATCCATTAGCAACCCAAACCGTCTTTTTACAGAAGTAGAGGGTTGAGAAAAGGTAAGTAAGACTACCTTCTCCCATTAAATGCGTAGATGCCCATGAGTCAATAATCCATGCAAGGCTAGAAGCAGATATAGAGTTGATTATTATACCTGAAATTATAGCCAAACTAGCAGTGGGAGCAGATGTAGTACTATCATTGATGGAGGTGCTGGAGTTCTGTAGAAACTGCCTCACACATGAGTATTATGAAGCTATAAAAGATGCTTGTGTTCCACCAGAATGCCGATCAAGTGTGTCCTTTGTTGTATCATATGATGGCTCATACAAAGTTGTCTCATAGGTATTGTTGTTGGCATTGGATTGTATGCCAAACTTTAGTAACGTGCTCTGACAGGTACTTCCAGCGTCCACAATGTATGCATACCGGATACCGAGAAGTAGCATAATCATGTCCATGGTAATGGCCAAAGTCAAGTTCACGCCCTGATCCTTGGACATGACCACAACCAAAGTCACAACCTCATCCTCCCCAGAAGCTATGTCGTCATCTGTTTCCTGACGACGCATAGTGAACAATAGTCTCTACATACGGTTTGGTGGAAGAATGCTTGACAGATGTCTCGAGTTCCTGCATACAGCCAAAGATGATCTCGATCGATGGCAGGGTGTCAGCCATTAGAAATTGTTCCTTCACAGGTTGATGCAATCTAGATAGGACTTGGTAGACCTGCCATTCATATCGCTCTCCCACTTGTTGTTCAAAACATGCTGGCTGGAAAATCAGGAGCTTCTCAAAAAGGCTAGTCAGCAATCTATAGTACTCGACAAGACTCGAATCTCCTTGAGTGGTTGACCAGATCCGTATGTAAATATCAAAGAGTTGAGACTTGGTTATCTTTTAGGAGTAGATTCATTCCAGATTCTCCTACATCGCCTTTGCCTATCCTTGTAGAGAAGATTTGTCGCAATGTTTACATCAACGCTATTGGTCATCCAAGTAATAACATGGCAATTGTCTGCATACAAGGTGTCATAGTCCTTGTCTATGTTCTTGAGTGGATCCTTGGTGAGAATATGATTCTTGCATTAACCACTGATGAAGACCTTGAATGATCAAGACCAGAGCACATAGTTTTGTGTGCCCTTCAACTCGATAGAGGTGTCATGTACAATCACAGAAGAAGTTGAGTACATGGGCTTGATCTCAGTAGACGTCATTATGGTCGCGAAGGTTAAGAAAAAAGTAACCTAGAAGAAGATATGTTGCTTTAATCAAGCATACGGGTGACTTAGGTCACCGTTTCAGCCCCCTTTCAAGCTTTCATAGCAGCGAACGGTAGCCAGAAAGCCACAACTCAAACTTGGCGAGGACGTTGGTGCAGCCCAGTAGTACAAGGAGGGCCCACGATGGCCTGACAGAGACCTTAGCAATGTCGAAGGTTGGTTTTGGTGCTCAAGGAAAGCTCGCAGTGGCCTAGGGGCACTCGAGAACAATCGAAGTGGCCTGATCTAGGCCTAGCAGGGGGATGTTACGGCCTAGCAGGCATGGCGGAGTGCTATAGTGCGCAGGCGGAGCCCTACTGACACCAGAGGAGGGTCGTAGGGCCTGCTTTAGGCCAGGCGAAGGACTGCAGTGGCCTGGAGAAGTAGGTATCTTGTGGTCCTGCTTGTAGCCCTTCCTCAAGTCGGGTATCTTGTGTTCCACGATCACTCCCTCCTGACCCACCTGAGTTTGACTCCCCACCACCACTAGGTCCACCACGACCAACATCGTCATCATCATCATCTCCACTGCCATCCTTTGACTTTGATTTGGATTTGGAGCTACTCGAGAGAATTTCATCAACAGCCACATCAATCTCGCCCTCCAACCCTCCAACAGGGTCTGTAATCCGCCCAGATCTTGTCAAATAGTCACCAACGTCTGCTCCCATTTATTGGCTTATGTTCTCATTTGGTCTTCCACCTGGTTGATCGAGAACGGGGGCACCATTGGAATCCATCCACCTCTGGAGAACGTCTTCATCAGCATCGTCATCGTGCATCTTGAAAATGTATGCAAGATCAATAGGGTCCGTGTAGTCATCTTTGTCTTGTCCCTCCCTTACATGTTTCAACTTCAGCCTCAAGTTGTAATGCACGTAGACAAGGTCATTGAGCTTCTTTTCTCCCAACCTGTTCCGTCTCTTGGAATGGATCAAATTGAACGTGCTCCAGTTCCTCTCACAACCGCAAGCAGATGCGGTTTGAGACAACACTTTCACTGCCACACTTCGAAGGTTGGGAGCTTCCATCTCGTATAACAACCACTATTCGGCGGCAAAAAAAGAAAAAGACAGAAATCAATAGTAGGAATAAATGAACACACAAGTAATGGTATTATTTGCCTTCGTCCCTACCAGGAAGAGTATTGCCCCGTCCGTTGATCGCAGTAATCCGACCGAAGGAACTCAACGCATCCTGGAAATACTTAACTTGCACAGTGCACACATAGGTTTAAGTCGTACTACATCTTTACGAAATTTCTTGCGACTCCAAATTTAGCTAGAAATTGAGGATTGCCTCGTTCATGCACATGATATGTAACTTCTCATCCTTGACGAGCTTCTCCACCACAATCTGTACGGTTGCTAGAAGGTCAGCATTTGTACCAAGTCCATTCTTGTACTGGTACTTAGGATTGAAATAACAAGCTGCACACAAAGTCACGAACAAGCTCATTTATGATGTCCAACCATAGAAATTCAAAAAATGAAAAAAAAATCCATTTTTACATAATACATACCGGCCTTGTGAAGAGGATGTGAGAGAATCTTGGACAATCGCTCGTCTGTGATGTCCAACCATGCTTTTGATCCCTTTCCAACCGCTTCTCTGACATTCTCTCTCATGCAGCGCATTGCCTCGTAGATGACTTCCATGGTGGGCTTCTTGTCGCCATCCACGATCCGCAATGCAGAAACAACTGGATCCATGATCCTCGTGACCCGAGTCACGTCATCCCAAAAGGAGATATCATTGATCAATATCTCCACCTTCCGTCCTCCTTCGGTTCGAGCTTCAAGTATCTCGAACCACTCACCCTGGCAACACATGATTTCCAAACATGTCTTATGTTGCTTGAGGCTTTGCGACGCTATAAAATTGGTTGCAAAGCGTGTGATGCCAGGCCTCACCAACTCTCCATTGCACATCCGCCTCATCAGTGCCAGCACTTTGCCGTGGTTGTAAATGAATGTGGTGATCATTCGTGCTTTCTCCACCACCCTTGAGACGAGCTTCCTCTTGCTGAAATCCTTAAGGATCAAATCAATGCAATACGCAGCACACGGTGTCCAAAAAATTCCGTAGCTGATGGACTTCATTATTGTTTCACCAACCTTTTTGAAGTTGCTGCCGTTATCCGTCACAATTTGCACAATGTGCTCTTTCCCAACCTCTTTTATAACGTCCTTCATCAACTTCAGAAGGTACTTGTGATCATTCACATGCTCAGATGCATCGACTGATTTCAAGAAGATTGTCTTCCCATCGCAGTAGACAAGGAAGTTGATGACCTGCTTCCTCGTGTAGCTCGTCCACCCATCGCACATCAATGGGCACCACGTACTCTGGCCATCTCCTCCTCAACTCGGCGATGTACTCATTCATCTCCTCTTTCTCCATCCCCAGGCATTTGTTCATGATCTCGTAGGATGTAGGAGCCTTCACTCTCGTTCCTGTTGCAGCGATCTCATCAATGGCATGCTGGAAAAATGGCCCGCCTGCAATGTTGGCAGGAATGCTCTCCCCAAAGAAGAGCTTGCGGATGGCTTTTCCCACCCTTTCTCGTGCATTGGTGAACATCCCCTTCACCGTTTTCTGCCTCGGATCATTACTTGCCTTGTATTGCATTGATCCGCTCCTCGTCAAGAAGGGCTCAATTCCCTTCCCCTTGTGTTTCTTGGTGGGTGGTGGTACTGGTGCGCCTCCAGAACCACTCCCACTCCCAATGCACCATAGAAGCCGCCCCGTGCACCACCGAGTTCTCTCCTCTCGAACTCGCTCCTCAATGATTCTTATGTAGTCCTTCTGTATGCCCTCCTCTCCGTTGCAGTCTGAATGTCTGCGGGGTACACAAAATCATCGTCGTCTGAATCAGAAATGACGTTGAATTCTTTCTCGAACATGAACTCCTTCATTTATTCTTCCCTTCTTACCCTCTCCGTCTCCTTTTCCTTCTTTCCATCCAAGCTCGCCTTGACCTTGTCCCTCACATCTTTGGGACAACGCGTTGCTTCATCCTTGTGATCCCGCCTCCTCCCAATTTCTTCCCACAGAAATTGCATTGTGGTTTCGCCTTATTTTCATCAGGAGCGGAGGCATACCTCCAGCCAATGTCCCCACTGAAATCGCCCCTCTGATCATCAGAACTGTCAGATCCAGAACCGGAACTAGAATGTGCCATGGTGATGATCGTCGAAATCTGCGAGGAAATTCAAGAACGATCATTAAGTTGGCATACAATGCGACCGCTTATGAATATGCAAATTATTTTATGTTTTAAATTTTGAAATTATTATATATTTAATTTTTCTAACACCTACTATTCCGATTTACAGAAAAAGGACCTTAGATCTATACATTAGGGTCTTAGATCTACCAATTAGGGGACCATTTTCAAGAAAGACTACCTAAGTGACACAAAATATGAACAAAAACCTAAATATTTACCAAATGATTTTCGAATTTTCAATATTTTTAAATTTTATTAATCAAAAAAAATTCCTGATTATGATTTCTACTTCCAAAGCTTAAGATCCGAATATATAATACCCCAACTCATTATCGTTCCACATTTAACCTCAAAAGCCCAAATTTCCTCTAACATAGATCCAACAAAATGTTCTCCAACTATGTTTTAGTTCATGTTAACTTCAGATCCGAGATATCATGTTCGTAGCTAACACTATTGTGCAATAAAAACACAAAAACCCTAATTTTCGTCTCCAAATTTAAAGCTATGTTTGGGAAATCTCTCAAAATAAACACCATGGCAAGCTATATCAACATCCTAACAGTGAAACCCCTAAAAAAATTTATGAATTTGAAGAAGAATTAGCCTAACTTGGCTTACCTCGAAGGAAGAAGAGCTTGGAAGAGGAAGGAGCTGGTTCTGCCCGAAGTCGATCGAAATGGGGTGCTTTCGACCGAAATTTCGGCAAATCTCGACATATCGGTGTATTTTTTAATGAAAGATTCCATATGTCGGCCGATATCTCGAGTTGAGTCGAAATATCGCCGAGATCTCGCGATATTTTGCTCGAAACCGTGGAAATCGATATATATAGTAGTTTCGAAAGCCCGGACCCGTCGAAGCCGATATTTCGACGAAATTCCGTCGAAATATCACGAAATTTCAGTCCATGGCTTCCATTATGTCAATTCTTCTTGGATTCTATACAAATGGTAATGATTTCTCCTCTGGATCTTCCCAAACTTTGTTTGCCCGTCTTCTAGTTCCAATGTAATCTACATCCCCCGTGACTAATTGGAGTCGTAAGCACCTTTGTTGCATTTGCCATCGGCATAACCTACACCTATGAATGAATCGAAGATGACGAACATAGAATTCTTAGCCTTCACAATTGATGAGTCTGTTTGGATCTTCGGTTGGCATCTACTTTGTTTGTCTGTCTATGAAAAGGCATTTATCGACAGAAGAAGACATAATTCCATTCAACGAATGATTGCAGTTGTGGCATCAAACAATGACCCCAATGGTAACCCACCACCACCTTCAACTCTCTTTCAATGTGGTCCAAATCATGTTCATTGATCTTTGTGGCAGACTCTTGTATGATGATGCAACAATGTCATCATCTTGGTATGAGCATCTGGACAGACTAACATTTGATGTGTTAGCAGAGAGAGACGACCTATCACTTCTCCCTAAAAAAGATTGGTGTGAGGAGTTTCGGAACGACGTACTGCAGTAAGTTGCTTTACAAGGAAAGGCTACCACGAAACTGAGTGAGATCAGCCTGTGGCCTAGTGATTCCAAAAGAAAGAGGGTGAGCTTATTTTCCACTCATGCGTACACCACAGTTTGAAATTTTGGTCTCACATTTATGGAATAGGGAAGAGATGAAGAAGTTTCCTAATCAAATAGGGTGTGAGAGAGAGAGAAGAGTAAAAGAAAGAAGGTATGAGACGACTCGGAAGAGGATCCAAAATGAATATCATGTATTTTAACCAAAATAAACATCATGTATTTTAAAAATTAAATTATAAATGAAATGTTGCATTTTGAAACTTTTGATCATTCATAATGGTTTGACCTATTCCCCTTAACGGCACATGCACAAGTATCAATAGAGATGCTCAGTAGAGGTCGTCGGGTAACTAGGCAAGAGAACAAGTGGTATAAGTATTGGCAAAATTTGAAAGGGAACAACTGTAAAAATCCTTTGATATAATAGATCGTTGCAAAAGGTAATCCTGGTAATAAAAAATACAAGTCAAAAATCAAATTGTAAATTACAAAAAAAGGACCCCAACTATGCATCAATTCCCAATTAAGGCCTTATTTTTCATCTGTAACGAAGAGGGTCTAAACTTTCAACTTAGATTTAAGGTCGACAAAAAAGGTTCGCGGAAAATTGTGTTTGAGGAGAAAACATAAGATCAGGCTCATCTTTGTGGACTCCCAAATGGGATCATTATGTAGCCGGAGCTCTTTTTTTGTAATTTACCCAAAATTATAGCTCAATCTTAACTCAGACTTAAGCATACATGTGAAGAGGCCCCAGCTCCCGTTTGGATTGCAGATTACGGAAGGGCTAACTCGTCTAGTCAGGTTAACCCATGCTTAACTGTATCACAGAATCAAGATAATGAAAGGGTCAATCGTCCATTTACGCCATCTCCAATTCTAGTAATCCATCTAGTTCATCAGCTTCCAATCATTTACTAGCCATCATCATGCGCCACGTCAAGAATTCTCAATATAATTCTCTTCAAGTTCCAACACCAACACAAGCAATTAACCCGATCTTTGCCATCTCCTACATTTACCGTCATTATTCGATCATCTACCGTCAATCATGTTTCACACATCAAAAGCTATCTCCGTATTCCTCTTCCAACGCCATCTTTATCATCACCATCACAATAACGTGATATAATATATCAAGATCACTATTGTTGCCCGTCGTTTTTCCCTCTTTACTCTAATTACTCTACTGACTACTCTTACCGTCGACTTTCCACTCCCAAATATTTGCTAGGGTTTGAGAGCTCACCTATAGGAGGGTGATGACGATGAGAAGGAGGAGTGCGGCGATGAAGGAGTACTTTAGGGCGGCGAGGACGATGGCGGCGGAGATGAAGAAGATCTGTGCGAGCGCCTGTGCACTCGCCCACGCCAGGAGCCCCGTCAACCCCACGGCCGCGATGTTCTCCGCATCTGGCTCCAAGAGGTCGCGCCACCGGAAGCTTGGCAGCCCCCGGCGTCTCGGAGAAGGCGGCGATGGAGAAGGATCGCCGCCATCGGGGTCGGACGCCGCTGCGGCGACGGCGACGCTACGGTTTCGAGGTCGGGAGGAGGAGAGGGGCTTCAGGAGAATGGAGATGGATGGGGGGAATGGTCGGGTTGAGCAATGGAGTGGTGAGAAGAAGGGGAGGGAGAGCATCGACCGGGAAGCCACTCCCATGGTGTTCCGAGGCTGTGTATCTGTGGTGGGAGGTGGCAATGGATGGAGGGATTGGGGACTTCTAAGCGGAGAACAGGGCTTCATAGTTAGTATCATTGAGTAATGGTTCTTCTTAAGACGAGGATCAAGATTTTGTACCATATATTAAATGGGTAGGAATTATTTGTTATGGCATGACACATTGTCAAATTACACAATATTATGTAAAAAATTACGTTGTGATGAAAAGTAGAATGAAAATGAAAGTATGAACATCGAATATTGTACTTTTATTTCATGGAAGTTTCATTATTGTTTAATATAGAAAAGATATTAACAGACGAAATAAATCTAATACATGGCATTATTATGATTGTGGAGATGTGTATGGTTGGTTTGACCAATTAGTTTCATTGCTCAAAATATAGGAAAGGTTGGATACTTCAATCAAGATTGTGAAGGAGGTTAAGCTACATCCTCAACTGAGACAATGGGATCCACCTCCCCTTGACGATGATGATGATTAACAATCGCGTTAAAGAATATTCATGGAGAGTTCGTAAACCAAATATTAATATTAAGGTCATCTTAAAGGAGGGCTTGTAGGTCGTCTTAAAAGTTATCCATAGTGATGTGTATGATGTAGATGTGGAGCAGATTAAACATCGGGTTAATGCTACAAGGTGTGGAAATCGGACATATTTGTTGCCCTATGGAGTAACCATATCACTATGTAGAGAAATGGCTAGCCCATAACTTCGCACGCAATCACTTGTATAATTGATTGAATGTCTGCCTTCTCCAAACCAAGCATAGAGGAGATCAAATGTTAACATTTAGAGCTTCCTTAGCAACCTTAACATTCTCAAGCAACAAGTGCCTCTTCATTTGTCAATACATTCTCTTTGACATGTCTTCTCACTTTCCAAGGTGGTCCATGAGGAGACCTTTATTTGTCCAAGGCACCTCCAAATGTGGAGGAGACCATCTGCAAAGTATCTTTAAGCTCAATTAAGACAATTAGAAGGTTATGCAAGAGAGTAGGCTTTATGAATCCTTTGAACCCCCCCCCCTCCTCCTTTCTGTAGTGCCTAAACACCTTTCTCGAGGTGCTTACTTCCATTCCTCGAGTTGTTGTTCATTTGCTTGTAGCAAATAATGTTTTCTACAAGGGAATGATCGCCCAACCTCCACAACTGGATCAACAACCTTGCAAAGACTCTCATCTTGATGGTTGAGTTGTGCTTTTTTTTCTGTTCTTTACAAAGGTGTTCCAATATATGGTAACTACGAGATAATAATATATCAATGCCAGGCTAACACTCGAGTAAATAATAAATCACTTACATACAATAGGTGATTTGTCATGACTCCAATACATAAAGGACCAACATCACTAACTATAAGTCACATGTTAATCAATACATAAGAGGAAAAATAATTTTACAGAGCTCGATCGACAAAGTAAGCATGGTCCCTCCACAAAGTTAGGAAAAAGACCATACTTGCATCTAAGAAAAAAAAGATAGCATCCTTATCGACTAGGGGTCCTATGAGAGTCTCCATATAGGCATCCATTGAGTGATGGCATCTCCAATAAAAAGGATCCCAAATTACTTGCTCCACCCAAACAACTATCCGAAAACAATTAGGTACAAGTCGAGCTAATGTTGTAAACGATTAGTGATAACTCAAACGGGAATGTATCCAAAATGTAGCCAAGTTGTAGTATAAATCCAAATTGAATTTAACCAAAAATTACTACACCACTAAATTATATCTACGTCGAACACTTGGAAACAATATGCTAACTCAAGTTAGACTAGCACACTTAGTTATACAAATTCACTTGTTTTTTATTTTTTATGTTTTAATGTATCTTTAGATAATGATTTTAGGAATTTGAATTGATTATAAGTTTTAATCTATACCTATAATAAGATAGAAATATAAGTATTATATTTTTTTATTTGATATTTAGTTTTTTTAAAAAATCATAATTATTTCTAATAATGTATATAAAAATAATTTATAGTATAGTTGTATATATAAAAAAGGAAATGAAAGCATGTTTTAACATATAAAATAATGTGAACAACTCCTCACACACATCCTTTTTTCATTATTTTTTGGTTTTTTAAATGAGACCTTAGGGGGTTTTACTTAATACATCGAATGGAATATATATATATTCCAAATTTTGTGTAAAATAAATGTTTATAAAATATCCATCTGGAAGGGATTCAACGTTTCTCAATAATTTTGACAGTCTTGGTGAATGTGATAAAAGTCTCAAATTAAGTTGAATTTGAATGATACCATGGTAATATATAGTGATCTAAATCCTCCAACATTTTATTTTAAAGCTAACCAAAAAATAATGAAAAAAAGGTAGGCATAGGGAGATGCTTACACAATAAGGTGTAGGCTCCCCTTTCCCATATTATAATAACGAAAGATTTTTTGTTATATATTTTTTACAAATATTTGTAGGTATTTTTAAAATAAAATGGATACTGAGTGTTATTTTTTAAACCTAAACCTAGGGGTACTCCAACCCTCTTACATGAGAAGCATCTTTTATTGTAACCCTAACCCTAGGTCTCCACCCATTTATGGAGCTCTAGGGTACTACGACATGCTATTTTTTTAGTGTTTAAAGATATTCATGCATGTACTTAAATCAATTAAAGAAGATCAATATTAGAAAAAAACCAAAAGGCCCCAAATTGCAATACTCTCAATGTTTTAGGCAAGTGATTGGATATACAGTAACATAAGAAATACACCAAGTTCGCATCCAAATGATGTCATTGTGATTTAATATGATTTAAAAAAGCAAAAATATGCATTTATATTTATAATATTCACAGTGAATTCAAAGTGCATCCAGAATGGTTCGAAGTAATTTAAAAGGTAGAACAAGAGTTTGATTACGTTTAGAGGGAAATCTCATCTCGAAATATGCTACGATCAAAGAGTTATATGGCTTCAAAGTTAAGAACATCATTGCAAATTTCCCAATTAAAACTTTAAGGACACTTGAGGGACTTAATGGTGATTTCATCCAATGCCTAGGGCATGCATGCAAAAAATCAGTGATTTCATCCAACGCCTAGGGTATGTGTGCAAAAAGATCGTTTCAATTGAGATGCGCATGCCTTCCTAGCATAGGGGGTCCGTTGTGATGTAGTGAAATATTGAAGGCCATGGTTGTAGTTTTCCACTCATGTGCCTTAATGCATTTTATCTCTTCTCCATCTAACAGTTGCAATGACTGGATGCTCTTTGGATGCCTTGATCTCACGTATTGAGACTGAACGGTTGATATGGACATGGGAGCGCTTTGATATGGTGGATGAGATTTCCCATTATCTCATATGAAAGTGGCTAATGGTGCACAATCATATGGTGTAGGCTTCAACAAACATCAATGGTGGATTGTATTGGGATGAGGTTGATTAATGGTTTTGAGTCACACCTCCTTTCAACGATTGAGATTGATCAACGATAGCAGGTTGTTCCTCCTTCATCCTTTTCTTTTCTGATCCTCGATGGCTTCGGCTCTGACAATCTCACATAATCCAAACGGTTCATGTGATGATTCGTGCAAAGAAGGCTCCTACTCGATTTGGGTTGAATCAGAGATGGGTGATGAATCTGTGATTCATCACACAAAAAGTTAAAAGTAGAGCTTTGTTCCCGAGTAATTAGAGGGATATTTCTCTTTATCCTACATAATTTAGCATTCATACCTACATGCATAATGTCTGCATTGTAGCATTCATCTTTGCATAAAATAAGAAGCCTAAGTCACTTATAATTATTCACCTATTTATACCTCCTCAAAAGTCAATAAAACCATCTCTATACTATGTATATTACTAACTAATAATACAAGGAAAAAGACACATTTCTTAGCTTGTAAAATTACCCAATAAAACCTCAAACTCAGCTAGAGACCTCAGACCTTGGATTGCAAATATCTACCTCATACAACCTCCAATCTAGATCTACTCACTTTTAGAATAATTTATATTCAAAGACCTTCAAAATGAGATCAATTTCATTTAAATCGGAGCTCATATGCAAACTTGGGTTTTGGGGCCCCTTTGTACACTATACGTATATATATTTGTACCCTTGTATTTTTTTATCTTATTTGACCTCGTCTTCATTTTTGGTCAACATGAAACTTGTAGATATCATCGAGATCTACAACTTTCATGTTTTAAGTTTTTCCAAATTCAACCATCTTCTCCCCTTAAATCCACATTCTATTTCGGCCATTCAGATCAGGCCACGTGGCACCCTCTGATTGCGCCACGCGGCCCGCTCACATCGCGCCACGTGCCCTTCGTCCTCCATCGTCCGATGGCCTTCCCTCCCTCCTCATCGCCACCGTTCATCTCGCTTCTAATCCCTGCCACTCGACCAAAGCATGTGCTTTATCACAGCCCTCCATCTCCGCCTCATTCTCAAGCCGCCACGTGGTAGCAACAGAACCACCCGATCATCTTCTGGAGCTTAGATCTCCGCCACACATCCCCACAGTTATTCCTAGCCATCCGATCGCCCACCAGATGTGATCTGGGCCGTCCGCCAACGCCGCGCTCTTAGCACGCCATGTGTCATGCTTTTTCATGCTTGATCATCGTCCATCTCAGCCGCCCTAGATCTAATCCCAGCCGCCCCGTATCGCCTAATCTCCGACCATTGGATCGCGAGATCCAACGGCAGAGACCTCATCGTCTACCTCCAGATGCCCTTTCTCTCCCACGATCTCCACCTTGCGTGCTCGCCGCCCCTTCCTATTTTCGGCCCCACTCCAACCGTTTTTTCCGCCCCCTATCACCTCCATCTCGTAGCCCAGTACACCCTCATACTTGCCGACCTCCACAATCCCCATGAACCCCATCGTCGTCGCTCCACGACCTCCACGAAACCTCACCCTCCATCACCTGTACCCTTATCCCCTTCCTATAAATACTACCCCTCCGGCCACCCTCAACCCTATCCTCCAGTACAGGAGGAACCCCCGAGCTCTACTCTCCTCATCATGACAATGATTTGGCACAACATGGAGCAAAGACGGTCGATTACCTCCGGCGAGATCCGCGGCACACCTCCGTCGTGTCGCAACTCCTTCACGGTGTTACACGAGCTCGGGACACTACCGGCCCTTGAGCGAAGACTGGGAAGCTCTTCTCTGAGATTCTGACCCCATGTAGACCCCTCCACCAACTTCTTCGATATCCACCTCCTTTCCTCGCGTTTTTCTCCTATTTTATTCCACTTATCCAATCGATTTCACCCTTCGACAACTATCCACCGAGCTCCGCCTTGGAGCTCTGATCTTCGCACTCCATTCCCTTCCCTCCGACTTCACCTCGCACTTCACTCAGACCACAGCTCCGTCGGTCGCGGTGGGATTCTACCTCTAGCCGTCACCACTGCATGCCTCAGGCCTCACCACACTCGCGCACCTCCCACAAACACGATGCACTTGCTTCTCTGCACGAACTAACCCTGTAGGTACACCAATCTTCATTGATCGGAGCATCGCCGGAGCGTCACTCGAGCTTCATCGTCTCCGACCTACAGACTGCCCTAGCTTCATCCAGTGATAACCTAACTTAAAATCGGGACTGCTTAACAGAATTGACCAAAAAAATCAATAAAATCGGAAATCTTGCTTGCGGGAGATTAACCCCGACCTTATTTTCAGACTGAGTAAGGGTACTTGAGTGTGTGTGTGTGTGTGTGTGTGTGAACACCTTAAGGTAGAGCCCAAATCCCTGCCTTCCATATCACGTACCGACTGATCTGAGCAAATATCACGAGTTGAATTTTTCAGGTTCACTGACAAGTACCAAGTAACCTCTGTCTGTTCGCAGGTAGTTAGGGGTAAATCAGCGGTACTTTGTGACAAGTTGCTAGGAACCCCTCAGGGTGAAGTTCCAGCCTTGTCAGCCTCCGCCTGCTTGCAGGTAGATAGGGGCAGGTCTTTGAATCCATCAACTTGGGATAGGAGCGAAGAAAGGAAGGGCGTTGGTATCTAAGGCGACATGTTAAATAGGGGAGACGCATTCGGCTTTTTAGCCGACTCCCCTATAGGCCGCGTAACTTCTTGCTATTCGTCTGAAAAATCACACTTAAAACCAACCAGACTAATCGGACTCAGTTTCGGGTCCTTCACCATATTGAGTGTGAAAATACAGGGTTTGGATTCAATTGCTTGTTTCAAGTAGGAGTAAAATCCTATCTTCACTTAGAACTTCCGATTCTTCTTACCAATCCAAGATGACTGACTGGGGGAATATCGACTCCCGTTTTGCCAATCTTTCCTTGAGCCCCCCACGAAGGTCATCTTCACCGGTCCAAGCACAACTTGGACCAACCAGAGCTCATGACCCTCTTGAGTTTTGGATCCCTCAAAACCAGGGTGGTTACTCTCAAACCAACCCTTTTCTCTCCTCTGATCTCACCGAGGAAGACCATCGCCTCGGTAAGAATCCCTTCCTTGATATATCCTCTAACCGATACCATCTTATTTACCCAGGGCTAGAGGACAAGATGCCACCTAAGCAACCCCTGGATGAGTAGGAACAAAGAGATGACCCAATTCAGCAGATCCTTGCTCGCCTCGCAACAGTCGAACAACAGAATGCTGATCTTACGGCAAGGATGGGATAGATTATTACAGCAGGAAGAATTGACCGACCAATGGTTGATGCTTACAATCCAACAGAAAATGAGATGCATAGTTGGTTGGCCCCAACGGTTCCCCTTGAAGCATTCTAGCTGAAGCCCCACTTTCTGAGCTTGTTGCCGAAGTTTAATGGAAATATAAACGAAGAACCATATGCCTTCCTCAGAGACTTCGAGCTAGTTTGCAACAATCTTAGTCACCCTAGGGTTGAGCAAGATTATATCAGGCTGAAGGCTACCCCGTTTGCCTTAGGAGATAAGGCAGCTCATTGGTTGAAAAATCTCGGGGAGAGATGTACAACCTGGATGCAGTTCAAGGACCTTTTCTTGAAGAAGTTTTACCCACTCAGTTGAATCAATCAAATGAGAACAAAGATCGCTAGTTTCTCCCAGGGACCCAATGAACCATTCCATGAAGCCTGGGATAGGTTTAATAACCTAATTCAGAAATACCTTTGCCATGACATTTCAAAAGCGATCTTAGTCCAGACCTTGTTCTGTGGCATGACCCCGGAGATGTAGGGGTTAGTAAGTGCTGCCTGTGGAGGAAGCTATCTGAACAAAAATGAGAATGCTGTATGGAAGATCCTAGAGCAGATGGCGGAAACAGGCAGGTCACAGGCCACCAGGGCCTATCAGTTGTCTCCCTCAATCTTATCCAACAAGATAACTAGGAGGACTGTAGCGGATCTGATCAAAGACCTCATTCCCAGCATGGGGATGATAGCTGATAAGTTAACCATGGTCGAGTAGATTCACAAGGTCACTGACCTTGAGTCACTCTCGCGATTGCCGAAACAAGTGGAGGAACTTACTGAGAGGGTAGCCAAGATACGGCTACCTACCCCTTTTGCACCATCTGTACATGTACACCGAGTTCATCTTGTACTGGAACATGCACCAGGACTACAGAGTGGCCGGGTAGAAGAGCGGACCTACACTCAGCAGGAGCAGCACACACCCCCACAAGTGGAGACAGGATACGAGGAGCCTCCGCAGGTGTTCGAGATCAACGGGTTGTGGTACAACCATGATCCCGTCGGCAGACAATCGGGGATGGGGAACGGTCAGCCTCATCGACCTTCCCCAACTTACCAAGAAACCAGCTCCGTCCCCGCATCGTGCTTCATCCAGTCCCGGTCCGGACAAGGGTACCAGCCTCAGCAACACCAGCAGCAACGCACTTTCCACTCGGGCCAGCAGAGCCCTCCACCACCGTCCCATCATCACCAGCAGTATCGGAATGGCCAGCAGGACCAATACAGAAACTCATCCACGAGTTAACAGAATCAGCCCACTAGTGAATTGGAGTCCCTCACCTTGGCGATCCAAACCCTGACTGGTAGGGTTCAACAGATCCAGAATGACTATCTGGACATGAGAACCGATCTGAATCGTGTTTCTCGTACCCATGACCAACAGATGGTGCCAAGGACCCTAATTCCTGCTCAGTGTCAGGCCAATCCGAATAGCTTGAATCAAGGCCAGAACCGACCACGAGATCAGGTATACTATTCAGATAAATCTTTATCTGAATATGAGATCCTTTCATATGATAATGTCAATCATATGTCCCTCAGGAGTGGAAGGACCGTGATCGTACCTGATCAAGCACGTGCATAGGAGGAAGAATCCATCAAGTCTCTACCTGAGGAGAACTTGGAGGCAGAGGAGCAACACCACCACCACCACCGGCAGAAGAAGAGGAATTCTAAGTCCTCAAAGAAGCAGGAGAAGCGCACCAGTAATTAGTCCGACGAGACTGATGAAGAACCCGTACCTCCATTTGAGGAGGATGTCCTGCAGTCGCGGAGAATGCATCACCGGTCTCGCAACAGAAATTTTCTTTTCGTCATTGTCAGAGTCAGAGTCCGAGTCAGCCGAAGTTTCGGAGTCATGTACAGAACTCAGTTCCTAGTTTAAATGAAAATCTTTCAGTTTCAGAATCTGAGTTAGCATCAATAATCCCTTTCCCCCAAGCTCTTAAGGGTGGAAAGAAGAAAACCAAAAAAATACAAAAAGATGACCCTGAGATGACGGGGTTTTGCAATAAACTCATCAAGGTCACAATCCCTTTCGACAAGTATGTGGAGATGACACCGAATTTCAGAAATACCTGAAGGTGAGATGCACACCTACTAGGGTTAGTAGGAAAACCAAAAACCGTGTTGAGAAACATGTTTTGTCGGTAGCCACTACTTGTGCAATAAAGAATTCGTTTTCGAGGAAACGAAGAGACATGTGTGCACATTATGTTGCGAGTCGCGTCGATAACACTGCGTTTGCACGCACTCTCCTTGACAACGGATCCTCGATTAACTTAATGCTTACAACCCTATATGAGCGGCTTAATCTCGAACCTCTTAGGAAATCTAGAGCCCTCCTTCAGTTTGCAGATAAATCAACCAAGAGGTCTCAAGGAGAATTAAGGAACGTTGTCATCAAAGTCGAGGGTCAGGAGTACATGGTGGACTTTACCGTCATTGATATGAAGACCCCTCGTAATTGGAGAGATTCCCAGATCATATTAGGAAGGTCCTTCCTCGGAACAGCAGGGGCCTTATTTGATTATAAGATTGGGAAAATTCAGTTCCAAACTCCAGGTGGAGATGAGAAACTTGAGATGAGGCAGACCAGATGACAGAGATCGGATTCAGAATCCAGCACCGAGTACTCTTCGTCCGAAACAGATTGCATTCATGTAGACACAGTTGGGCCATGGAGACAGAACCCAGCCAACACCGATGAGTACCTCTCCTTCGGAGAAGATCTTGTGCATGAGTCAGTTTGTGAGTTCTTTAGAAATGAATACAGTACAGAATATGCATTTCCCTACATCTTCAATGACTTAGAGGCCCAGTTAGGTCTGTCAGTCATTCCCTCATTAGGACAATCAGAAGATGAGGATGATGATTCGGACGTGGCTTCAGCCAATTACTTAGAGAACCTTGACGATCCGACTCAAGAGTCGAATGAATCGGTGGCAGCAATTTCAAGGACGGATACAACCACTGCTAACACAAATCCAAATTCAATTGAGATAGACTTTATCGATGACCACACATTAACTGAGCTCAAACCTTTACTCACAACACTTAAATATGTCTTCCTTGCAGGATAAGAGAAGAAGTATCCGGTCATCATCAGCTCGCGATTGATCGAAGAGCAGGAATCTCGCTTGCTAGAGATCCTGGAGAAAAATCACAAGGCAATAGACTGGAGCATCTCCGATCTCCACGGGATAAATCCCGCTGTGTTCGTACCATATCTACTTAGAGAATGAGGCTAAACCCTCTCGTGAATTCCAAAGCCGGTTGAATCCAAATTTACGAGAGGTAATGAAAAAGGAGATAGAGAAATGGTGCAACACGGGTTTTATTAATCCCATCTCCGACTCCAAATGGGTGGCTCCCATTCATGTTGTCCCGAAAAAGTTGGGAATTCAAACAACCACCACTGAAGACGGAGAGGAAATCGTGGCACGAGTACCCACGTCGTGGCGTGTTTGTGTGGATTACAAACGCTTGAATTTTACGACGAAGAAGGATCATTTCTCCCTACCATTCATTGCTCAGATCCTGCAAAGATTAGCGGGGAAAGAATTCTTCTGCTTCTTGGACGGGTTCTCGGGCTACAATCAAGTAGCCGTAGCTCCAGAAGACCAGGAAAAGACCACGTTCACATGCTCCTTTGGTACCTATGCTTTCAGGCGCATGCCTTTTGGATTATGCAATGCTCCTGGTACCTTTCAAAGGTGCATGATTGCTGTATTCGCTGAAATGGTCGGCGAATTCCTGGAAGTCTTCATGAACGACTTCTCGGTCCACGGTGATTCCTTCGATTCCTATCTCAGGAATCTGGACCGAGTCCTAAAATAATGTTGTGAGGTCAATTTGGTGCTCTCCTGGGAGAAAAGTCATTTCATGGTGACGGAGGGCATTGTGTTGGGGTATGTCATCTCCAAATGAGGAATGGAGGTTGACCCTGCAAAGGTGGATGTGATCAGACGGCTCCAGCCACCAACCAACGTGAAACAGTTGCGGTCTTTCCTTGAGCATGTCGGATTTTATTGAAGATTTATCAAAGATTTTTCTAAAATTGTCCGACCGCTAAATGAGATTTTAGGCAAGGACATGGAGTTTATTTTTGATCACAAATGTCTCGAGGCCTTTAAGCTATTACAAGGAATGATCATGTACGCCCCGATCCTACAAGCCCCAGATTGGTCTCTGCCTTTCGAGATCGTGACAGACGCGTCAGACTTTGTTGTTGGGGCTGTGTTAGGACAGAGGAGGGATGGCGTCCCGTTCGCCATACACTACGCAAACAAAGTGATGGATACTGCTTAGCGTAACTATACAGTTATGAAAAAGGAGATGCTTGTGGTAGTGTTTGTCTTGGACAAATTCAGATCTCACTTAATCGGATCCAAGGTAATTGTGTTCACCGACCACACAACACTACGTTATTTAATGGAAAAGAAGGACGCGAAGACACGTCTTCTTAGGTGGATTCTACTTATCCAGGAATTTGATTTGGACATTCGTGATAAACCTGGAAAGAAGAACGTAGTCGCTGATCACCTCTCCCGTCTTGAGGATCTTGACACTTTCGAGGATTCACCGATTCGAGACTCCTTCCCTGACGAGTCGATTTTTGTTGTCGACCCACTCCCATGGTACGCCAATATCGTGAACTATCTTATCTCTAATAAGGTTCCCGAAGATTGGCCCAAGAACCACATAGACCGACTAAAGTCGGATTCTAGACATTACCACTGGGAGGATCCGATCCTTTTCTTTGAAGGACCGGATTGTGTCTGGGGACGGTGTATTCCTCAGGAGGAATACCAGAGTATCCTTTCTTTATGCCACAGTCTGGAGGCAGGAGGACACCACTGCGGGAAGAGGACCACATGGAAGGTACTTCAGTGTGGCTTATACTGGCCGACTCTATTTCGCAATGCCATCACCTTTGCGAAGTCGTGTCCAATATGTCAGAGAACGGGAGGAACCGTTGGATCTAACGATGAGATGCCAATGCATCCTATCATCATCTGTGATGTCTTTGACGCCTGGGGCATCGACTTCATGGGCCCATTCCCTGTTAGCCACGGATTTGAATACATCCTTCTTGCAGTAGATTATCTGTCTAGATGGGTGGAGGCTATCCCAACCCGAGCCGCAGACAGAAGGGCTGTCTGTAAATTCATTAGAGATCATATCATCTCTAGGTTCGGGATCCCCAAAATGTTGATATCAGATGGGGGTAGCCACTTTCTAAACAGAGATGTAAGGAAACTCTTGAAGGATTACAACATTGAACACCGTGTCGCTAGTCCTTACCACCCACAGACCAATGGTATGACTGAGGTGTCGAATAGGGAGGTGAAAACCATATTGTAGAAGCTTGTCCGCCCAGACAGGAAGGATTGGTCTCAGATCTTGGATCAAGTCCTGTGGGCTTATACGACAGCTTACAAGACACCGTTAGGAACCTCCCCATTTAGGATGGTATTTGGGAAGCCATGCCATTTGCCCGCAGAATTAGTGCACAAATCAGAAGGGCAATCAAAAAGGTCAACTAGAACACACACCTAGGGCGGAAATAGAGAGACATGGATCTGAATGAGCTTGTGGAAGCCAGAAACCGAGTATACGACAACAGTTTGGTGTACAAGGACAAAGTTAAGCGTTGGCATGATAGATATATCAGACGAAAGATCTTTGTTCCTGGACAGAAGGTATGGTTGTTCAATGCAAGGCTGAAGGTTTTCCAAGGCAAGCTGAAATCCATGCATGATCATAATCCACTGCTGATCTTTGATAATAACTGTGAAATAACCAAAACATCCTTTAAATATCGGCCCCTGTCAAAGCACCTCATGCTTCAGAAGCCAGACTTCTATGCTCCAAGAGCTTCGAGCTTTTTCTTCAAGTCTTCGAGCAAGTCCTCCAGTCAGTTGAGGCAGTCCCTAGCTCTTTTCTATCGTGAAGACTCTTCTCGATCCCCCCAAGCCTCCCTACCTCTCATTTTCTTCTCGAATTCTACAGATGAGGGACTGCAGCCAGCTCCCTCTTTTGCCGGTTCAAGAGAGCAAGACTTCATCCTTTCCATATCCCTCTCCTTTGTTCGATCTGACTCATCAAATGGCACTCAGTTCATATCTGTAACGATCATTGACAAGGTTCAAAGAAAGGGCGCTAAAAATTGTACTGCGAGAATAGAGCTGCTATCTATATTGCATTGAATCCAGTGTTCCGGTGAGGAACCACTTTCTTCGTTTTTTTTCTAATTCGGGAAGATCACTACTTCACCAATCTCATCTTCACTGAGACCTTGCTGAGTCCATGCCGCGAGATCGTCATGTCTTTTTATGCAACAAGCTGGGCATGTTAGCTCCAGGGGGAAGGTTTTTTTTCAGGTACCATCGCTTTTCATCTTTAGCTCAGAATCGACAGCTTCAGAGACCTGGTTTCGAAAAATTGAACCTACATTGTGGGTTCTCTTTCCTATAAAGTAAGATGCCTAGAACCAGGGATTATTGAGTGGAAAAAATAGCCAACATACCCAATCTCAATATTATTATAAATCTTAGAGAATAAAACACTTTCTTTGCAAGCAAAAGTTGGAACTCATTCTCTTGATGCAGAAACTACGGATAATCTTATCAGTTTTTAGAATGAACGCAGATGCTTGGAATCTCACTTGATTGACCTCATGAGCCTCCGCATCAAGCAGGACTGGAAAAAATGGGGTGAGAAAAACTCCAAGTTTCTTCATTTTCATGCTTAGAAAAGAAAGGTTAACAACCTAGTCGAGGCGCTATACATTGGTCATCACCTACCTACAGATCATCACTCCAGCGAGCAACATATTCTCCAGTTTTTCTCCGATGCTTATGAAGTTCGATGTCATGAGACTTGCCACTTCGCTTTCTATAACATGGCTACAGCTTTGGTCAAGAAGTCTTTGACAGGGAATTATCTTCATCTGAAATAAAAAGGGACATTCTCTGAGTTTAAGAGAGAGGAAGCTCCAGGACCCAATGATTTTTCCTTTAGTTTCATGCAAGATTTATGGGATATTTGTAAGCCTTGAGATTAATGAGCTCTTTCAAAGTTTCCACTTTGACCCAATAAATGGGTCAGATATCGTCGCTCATGAGATCAAAACAAGGTCCCTTGGGATCGAGTCTCACCTTCCCTCGATCATCTAATTTACCTATAACTATTTGAAGGCAAAAGATATTTCTTTCCCCAGTATATCTTGTCAGCCTGGACCTCTGGAGTAACCACTAATCTGGCATCCCAAAACTGTTAATTTTAACACCATGGCTACGCTGCATCCATTTGCTTATCAACTAGCAAATTACAAGAAAACTTAGGTGGCTCTTGCCCTATCCACTCGGGATGCATCTTACAATTGGGCAAAAGCTCTGAAATCAAGATTGAATAACACCCCATCCTGCGTGGGACCAATTTCTTTGACGATTTCAAGAGTGTCAACATTGATATATTGGCCCCATACCTTCTATTACCTTGACAAGATATGATTCAAGATTAAACTTTGCTTCAAGCAAATTACTTATGTGGAGTCTTTGATCCCTGCTATAGAACTATCTGGCAGTTGCAAGTTCCACCTAGAGTATCTTATTTTTGTTGGCTCTTATTTAAAAATAAAATCCTCATACAGGAGGCCTTGAAAAGAAAAGGTTCTAACCTTGTTTTTCTTTTCTATTTATGTGGCTTTGGAGAGGAATAAGTCATACTCTTACTGTTGGACTGCATCTATACTACCAAAATCTACAGTTTTGTATATGCTGATGCATTGAAGTGGGTGCAATATATATTTTACATGTTTAAAGGGAGCTCAAACTTTCCACAGTAGTCATACACAGAAAGTCCCCTCTTGCATTGATAACCTTATGGCAACTTTGGAAAAAGAGATGCAGAAGATTTTGGGATGTCAAATGCTTATCTCTGGCTGATGTTGTCAAAATTACAACTGACCTCTTGCTTGAAAACTATTAAATTGTTGTTCATGTTTGTAACTTCTGATTATTTTGGTTTGATTCTTTTTGTATGCAGGACTTTCATAAAAAAAATGGAATCGATGAATCTGCAATCGAGGGGAGGAAAGCAGAGGCTGCTGTTGGTGACTCTTCCGATCTCTTTGTAGGGTGAAGTTGGAGTCCACCGTTGGAACTTGTCACATTGTTTTTTGGATTTTTATCTTCTTAGTGCATCTAATTTTTTTTGGGCCCAGGTTTGTTGGGCTTGGGGTCTAACCCTTTATTTTGTATATCTAACTGAACATTGTTCTGGGGATGTGCACCCTCATTTTCGTTTGTTTTGCCATAGTGGCATCTCATGCTTGTGTTGGAAATACTTTGATGCACTACTACTTTTATATGAATCACATGCTTTGCCAACTTTCTAAAAAAATGGTCATAGAGTACTTTTTTCTTGCATATTTCTCTATCATCGAAGAAGTATAAGTGACATGAAGAACTATTTATATTATCCATAATACGATACAACGTTAAACATAAAAAAATCACGCCAAAGACACAAATGAAATAATATCAAACAAGAATTGCATTCTCTTACTAGGTGATATGTGGCGTCCCCCTTCATATCCGACTTGATTACCCCAGGGTCCAAACTGCTAACACCATATTCCATCCCAATAATCATTTAGTCATTCATCGATGATTAATATGGAATACCTGATATATTACCATTTTACCGTCCATTGCGCATAACTTAACTCAACAAGCATTTCATGTAACATGCGTGCACACACATGCACATGCATTAAAGAATGGAGTTGTATTTTATAAAACGTATACATGCATTTTAAGGCCAAAATGATGTGAGCCATTTACATTGTTAAACAAAAGAAACAAAATGTGAAACTTGTCTACCTTATAGGAAGCTCATTGGTCCAAGTAATCACCCACAATTGGTTCATGTAGAATGAAATATCCAAGTATTGGAGGAGAGAGTCGTGTGTGCTCACAGGACGAGCAACACGGTCGCTGTGAGGACCTCTCACAAAGATATCAACTAAATTCAATAATTAACCCGTAAGAGATAATTAACAAGCAATGTAAGCAAAATGTGGATCAAAATTTATTATAAAACCTACAATGTATGTGTACAGTGGACAAGCATGTATGATTTCGAACTCAAGGAACAAGGGACGTAGCAATATATATTATTCATAAATAAATAATACAAGTGTGTGTATGTATAAGTATGCACAGTATCAATCAATGTATTATGGTTTTTAAATTTAATATATATATATATATATTAAATTTTTATATTTTTAATTTCTTTTTATTTTAATAATATAATAAATATGTATAGAAGAATACATGTAAAGGTATATAAGGTAATATATATAATACAACTAATATATAGTAGAATATATATATAATAAATATATAAAAATGAAAAAATATCCAAAAGAACAATCCTTTTTATATTTTAAAGGATTTAAAAAATATTTATAAAGTATTTATAATAATTAATAATATCATTAATTATATATAACTATATAATGGTATATAAAAAATATAAGGTACTATAATTATAAATATAGATATATAGAATCAAAATTTACAAAATAAAATAATTTTATATTTTTTATATTTTTCTTCTATTTTTTGATTTTTTTGGGTATTTTTGATAATTTTTATTTATTTTTAAAGTCCAAAATATTCAAAATCAAGGACTTAATTAATTGGCCAAAGGGTTAAAGGTTATGGAACCCAAAGGGTTAATGGTTACATAATTCGAAGGGTTATAAATATAATTGTAATATAATAATTTTAACACGCCCCTCAAGTTGGAGTATATCTGTCGATCATGCCCAACTTGGATACTAAGGCTCTGTTTGGTTACTGGTGTACACCGGCTTGGACCGGTGTACCCCTCCTTCCAACCCTCCCAACCTGGGTTGGAATTCCATCACAAATCAATATGCCATCACATCACATTCCTTATTCGAACCCCCTACCAACCCTCGTAACCATCCAAACAGCTACTATTCACAGGAGGTTACCCCAACCAACCCAACCCACTAACCAAACGAAGCCTAAGTATATGAGGCACTTCTTTGGAAGAGCCTTTGTGAGGATGTCTGCAAGTTGAAGTTCAGTGGAGATGTGTGGAGTGTTGATTCATCCTCCTCCTACCGCGTCACGAATAAAATGACAATCAACTTCAATGTGTTTTGTCCACTCATGAAAACCTGGATTGATGGTGATGTACGTGGCAGACTTGTTGACGCAATATAATGATATATGAGTGGCGACTGGCATGCCAAGTTCTGTTAGGAAAGAAACAAGCTATGTGATCTCACATGTGGCCTGAGCCATTGCCCCGTATTCTTCTTTCGCATTGGATCTGGAGACCACTCTCTGCTTCTTGCTTCGCCAAGTGATAAGGTCATCCCCAACTAACATGGTGTATCCTAAAGTGAATCAGCGATCCTCAGGAGAGCTAGCATAATCAGAATCTATATAGGTGGAGATATTAGTGTATCCATTCACCCCATAGAAGAGTCCACGTTCGGGAGATTCCTTCAAATATTGAAGGATCAAAAGAACATCATGCCAGTGACTTGTAAAGAGTCTTCTCCATATGCTGACTGGCTTTGCTCACGACATATGATATATCTGGTCTAGTAAAAGTAAGATAGAGTAATTTTCCCACTAAGCTTATGTATCTTATTGCATCCTCAAAAGCTGGATCAGTAAATACTGAATATTTTCTCACTTCTGCAGAGATGTCAGATGGCTTGCATCCAAGAGATATTAGCTCGACAAAATATCGAGACAATACTTTCTCTATGAATGATGGATCCCCTCTATAGTGTGTATTACTTCGATGCCAAGAAAATAACGAAGTTGGCCGAGATCTTTCGCGACAAAGACCTTCTAGAGGAAGGTCTTGGTCTCCTAAATACCATATACATCATCTCCTATGATAACCATATCATCAACATAGACAGCAAGGATGATCATGCCAGTAGATCATCATCTAACAAAGACAAAGTAGTCAGATGTTGTCCTCTGAAAACCAAGTGTGTTGATCTCCGTAGTGAGCCTATTAAACCATGCCCTTGGGCTCTAATTCAGGCCATAAATGTCCTTGCGTAGTCGACATACGTGCTCCTCCTCGACTACATACTCTGACGGTTGCATCATGTAGACCTCCTCCTCAAGATCACCATAAAGAAAGGCGTTCTTCACATCCAGTTGAGAGAATGGTACATATCGACCCCATTCTGGCAACAAGTGAGAAGGTTTCAAAATAATAAACTCCAAAGGTTTACGTGAAACCTTTGGCAATAAGTCTGCCTTTCAACCTGTCAATAGAACTATCAGGTGACTGTTTGGTTGTGAAGACCCATCGACAAGCCACATGACTAACTCCTGGTGGGCACGATACAAGATCCAATGTACCTCGAGAGGTAAGTGCATCCATCTCCTCATCCATGACATGTCGCAACAATGATCCTGCATTGTACTGAAATGATCTCTTGGAATAGAAATAACATTCAGAGCATCTGCAAATCTCTTGTCACAACTAGATAAACTATCTGCAGAAGTAAAATGTGACATGAGGTGATATGTACATTGCTTTTTTCTTGCGTAGAGCTATAGGAAGATCCCCAGATACACCGAGATAACAATGATGGGAGCACTCAAAGTGATCATATCATCCTGCATAAAAGGGACATGCAAAGGTACAGACACTGGTGTAGAAGGTATAAAGGTAAGTTGGCGAGTATGGACGATTGGTGGAGGAGGGAGGTCCAAAGGAATGTCACTCACAGTCTATTTGAACTAACTTGTTTGCTCAAAGAACGTGACATCAACGGACACATAGTATCGACGTCCAACATGGACACATAGTAGTGATAGCCTTTCTGGATACGAGAGTACCCAAGAAAGATGCATTTGATGGGATGAGGGGATAATTTGTCAACTGCATGAAAGTTATGAACAAATGTAATATAACAAAAAATCTGCAGAGGTATGGGAAAAGAGACTCGGTAGGGTAAAGTAAGGAAAATGGAGTTTAGCCTTTGAGAACAGATGAAAGAACACGGTTGATGAGATATACTACAGTAAGGATAGCATCTCCCCAATATTGTTTAGGAACACTCATTTGACTAAGAAGAGATCTGGTAACATTTAGCAAGTGTCGAAGTTTCCTCTCAGCTACATCATTCTGTTGTGAGGTATATGGGCATGATGTTTGGTGAACAGTTCCCTGGGACGCAAAGAAAGAGTTCAAGTCATGTTGGGTTAACTCAAGAGAATTGTCAGTACGAATGATCTTAACAATGCTAGAGAAGTAAGTTTTAACATATTGAAAGAAATTTCTGACAATTTGATTAATCTCTGAACGCTCCTTTGTTAGATATTCCAAAGAAGATCGACTATAATCATCAATGGAAACTATAAAATAGCGATGACCACTTAAAGTGTGGGTCAAACAAGGTCCCCAAACATTCCCCAAACATCATAATGAATAAGATGAAAAGTAACAGTACTATGAGACTCGGTACGAACATGAAACAAAGCTCGATGGTGTTTCTCGAACTCAAACGACTCTCACTGAAAGGGCTTCAGAGCAGAGAGTTTAGGAAACATCATGGAGATGGCCTTGGCAGAGGGATGTCCAAGGCGTAGATGCCATAGGAGAGGATCTTCGGAGATGGACGCAACACCAACAAAATCAGAGTCTAATGATAATATAAGTTGTTCTTCTTATGGCCCCCACCAAAAATATGCATCATCCCAATGTCCTGAAAATAACAACAAGACTCATAAAATATCACACGATAATGGAGCTCAACACAAAGCTTTTGAACTGACAGTAAGCTAAGAGGAAAATCAGGAGCATAGTGAAACCTCGAAAGTTGGAGCTTGGAAGATGTTGACACGATTTTTCGCGGTTTAAAATTTTGATTTTACCACGTCGTTGTTGTTCCACAGGGTTGATTCGCAATTTAATATGGGAAGATGAGATTTACTTGAAAGCTTTCAAGAGAGAATGATGAAATATAAAACTTGCATTGCATATATAGAGTTGACAATAGCTTACACAATAAAAGTTGTTCTTGCAAATTCAACTTAAACAAATTAACTAAGGTAGAAAAAAATACAAGCGACAAATAAGATGGGAAAGAAATGCTTCTCTATTTGATTCCGGAGTGAAGACGATGATGATGGTAGAGATGGGAGGGTGCGGGGAGATGCGTGGGCTGCTCGCATACACAAGGATGGAGCCGAGGAAGATGGTGTCGGAGAGGAGCTTTGACGAGAGAGAGAGAGACTCGGCTGCCTTGGGCGAGAGCTTCCTGAGAGAGGGAGAGAAGTTGGAGTCGCGAGGGAATGGTAGGAGTAAGAAGTGCCTTGAGAGCAAGAGGTTGCCTTCCTTTTATAGATCTCTTAAACCTACAAATAAGAAGAGTTAGTACATGCACACATAAAGACAAAACTTAAATACATGCATGGGGAGGGTGTGCAATTGCATGGGAAAGGAATTTTGGTGGGTGGGTGGTGTAGGGGAATGGGGTGTGAACGACTATGTTTTATGGGGAAAGGGGGAGAGAGAGTAATGCATGGGAAAGAGATTTTGGTGGTTGGTTGGTGTATGGGAAATGAGATAAAGTTGGTGACTCTATTTATGATAATAAAGAATGAGACTTTTACACTAACCCCTCTCCCCTTTTCTTCCCAACAAAATGTAAAGTGAAATGTGTTGGATGTTGTTACATTTAATGTTATATAAGTATTCCCAATAATTCTTCATTCTCTCTGATAACAATAAGTCTGAATTTTATAGATGATAATTAATCTCAGTTTAGAATATGATTTTTAAATGTGAATGATGATTTTATCTGTTCTGTGTATAGGATGCAATTTATGTGAATTTGGAGTTTATACATCAAAGATTAATATTGTACTTCACATAATTTAAGCATGTTATACTAGTATATAATGTAATCATCACACCCCCATACTTAAATCTTGCTAGTCCCGAGCAAGAATAAGATAAGAAATAATTAAGGATAAGGAGAATAGCCAAGATAGGTTCGGTGAGGGTTTACAGCAGACATACCCACAAAGTCTTGAGTTTTTCAGATCCTAACCACACAAATACAAAAACTTCAGTAGAGTCAACCCATGGATTAATGATTTGTTCGAATAGTCAACTTGACTCGAGTTTTGTAGTTTCAACAGCCTCTCAGTTCCAACAAAATCAGACATGATTTCAGAAGGTCGATCAGGACGGTTCATCCCTAAGAAACAAGTATTCTCTTTGACTTTGAATGGATATAAACAGTGTTAGTAATAGTTTAGCTTTCATAAGTCAAGAGAACGAGCTAACAACACTATCTATCGAGGTACTGAATGATTCCCTACTCATATAGCCTCAGTCCTCACCTGAATTCAGGCATATTCTCTTTTCACCCAAGTATGTCAGCATAAAAAAATAGGTCATAATTCTCTGAAATGGGACTTAACTGTCGGGGTTTTCCGTAGACCACTTTGGCCCGTTGCTCTCATTTCTTTTCTTTTGCAAAGCATAATCCTGGGCCTCTTTGGGCCTCTTTTAAAAATTTAGGTAACATCATTGGGCTGCTACCATGACTTTTTAGTGGAGAAGGGTTATTCGATGGTCTTCTTTCATAGCTTTTGCTTTGCACATCTTTGCAAGATTGGTGGTTTTTGGCATTTGTACTGTGATATACCTTTTTGTGGTGTTTTTGTTTTGTGGTTGGCATCAAAAGGTAGTATTGGCTTAATATTGACTTTGGAGGCACGATACTGGCTTATTTGCTGACATACTTAGACTAGAGAGATCAAGTTGCCCTTGAGTCAAGTTCCTTCACTGGCTATCGATAAGGTTCAGGCATTGGCACAACCAAGAGGATAACTCCTCACCTCAACTAGATTGTAATTGTATCTCGTAAAATAAACTCAATCAAGCTAAGTGCAATGTGCAGCTGCTTAATATCCACTGAAGAGTTTAAGAGTGCTACTTGTTGCTCAGGTGATATAGTTAGATACAGAAGTTCATTCACCAGTAGAGTTAGTGGAACTGAGAGAATAAAGTCCATATGGACCTGAAGAAAGCTTAAAAACTCACGCCTAGTGAAATTCTGATGAAGTTAAGTAGATTAGGGTTGACTCGACCTCAGTCTATGATTTATGCAGTGAAGATCTGATTTCTCAAAATAGGATAAAACTAGGAAGGATGTATTTTTGGTGGTTTTCTTGCTTTTTGAAAATATTTTTAGGAGAATTTTTGTAAAAGAGAGATTTTTTTTGAAAAAGTATGCAATTTTGAAAACTATGCAGACACACCCCCCATACTTATCAGAAACCATGTCCTCATGGTGAAGACAAAAGTGTAATAGGATGATCAAAAGGGGTGAGTGATTGTGAAAAGTATTTTTGATTTTTTATGTGAAGTGTGGACGTGGACCCCCATACTTATCTAATGCAATGCAGTAAAGAGAAGGATACAAAGAAAGGAAAAGATACCTATGGGTGTGTAGCATCCCAACTCGACGATTCAACTTTTCAAGAGTATCCAGTATTATGTGTGAGCGCATAAGCTGTGTTCAGAAAACCCCTATGAAACCATTGGTTCGACATGAATATCCTGACCAAGATATAGGAGTATGGTTGATGGGTTTGATAGATGTGCGATATCATTAACATAGTGAAGAAAGTAATTGGTTGGTGAACGTGAATGAGAGATGAAGTTATCTGTTCTTGGACTAGATGTAGTGGGAGGGGAATAGGTGAATTGGTGATGGGCTCATGGACCAGAAGTTGGTTTGATGGGTTGAAGTCAAGCTCCAAGTGACCAATAATTTATTCTTCCATCAAAGAAGGTTGAGTGGTTATAAGCACGTGATCCTCCAACATATATTGTGATAAATCATCATTTTTCCTCAAACAATCATCATGGCTATTTTCGGTGGTATCTATTGTCAATTTCATTTCAGTTCTCTGCTTGAGCCATGAGGGTGATTCTCTCCCAGAAATATGATTTGGGTATTCAAAGGTCAGGAGCAGGGGTGTGTTGACAATTGAATTAGGAAGTATGACAATAGAGGTCGAATTTGGCAAAGGTTGTGTCGCATGAATGATTGGATGATTGTCTTCGAATGTTTTGAGTAGTTCCTCGGTTTCATTCCAAAAAGGATCGGAGAATAAAAATTCATTCTGATCAGATTCTGACTCAGTAATAGAAGATGTATTCTTATAGTCATCAACTGAATTGAGTGGATCTTCTTTCTCAATGGTGAAGGCAATGGAGTTGGAAATCTCATTTTGAAAGGATCATCATAAAGGATCTTCAACATATAGTCATGTGTTGGTTGGAAGAGAATCTTGGTGCATGAATAAGTCAATTCATTGTCTACTATATCCTCATATTCAAACTCTGAGTTTGGACTTTTTTCATTAATCGTAAAATCACATCCAGAATTAACATCAAACATCAAATCTTCCTCGATTTCTTCGCTGGAGTCAATACCAATACTATCCTCAAATTCAACTATTATCTCAGACCAATCGATATCATTAGTAGATTGAGATTCATAACCTTCAGAATAGTCTAAGAAAAGATCGATGCCATCATTAATACATGTATTCATCAAGAGTGGGTCGTGATCGAGTTGTATTAGGGGTGTGATCTCAATTTCAAAAGTACCTTTATTATACTCTCCAAAATCATTCTGATCAATATGATTCATGAATGCAGAAATTATATCGCATTCCTCCTCAATTTCATCCATAGAGTCATATTCCGTGAGATGCCCCTCAAGATCACAAAATGAAGTATCATGCTCAAAGTTTTCGAGTCTTTCCAAGAGACAACATTCATCTATTAAATCATTGGGCATCTCAATTAATACATGGTCTGACACAGGAGGAGCGAAGATGGGGATATCATAAAATTTCACCAATCTGGCATTGAGTAGACATGGAGATGGCACTATTTCATTAATAAAATCTTCTTCTATACATCTCACATCTAGTTCATCAAAAGGAAGTATCTTTGTTTGGTCACTGATATTGGGACCCATTTTTCTTCCTCCCTTGAGTGTCTGAAATCCTCAATTTTCTTTTCTTGTTGTTTCTCAAAATATTGTTGAGATATATTGCATTCATCCGTCTAACTATTTGGTCTATTCATCAAGTGAGCACGAATTTCCAAAAGTTGTTTACTGACATTCTCATGCATCCTGAAGAAAGTTGTTTACTGACATTTGTTTACTAAAAAGTTCCCCTGCAACGGCGCCAAAATGTTGACACGATTTTTCGCGGTTTAAAAAGTTGATTTTACCACGTCGTTGTTGTTCCACGAAAAACTGCAATCAAACAAATAATATTACAACTACAAGCATGATAAAAAATATGAATTGTATAGTGCAAGTAGAGGTTCGTATCCGCAGGGACTAAGCAAACTCGCTCTTTTTGTTCTTCTTTAAAACTTGATTCAAATTTTAAATCTATTGCGATGAAAGAAAATTTATAACAGAATGCGATCTACAGTGAAAACACTTCTTAGAACTTAGAGTAAGCAAATGATGGTATGAGTGCAACTAAGTAAGGAAGTGGGGGTTGATTCGCAATTTAATATGGGAAGATGAGATTTACTTGAAAGCTTTCAAGAGAGAATGATGAAATATAAAACTTGCATTGCATATATAGAGTTGACAATAGCTTACACAATAAAAGTTGTTCTTGCAAATTCAACTTAAACAAATTAACTAAGGTAGAAAAAAATACAAGCGACAAATAAGATGGGAAAGAAATGCTTCTCTATTTGATTCCGGAGTGAAGACGATGATGATGGTGGAGATGGGAGTGTGCGGGGAGATGCGTGGGCTGCTCGCATACACAAGGATGGAGCCGAGGAAGATGGTGACGGAGAGGAGCTTCGACGAGAGAGAGAGAGAGAGAGAGAGAGAGAGACTCGGCTGCCTTGGGCGAGAGCTTCCTGAGAGAGGGAGAGAAGTCGGAGTCGAGAGGGAATGGTAGGAGTAAGAAGTGCCTTGAGAGCAAGATGTTGCCTTCCTTTTATAGATCTCTTAAACCTACAAATAAGAAGAGTTAGTACATGCACACATAAAGACAAAACTTAAATACATGCATGGGGAGGGTGTGCAATTGCATGGGAAAGGGATTTTGGTGGGTGGTTGGTGTATGGGAATGGGGTGTGGACGGCTATGTTTTATGGGAAAAGGGGAGAGAGAGAGAGAGAGTAATGCATGGGAAAGGGATTTTAGTGGTTGGTTGGTGTATGGGAAATGAGATAAAGTTGGTGGCTCTATTTATGAGAATAAAGAATGAGACTTTTACACTAACCCCTCCCCTTTTCTTCCCAACAAAATGTAAAGTGAAATATTTTGGATGTTGTTACATTTAATGTTATATAAGTATTCCCAATAATTCTTCATTCTCTCTGATAACAGTAAGTCTGAATTTTATAGATGATAATTAATCTCAGTTTAGAATATGATTTCTAAATGTGAATGATGATTTTATCTGCTCTGTGTATAGGATGCAATTTACGTGAATTTGGAGTTTATACATCAAAGATTAATATTGTACTTCACATAATTTAAGCATGTTATACTAGTATATAATGTAACCATCAGAAGAGAATTCTAAAGTTCCGACAATATTAATATGTGATTGAGCCCCATTAGCGACTCAAACTGACTTCACAGAGGTAGATGGTATGGAAGAAGTGAACAGACTAACTTCTCGAGTGAGATGAGTAGAGGCATCGGAATCAATAATCCAAGCTGGAGTAGGAGTGATAGAAGAGTTGGATATTGTACATGAAGGAGTAGACATAGCTGCAATTGTAGTGTTACTAGTGGTGGTAGGCCATGGAGTATGAAGGATCTGCATGAGGAGGAAGTAATCTGCATCATTAAGATGAACAATCTTGCCAATGGAGGTAGGCGATGTCTCTTCCACATCATAGGCATACTCATAAGCATTATTGGCATGATAAGAAGGTACACCAAACTTCTGCCAGCATCGTTCAATTGGGTGGTTCCACCTACCATAGTGAGTGCATAGGGCAATAGAGTCACACCCATGACAATGATCAAAGTCACGGCCTCGTCCACATTCCCGTCCATGGCCATGACTTGGATCACGATCTCGTCCTCCTTGAAAGTCATATCTTCCTCCTCGTCCAGATGAGGTGATGTGTGCAAAGTTCTCCGTTGAAGGTAAGATGGGAGGTCGGGAAACATATATCTCAAGCTCCTCAAGTCGTTCAAAGATGGCCTTCATTGTTGGCAGTGTGTTTGATATAAGAAATTACTCCTTTGTTGCATGGTATATTAGAATGTAGGCCATCAAGGAAGCAGTATACCTGCCAGTCAGAATGCTCATATATCTGTTTCATGCAACTTGAGGGCTGGAATATTGCAAGCTCCTCATACATGCTGGATAGATTCCTATAGTACTCGATGAGGGTGGAGTCACCCTGAGATGCCGACCAAATTGCATGTAAATGTCTGCAAGGCGAGACTTCATCTTCTTCTGGGAGTATGTTTGCTTGAGATCCTCCCACATTTCCTTGGTCATATTTTTGTAAAGAAGATTAAGGCAATGTGAGTCTCAACACTGTTGGTCATCTAGTTGATAACCAAATAGTTGTCTATTTGCCAATTGTCGTACTCTTTGTCCTTTTCATCTAAAGGATCTTTAGTCAAAATGTAGAGTTTCCTCTGACCACCAGTGAACAGCATAAAAGATCGAGACCAGAGCACGTAATTTTCTATACCCTTAAGTTTGATAGTAGTGCCTTGTGCCATAATATTCATAGCAAAGGGCTTTGTCTCCATAGAAGAAGGCACCATGGTGGTTTTAAAATAAGATCCTATGATCAACTAAGGATGCATATAAGAGCTAAAAATGATCTAAAACTCATGTTTGTCCTTGAAGAAGGGCTAAAAACCCTCAATGGACAGCAGATCTGGATTCATGACAGCGATCTGTGATGACTTTTGGATCTCCAAAGAGTCCTACGGTACCCGTGGATGGTAGCTGTGGGGTTGACGACCTTCGTAGGAGGTCCTGAAAGCGCAGGGTAGTGCTAGCGGGAAGTTTGCTTGATGAATCTGCATTTCATCATCTTTATTCATTTATTTTAGCTTAAATACCTTTATAAAACACATGTATATAATGATAAATCAATATTCTTACTAACTGCGTCTGTATGTAAATATTGTACATATATTATTATTTTAACCTAAAATAAATAAAAAAAGGAAAAATAAAAAGATTGTATATATATGTAATGGATACAGGATGACACGAACTCCGAGAGAAGGTCAATACTTGTCCTGATCGACCAGGAATAAAGTCGGGGGAGATATGATCTTTAATTAGAAAAATCCAAAAAATACTTTGTAAATACTTTTGAATTTATTCTGTGTATATTTGTATAAAACTTACACTATTTTATTTGTATATAAATTAAACTAAAATTAAATAATTTTCAAAACAAAAGTTGTAAATAAAAATATTTCTAAATAATAAAAATAATTGTAAAATAAAATCATGTACAGAATAAAAGTAACCACATCCAGAAAAAGCCATAAAGCGATAATTGAAAGACCAATATCGGTTCCACAAGAACTTGAATTGAATTAAACTCACTTCCATTGTATTCTAAATTAAATTATCTTTAAAATGATAGTGGTTTCATAATTTTTGGAATTATGGTTTGAAAGTTGATTTTCTAAGGTGGTTTTTACAATTTTACGATTTATTTGTCGTATATATATTTTCATACATGTTGTATTTATAAACAATTGTAAATATTTTTAATAATTATTTAAAATAAAAATAGGAAAAAAATTAAAATAAAATATAAACTAATTTCCTTATTTAGCTATGTATATAATGTTCCTTAAATAACCACCACAAAAAAAATAAATAATTAACATTTATTATTTAATTTAATAAAGTGATGAAAATGAATAATTTAATTAATTATGTAGATAATGTAAATAATTTATCCACCATTAACCATTAACCTCCTTCCTTTTTTTCCTCTCAATTTAAATTTTGAATTTCAAATTCTTTTCTTTTCTATTTATTTGGCTCTTCCTCCCTCATTTCTTAGTGATCATTCTTTAATGAGAGGAGCCTAATCTCCAAGAGCTTCTTGTTGTAGAAAAGTGCCTAGCCTTCGAGTTGTTTGGTGACAGCGAGTCGGCCTTCGTTGAGGTCATTATGACATTATCCGCTCCCATGGTGAGATCTATTTTTTTCTTGTTCTTAACCTAGGTTAATCGTAGTTTAATTTTTGCATTTTTTTATTTCATTATCATTTTTTTATATCGTAGATATTAATCATAGATCATTGTTCTATCACTTCCGATCCATCCTTGATTCTGATTTTTCATCTTATTTTCTCAATCTATTCATGTTCACATTCTACCTCACACGATCTCTCACCTTCAGTCAGGTACGGTGGTCAGAGACCTAGATCCATCTCTATTTCACCGGAACCAAAATCATTCACATTACTATTTTTATTTTTTTATTTTACTTTCTTTGATCGAGCTGTCGTGCTCGAGTTGATCTATCTTTATCTTATTTGCAGGTATAGGAATTTAAAAAAAAATAAAAAATAATATACTTGTTGTTTTAAAAAATACAAAAAATTTTAAAAAAATTAAAAAAACTTTGGACTACCCGCAATAACCCCTCCGCTTAGAATCTACAGCCGCCACATGCTCCCTTCACCGCGTCAGGAGTCGCGCATCACCACACCTCGCATCCACCATTGATCCATCATCTCTTCCGCCGTGAGATCAGAAGGCGTGTGTCACCCCTCCTTCAGCTCTTCTGTCTGTTGTCGCCATCCCTTCCACCTTGCACGTACCTCCACCGACCGTCGATTGCCTGGACAAGCTTCACACACAGACCAAAGCCACCGTAGCCATCTTAGCCACCATCGATCGAAGCCATCGTCCACGATCGCTGATCATCGCCGAAGCCACTACGAACTGCCGCTTCTGTCGCTTGGAGAGGAGGACTTCCGCGAGACCCTTAAGCATAGAACCTCTAGCCTCTATTATTCGTCGTGCCTCTGTTGTGAGCCCCCTACGCCCTCTGCAGTTCTCTCTTCTGATCAAACTCAAGTCTCTCTTCTGATTAGTTAACACCAGTTCTTCCCGTAATAGAAGCTATCATCTTAGGACGATTCACATGCATCATATATGTTAGTTTATTTTTCTGTATTTAAATTCTACGTGGATCATCTTACACGTAGAATGCTGGCGATGATGTAGGCATCGTGATGAATCTGTGATTCATCACTCTAAAAGTTGAAAATAGATCTTTGTTCCTGAGGAAATAGCAGCATATTTCCCCTTATCTTGTATAAATAGCATTCATGCACGCAAGCATAATATCTGCATTTTAGCATTCATATTTGCATTTAGTAAGAAGCCAATCCATTTGTAAAATCCACTTATAAAATATCCTCCTATTTATTTGTATTTCATCCCTTCCAAAATGAAATAACACCTTCCTTATAATGTGCACACCATTAGTTAATAATATAGGGAAGAAGACTAGAGTTCCTATCTTGTAAAATACCCAATAAGACCCCAAATCCCCTGGACCTTAGAATGTCAATATCTCTCTCTTACAAACTCCGAATTAGGTCTACTCACCTTCAGATTAATACACATCCAGAGACCTTTAAAATGAGACTAATTTCACTTAATTCGGAGCTCGTTGGCAAAACTTGGGTTTTTGGGCCTCCTTGTATACTATACACATGTATACTTGTATCCTTGTATTTTTGTATCATATTTGACTCATCTCCATTTTTGGTCAACATGAAACTTGTAGATCTCATCGAGATCTACAACCTTCATGTTTTGAGTTTTTCCAAATTCGGCTTCCTTCTCCCTCTAATCTTATTTTTCTTCTCAGTCACTCAAAGCTGGCCACGTGGCGCCCTCTGATTGCGCCACGCGGCCCGCTCCCTTTGACCGGTCCGCTCGCATCCCTGACCGTTGGATCTCAATCTAGATCCAACGGCCCAGTGACTTCCACGCAACTGCTTCTTCTCAACTGTCTGATCATCCCCAGATCTCATCACGGTCGCCCGTTCTCGCCTTGCCCTCCTGATGCCACGTGGCCGCATTTCCTCCGCACGATCATCTTCGGGAGGTTTAATCTCCACCGCCCATTTCCACTACGTTTCTCCACCGTTCGATCAAAAGCCTGATCTGATCTCAGCTGCCTGCTTCTGCCTGCCCATGCATCCGCCACGTGACGTGTCCTATGCCCTCCGATGTCGCGCCCTAGATCTGATCCCAAGCGTCGATCCGTGCCTTCATCTGGGCCATTTGATCGTCTGATCCAGGGGATCGTCGTCTACCTCCGCACACCACGCGTCCACGTCCTTCACTGTACGCAAGGGGGCCACCCCCTTTCTATTTTGGGCTCCACGCCGACCATCATCTCCAGCCCCTAGCGCCACCATGACATATCCCACACGTCCCTCATCTTCGCCACACCCTCGATCTCCATGATGACCCTCAACTTTGCTCCACAACATCCACCAACTCCACCTCTTCGCCAGCTACCTCGTCACCTTCATCTTATAAATAAGCCGCCTCCGGCCACTTTCACCCCCATCCGCCACCACGGAGAGTGTCTCCGAGCTCCCACCTTCAGATTGGTGACAACAATTTGACCCGAGGTTGAGCGAAGACCGAGAACCACCTCCGACGAGATCCACGTCCCTCCACCATCGTGTCGCAGCTCCTCCAAGGCGATGTACGAGCTCAGGTCCCTCCGGCCTTCGAGCGACGACCTGGAAGCTCCCTCCGAGCTTCTGATCCCAGGTAGATCCCTCCATCTCTTCCCCGATCTTCTTCTTGATTTTTCTTAGTTTTCTTCCATTTTATTCGTCGTCCACAAGCACCATCCTGCTCCGCCAATCATCCTCCGAGCTCCGCGAGGGATCTCTGATCTTCATGCTACCTTCGTCCCCTCCGACGACATACTTCACCTCTCACCGACGCTAGCTCCGCCACCTTGGCGGAGCTCGACCACCGGACCACCTCACTGCTCCACAGGCCTCGCACTTCACTCTACAGCACTCCACAAACACATAGCACGCTTCGTCTATCTTCTAACACCCTGCAGGTACTATCTCCTTGATTGTCCAGAAGCTTCACCGATGCACCTTCGAGCTTCATCGCCAGTGGCTCCAGGCCACCCCAGCCTCAGCCACCCTCACCGGACGATCCGCCGGCCATCCACGAATCTTCTGAGCTACGCCAGATCCTCCAGCACCCTTCACCGACGACGGGAGGACGAGGGGGTGCTAGGTCAGCTTCACCGGAGCCCAATCCTCTCCGCTGCAGAAGGCGTAGGACCATTTTGGACGACTGCCAGTAGCCGTTCGATCCTCTCTGATCGAACGGCTAGGAGACATCCACGTCGCCACACCCCATAGCCGTAGGATCAGGCGGATCCTATGTGTCCAGATTGCTCCACGTCATCGCCCTTGCCTGCTCTAGGTGTCGTTGGATCAATCTAGATCCAACGGTCACTGATCGACCATGTCCTCATCTCAGGAGCGACCCATCACCATTGGATCTATCTTGATCTAACGGACCCGGACAGGCCACGCGCCTGCAGTTCCTCACCGTTGGATCATCACTTGATCCACGGTCCAGATTAGGCCACGCCGCCCGATCCGAGCCTCCTCCCCGACCACTAGGCTCGGATCATCCGAAGCTACTCCGAGCCAGAGCTGAACCTCCAGAGCCACCCGAGCCTCACTCCGAGCCTCCGAAGACCATCGAGCCTGGGACCCCCACGTGATTCGCACGTGAGTCCTGGGTAAATTGCATCGAGGCCCTTGAAGGTTTCTAGAATTTCATTCCAGTCGCTGCCAGGAGACCCCACGTGAGGAGCACGAGTTCTGTGGAAAAATTGCATCCACCCCTCAACATTATAGGTAATTCCATATTGGTCCCTATCAGCACGTTTTATTTTTATCAATTTTAATTCTTGTAATTGCATTTACACCCTTGTATTTGCACGCATATTTAGCACTCATTTTAATTCATTTTTCAATTTGAAAAATTGCATTGTGTAGCTTACATTGTCCTCTTCATTATGTGATACTTGGCATACTTTTGTAATATCAGTGATTTTTTCTATTAATTAATTGGTTCAATTTTGCTATATTTTGTCCATTTATGCCTTTTAATTGATAGTAATTACTCTGTGACTCCAAAAATCCCCAAAAAATCAAATTAGATTTAGGATAATTAGGTTCACATTCATAAAAATTTCATCTCAATTGCACGCATCCCGAGGCCTAAATAAATTATTTAGTGATTTCCTTAATTATTTTTTAATAGTATCATTTCACATAGAAATTTAGGTTTAATAATTTTCCTGGATTCCTCGCGTTCAGATCTATTTAGGATAATTTTTATTTCTAAAAATGTTGTGATTTAATATTTATTAAAATTAATTTAGTCAAAACCACCTTGCATTAATTTTTAATTCATAGTAAATTTATTTAGTGTCAGAAAATTCTAAAAAAATAGAGGACCTTAATTTCATTACATTTCATCATCTGGCCAAGTTTCATAATTTTTGGACTTGATTTGATCACTTAACTGAATTAACTTTTAAACTGGCCTAATTGTGCATGTGTCTTGCATAAAAAACCGAAAAAGACCAAAAAATTATCCCCAAAAAATCAAACCTTGGACTTTGCTAAAAATCTACCTAAGGAGACAGCTGCGTCCCTGAGTTCGACCTTGGGTTTGCTCAAGTAAAATAAATTTGCCACGTGTGATTAACTTGACAGTAATTAAAGTTGTTTTTGATCTGCTCTCATTATCCGACCGTAACGAACGATAATTAATTAATTTGACCATTAATTTGATCGAATTAACAAGGGTAGTGGGAGCAACATCAAAATGGCGTCGTTGCCGGGGAGACACGACTTAGGTTAATTTGCAGTAAAATTCTGAGTGCTTGATTTTCTATCCCCGAGTAGTCTGACCCCGATTTTCTTGTGAGTATTTTTCTTTGTTTTAAATTCTTGTATTTTTGTGTCATTCTCTATCTGACCTCAACTTGTTTTTGTGCGATGGACGCGAGGAGTCGAAGACACTTCGAGGAACCTGCATTTTAATTTGTCTGAGTGATGTGAGAGGACTTGTATTTCTCATTTTTCTTTAAACTTTGCATTATTTCCAGCGGTTCCCATTTGGGTTCTCGCGAGTGTAAACATAATGAAACTATGTCCCCGTCTGTTATGTGGTTTGAATTTTTAGAATAGGCTTGCACTAGCGGCTCCTCGAGCCACTCTAGGGTTTGCTTGTGCTCGTAATTTTTAGGACCACACAACCACTTAAAAGACGTACTTAGACCATAGATCTAGTCAAATCAACATGTGCTTCACTCGCTAATAGAACTGCTTGTCTAGGAGCAGATTTTGTCACCTGCATTTGCATATAGTGTAAAAAGATTTCAATTCTGTTTTGCATCCTGCATTAAGCGAAGGGATCACTGTAAGTATTCTCCACTTAGCATACATATCATTGTTTTTCATGCATCGGCTTTTCTCGATTTCCCCCTCTGTTTTCAAACTTAAATTTAAATGGAAATCGGGACTGGACGTTAGGCGTGCTTTGTGATTAGACTAAACCAATGAAAATCTAACTTAAAGCCGTGACTGCTAACATTATTGACCAAAAAAATTCAATAAAAAATGGAAATTCTGCTTGCGGGAGATTAACCCCGACCTTGTTTTCATGCTGAGTGAGGGTACTTGAGTGTGTGAACACCTTAAGACAGAGCCCAAATCCCCTCCTTCCATATCACGTACCAACCGATCCTAGCAAATATCATGAGTTGAATATTTTCAGGTTCATCGACTAGTATCAAGTAGCCTCCGCCTGTTTACAAGTAGTCAGGGGTGAACCAGCGGTACTCCGCGACTAGCTGCTAGTAACCCTTCAAAGCGAAGTTTCAGCCTTGTCAGCCTCCGCCTGTTTGCAGGTAGATAGGGGCATGGTCTTTGAATCTATCAACTTGGGATAGGAGCGAAGAAAGGAAGGGCACATGTATCTTAGGCGACAGGTTAAACAGGAAAGACGCATCCGGCTCTGAGCCGACTTCCCTCTAGGCCACGTAACCTTTTCTATTTGCTTGAAAATCACACTTAAAATCAACCATATTAATTGGACTCTGTTTTAGGTCCTTCACCGTGTTGAGTGTGAAAATACAGGGTTTTGGATTGCATTGCTTGCTTTAGGTAGGAGTAAAATCCTATCTTTACTTAGAACTCCCGATCATTCTCGCCAATTCAAGATGACTGATTGGGGGATATCGACACATTTTTCGCCAATCTCTCCTTGAGTCCCCCACGAAACTCATCTTCACCGGACCAAGCGCAACTTGGACCACCCAAAGCTCATGACCCTCTTGAGTTCTAGATCCCTCACACCCAGGGTGGTTACTCTTAAACCAACCCTTTCCTCTCCTTTGAGCTTACCGAGGAAGACCATCGCCTCGGTAAGAATCCCTTCCTTGATTTATCTTCTAACCTAGATCATTTCCCTTTCCCAGGACTAGAGGACAAGATGCCACCTAGGCAGCCACCGGATGAAGACTCGTTGCGACATCTTGGCTCGCCTCGCCACATCCGAACAACAGAATACGGATCTTACAGCAAGAATGGAACATATCATTGCAGCAGGAGGAATCGATCGACCAATGGTTGGTGCCTATAACCCAGCAGAGAACGAGATGCAAAGTTGGTTTGCACCAGCAGTTCCCCCCGAAGCATTCGAGCTCAAGCCCCACTTCCTTAGCCTGCTATCGAAGTTTAGTGGACACGTAAATGAAGAACCATATGCCTTCCTCAGAGACTTCGAGCTGCTTTGCAACAACCTTAGTCACCCTAGGGTTGGGCATGATTACATGCGACTGAAGGCCACCCCATTTGCCTTAGGAGATAAGGCAGCACATTGGTTGAAAAATCTTGGGGTGATGTGTACAACCTGGATGCAGTTCAAGGACCTTTTTCTGAAGAAGTTCTACCCCCTCAGTAGGACTAATCAAATGAGAATGAAGATCGCTAGTTTCTCCTAGGGACCCAGTGAACCATTCCCTGAAGCCTGGGATAGGTTTAATGACCTAATTCAGAAATGTCCCTACCATGGCATTTCTAAGGCGATCTTAGTCCAAACCTTGTTATGTGGTTTGACCTCGGAGATGCAGGGGTTAGTCAGTGCCGCCTGTGGAGGAAGCTATCTGAACAAGAATGAGAATGATGTATGGAACATACTAGAGCAGATGGCGGAGACAGGCAGGTCGCAGGCCACCAGGGCCTATCAGTTGTCTCCATCAATTCTATCCAACGAGACAACTAGGAGGACTGTATCAGATCTGACAGAGGACCTCATTCCCAGCATGGGGATGATAGCTGACAAGTTAACCATGGTCGAGCAGATCCACAAGAGGGTAACTGACCTTGAGTCTCTCTCGCGTTTGCCGAAGCAAGTGGAGTAACTTACTAAAAGGGTAGCTAAGATAAAGCTACTTGCGCCTTCTGCGCCACCTGTACCTGTACACCGAGTCCATCTTGTACAAGAACAGACACTGGGGCCTCAGAGTGGCTCGGTAGAGGAGCAGACTTACACCCAACAAGACCAGCATGCACCCCCACAAGCGGAAACCGGATACGAGGAGCCTCTGCAAGTGTTCGAGATCAACGGGATGTGGTACAACCATAACCCCATCGGCAGACAGTTGGGGATGGGGAACGGTCAACCTCACCGACCTTCCCTAGCTTACTTACCAGGAAACCAGCTTCGTCCCCGCACCGCGCTTTGTTCAGTCCAGGCCCGAACGAGGGTACCAGCCGCAACAGCACCAGCAACAACGTACGTTCTACTCAGGCCAGCAGGGCCCGTCACCATCCCACTAGCAATAGCAGTATCAGCATGGCCAGCAGGGCCAGTACAGAACTCATCTGCAAGTCAGTATCAGCCAGCCCAGCCCACCGAATAGGAGTCCCTCACCTTGGCGATCCAGACCATGTCTGATTGGGTCCAACAGATCCAGAATGACTATCTGGATATGAGAACCGATCTGAATCGTGTTTCTCGTACCCAGGATTAACAAATGGCGCCAAAGACCCCCGATTCCCGCCTAGGTTCAGGCCAACCCGAACAGCCTAAATCAAGGCCAAAACCGACCTCATGATCAGGTATACTATTCAGATAATTCTTTATCTAAACATGAGATCCTTTCGTATGATAATGTAAACCATATGTCCCTCAAGAGCGGAAGGACCGTGATCGTAGCTGATCGAACAGACATCGAAGGAAGAAGCCGCCAAGTCTCTACCTGAGGAGAACTTGGAGGCAGAAGAGGAGCAGCACCACCATCACTGGCAGAAGAAGAGGACTTATGGGTCCTCGAAGAAGCAACTGAAACGCACCAGCAAAGAGTCCACCGAAATCGATGAAGAGCCCGCACTTCCATCTGAGGAGGACCGTCCAGAAGTCACGGAAGACGCATCACCAGTTTCACAACAGCATTTACCTTTTAGTCAGAGTCAGAGTCCGAGTCAGTTTCAGAGTCCGAGTCTTGTACAAAACTCAGTTCCCGCTTTGAATGAAAACATTTCAGTTTCAGAAGCTGAGTTAGATTCAATAATCCCTTTCCCCCGAGCTCTTAAGGGTGGAAAGAAGAAAACTAAAAAAAATCCAAAAAGATGACCCTGAGATGACAGAGTTTTCTAACAAATATATCAAGATCACAATTCCTTTTGACAAGTTCGTGGATATAACACCTACATTTCAGAAATACCTTAAGGTGAGATGCACATCTACTAGGGTTAGCAGGAAGACCAAAAGCCGTGTTGAGAAACACGTTCTGTCCGTAGCCACAACTTGCGCAATAAAGAACTCGTTTCCTAGGAAACGAAGAGACATGGGTACACATTATGTGGTGATTCATGTTGATGATATTGCGTTTGCACGCACTCTCCTAGACAACGGATCCTCAATCAACTTAATGCCTACAACCCTTTATGAACGGCTTAATCTCGGACCTCTTAGGAAATCTAGAGCCCTCCTGCAGTTTGCTATTAAATCAGCCAAGAGGTCCCAAGGAGAATTGAGGAATGTTGTCATCAAAGTCGAGGGTCAGGAATACATGGTGGACTTTATTGTCCTAGATATGGAAACCCCTCGTAATTGGAGAGATTCCCAGATCATCTTAGGTAGACCCTTCCTCAGAACAGCAGGAGCCTTGTTTGATTACAAGATCGGGAAGATCCAGTTCCAAACTCTAGGGGGAGATGCGGAACTTGACATGAAGCAAACCAGATGGCAGAGATCGGATTTCGAATCCAGCACCGAGTACTCTTCGTCCGAAGCAGACCGCTATCATGTAGATACAATTGGGCCATGGAGACAGAACCCAGCCAGCATCGATGAGTCCATCCCATCCAGAGATGATCTTGTGCATGAGGTAGTTTGCGAGGTCCTCAGAAATGAGTACAGCTCAGAACTTGCATCCCCCTCCATCTTCGATGACTTAGAAGCCCATCTGGGCTTGTCAGTCCTTCCCTATTTAGGACAATCAGAAGATGAGGATGATGAGTCGGACGTGGCTTTCACCGATCACATAGAGACCCTTGACGATCCGACTCCAGAGCCGAATAATTTGGTGGCAGCAATTTCAGAGACAGATCCATCCACTTTCAACACTGAACCAGATTCGATTGAGACAGACTTCCTAGACGATCACACATTACCTGAGCTCAAGACTTTACCCACAACACTCAAGTATGCCTTCCTTGCGGGTAAGGAGAAGAAATATCCGGTCATCATCAGTTCGTGATTGACCAAGGAGCAGGAATCTCTCTTGCTAGAGATCTTAGAGAAAAACCGCAAGGCAATAGACTGTAGCATTTCCAATCTCCACGGGATAAATCCCGCTCTGTGTTCGCACCATATCTACTTGGAGAATGAAGCCAAATCCTCTCGTGAATTCCTACGTCGTTTGAATCCAAATTTACGAGATGTAGTGAAGAAGGAAATAGAGAAATGGTGCAACGCGGGTTTCATTTATCCCATCTCCGACTCTAAATGGGTGGCCCCGATTCATGTTGTCCCAAAAAAGTCGGGTATTCAGACAACCACCAACGAGGACGGAGAGTAGATCGTGACGCGAGTGCCTACGTCGTGGCACGTTTGTGTGGATTACAGATGCCTAAATGCTGCGACAAAGAAGGATCATTCCCCCCTACCATTTATTGATCAGATCCTAGAAAGATTAGCGAGGAAAGAATTCTTCTTCTTCTTGGATGGGTTCTCGGGCTACAATCAAGTAGCCATAGCTCCAGAGGACCAGGAAAAAATCACGTTTACATGCCCCTTTGGTACCTATGCTTTCAGGCGCATGCCCTTTGGGTTATGCAATGCTCCAGGTACTTTTCAAAGGTGCATGATTGTTGTATTCGCCGAAATGGTCGGCGGAATCCTGGAAGTCTTCATGGATGACTTCTCGGTCCACGACGATTCCTTCGATTCTTGTCTTAGGAATCTGGACCGAGTCCTCAAAAGATGAATTGTGAGGTTAATCTGGTGCTCTCCAAGGAGAAAAGTCACTTCATGGTGACGGAGGGCATTGTGTTGGGGCATGTCATCTCCAAGAGAGGAATGGAGGTCGACCCTGCCAAGGTGGATGTGATCAGACGACTCCAGCTACCCACCAAGAGAGGACAGAGCATGTCGGATTCTATCTGAGATTTATTAAGGATTTTTCTAAGATTGCCCAGCCGCTAACTGAGCTTTTAGGCAAATACATGGAGTTTATTGTTGATCACAAATGTATTGAGGCCTTTAAGATACTGCAAGGAATGATCATGGATGCCCTGATCCTACAGGCCCCAGATTGGTCTCTACCTTTTGAGTTCATGACGGACGCATCAGATTTTGCTGTTGGGGCTATGTTAGGACAAAGGAGGGATGGCGTCCCGTTTGCAATTCACTACGCAAGCAAAGTGCTTGATACCGCTCAGCGTAACTATACAATTACGGAAAATGAAATGCTTGCGGTAGTGTTTGCCTTGGACAAGTTCAGATCTCACCTAATCGGATCCAATGTAATTGTGTTCACTAACCACACAGCGCTACGATACTTGATGGAGAAGAAGGACGTGAAGATGCATCTTCTTCGATGGATTTTGCTTATCCAGGAGTTTGATTTGGATATTCGTGATAAACCTGGAAAGAAGAACGTAGTAGCCGATCATCTCTCTCGTCTCGAAGATCTTAATACTTCCGAGGATTCACCAATTCGAGACTCCTTCCCCGACGAGTTGATTTTTGTTGTCGTCTCACTCCCATGGTATGCCAATATCGTGAACTACCTTATCTCTAAGAAGTTTCTCGAGGATTGGCCCAATTGCCACATTGACCGACTGAAGTCGGATGCTAGACACTACCATTGGGAGGATCCGATCCTTTTCTTCGAAGGACCGGATTGTGTCTGGAGACGGTGTATTCCTCAGGAGGAATACTAGAATATCCTTTCTTTATGTCACAGCTTGGAGGCATGAGGACACCTCTCCGGGAAGAGGACCACATGGAAGTTACTTCAGTGTGGCTTTTACTGGACGACTCTGTTTCGCGATGCAATCACCTTTGTGAAGTCTTGTCCAGTATGCAAGAGAATGGGAGGAACCATTGGTTCCAAGGATGAGATGCCTATGCAGCATGTCATCATTTGTGATGTCTTTGATGCTTGGGGCATCGATTTCATGGGCCCATTCCCTGTTAGACACGGGTTCGAGTACATCCTTCTTGCGGTAGACTACCTATCCAGGTGGGTGGAAGCTATACCAACCCGAGACGCAGACATCAGGATTGTCTGTAAATTCATCAGAGATCATATCATCTCTAGGTTAGGGAACCCCAAGATGTTGATATCAGATGGGGGTAGCCACTTTGTAAACAGAGATGTGAAGAAACTTCTGAAGGACTACGACATCGAACACCGTGTCGCTAGCCCTTACCACCCACATACTAATGGTATGGCTAAGGTGTAAAATCGGGAGGTGAAAACTATATTGCAGAAGCTTGTCTGCCCAGACAGGAAGGACTGGTCCCAGATCCTGGATCAGGTCCTATGGGCTTATAGGATAGTGCATTCCGAATGGTATTCGAAAAGCCGTGCCATTTGCCCGCAGAACTAGTGCATAAATCAGAATGGGCAATCAAGAAGGTCAATTGGAACATGCACCTTGGGCAGAAGCAGAGAGATATGGATATGAATGAGCTTGTGGAAGTCAGAAACCGCGCATATGACAACAGTTTGGTGTACAAGGACAAGATTAAGCATTGGCACGATAGATATATCAGACGAAAGACCTTTTTTCCTGGACAGAAGGTATGGTTGTTTAATACTAGGCTGAAGATATTCCAAGGCAAGTTGAAGTCCAATTAGACAGGCCCATTTGTCATCCATACGGTGCATGATAGTGGATGTGTCGAGATCTCAGATCTCGCAGATGACGCACCGACATTCCTAGTGAATGGACAACTGTTGAAGCACTTCGTCAAATCCAATGAGAAGTTAGTCTATGTTGAGGAGATTGTATTCATGCGCGAGACAGATTCAGCAGATAGACCTCAAGCCGCGCATGAGACCTTGCAGCAATAAGCTCTAGCCATCGATAGCATCTTGTAAAATTCAAACCGACTCACTTGTATATACCCATCATTCTTGTACATTCTGTCTTTCTCCCCCGCAACTCTAGTAACTCATCCTAGCCTCATTGATCACTATCTTGGACTATACTTAGAATGACCAGATCCTCAGTATAGGGGGGATGAGCCACCTGATTCTGTTCTCTATATATCCTCCAGATCACATCGGTCTTCATAGTCACTCCAGTCCTATACTTAGGCTGACCTGAGCTAAGTATAGGGGGGACCGATGCCCGCATTGTATATTCACCCATTTCTCTTCTTTTTTAATTCATCCGCCCCATTTTTTGACCTTCTTCTACACTGAGGCTGTCAGAGCCTAAGTATAGGGGGGCAGGACGACTTCTATACATTTTTCATCCTTTTTGGCTCTTTTACGCTTAGCATGAGCTATGTCTTTTTCCTCGCTTTTCGTACTCTAAGGACATAGCACACGCTAAGTATAAGGGGGCGTGTATATTACATATATGCTTTACACATAGCTCGTACTTTTACGTATCGTTGTATATATTATGCAATAATTACAGGCTGGGTAAAAATTGGAGAAATTTTATTGTAAAATACACTTGTATAGTCTGTATAATACTTATAAAAACTTTGTAATTTTCTGTAACATAGGAAGTATACCAAATTCTAGAAAAAATATGTGAAAAATTCAAAGGCTTCTTGCATATCTACATCAGAAGAGAAAGAAAAGGAGTCTTGCATTTTCATAGCATGTCATCTGCATCTCATCCGCATATCTTGCATATGCAAGGTGGAAAGCAAGTGGGTTATGAACCAAGTTATGAGTAGATATTGAGGATGGACTTGAATTGACCTTAATCCACCTAATTTCATAGGAACCTTATAGGAACTAGAGTTAAGATTTATCAGGTCACGTGACTTAATTCTTTGAGTCTGCAAGTCTATGTTCACATGTCATCTTGATTAGTCTAAGTAGAATATCTCGTGCACACGCAGGATTCTCGTGACGTAACTTAGACAAGCACTATGCGCGTAGCTCTTCATTGATGAGGTGGTGAGGAAGTAGAATCCTTTAGCTTGGAGTAGCACACGGGTGGAAAAATCCGTCCTCCTCTAGGGAGGGTAGTGCATCTCAACCTAATCTGGTGGTGTTGAAGTCTGAGGACAGGACGCTGTGGGTTGCAATAATGCTTCAAAAGAGGGATGGTCTACTGGCTCAAGAGGAAAAATCCTGATGTACATGCTGCACCCTGTATATAGTTCAAAAAAAATACAAAAACTCCAAAAAAATCAGATAGGTCCAAGTAAAAATAAACTACCTGTCAGAGTATGTATATTAGCAAGAAGTCTGCAGCTGGATGACTTGGCTCCACTGGTCAGGCATCCTGGGATAGGTAGCTACACTGGCTACCGTCCATTCTTTTCTCTACCCCCTTCGCTTGAACTGGTCGCACTTGAACTTAGAAGGGAATACCCCGCTCCTCGAGGAAAGAGTTATTGGACCGGGTAATTAGAGTTACCTTGTTAGAGGAGGCTGTTTCCGAGCCATTTATGATGTGGAGAGCTATTTATCACTTACACAGTACAAGTAAGAATCATAGTTATCGAAAATTTATGTCTGAGGATTTGTTCTGACCTGACTGTTGAGGCGTCTTGAATAGAGGACTTGTGGAACTTGAAGTATGTTAGATCTTAAGTTCAGATCCCAATAAGGATCTGCCACACAATTAATTCAAAGGTCGAGTCAAGCTCCATTTTCACCTTTTGTTCATGACTTTGGTATGGAATCCAAAATCATTTCACTCTTGCATGCCATTTTAGTTGATCGGGGACGAGTAAGGTTTAAGTATAGGGGCTTGATGAATCTGTGATTCAGCACTCTAAAAATTGAAAATAGAGCTTTGTTCCCGAGTAAATAGCAGCATATTTCCCCTTATCTTGCAAAAATAGCATTCATGCACGCAAGTATAATATCTGCATTTTAGCATTCATATTTGCATTTAATAAGAAGCCAATCCATTTGTAAAATCCACTTGTAAAATATCCTCCTATTTATTTGTATTTTATCCCCTCCAAAATGAAATAACACCTTCCTTATAATGTGTACACCATTAGTTAATAATATAGGGAAGAAGGCCAGAGTTCCTATCTTGTAAAATACCCAACAAGGCCCCAAATCCCCTGGACCTTAGAATGCCAATATCTCTCTCTTACAAACTCCGAATTAGGTCTACTCACCTTCAGATTAATACACATCCATAGACCTTTAAAATGAGACTAATTTCACTCAATTCGGAGCTCGTAGGCAAAACTTGGGTTTTTGGGCCTCCTTGTATACTATACACATGTATATTTATATCCTTGTATTTTTTATCATATTTGACCTCATCTCCATTTTTGGTCAACATGAAACTTGTAGATCTCATCGAGATCTACAACCTTCATTTTTGAGTTTTTCCAAATCCTCTTTCTCCCTCTAATCTTATTTTTATTTTCAGCCACTCAGAGCTGGCCACGTGGCGCCCTCTGATTGCGTCACGCGACCCACTCCCTTTGACCGGTCTGCCCGCATCCCTGACCGTTGGATCTCAATCTAGATCCAATGGCCTAGTGGCTTCCACGCAACTGCTTCTTCTCAACCGTCTGATCATCCCCAGATCTCATCACGGTCGCCCGTTCCTGCCTTGCCCTCCTGATGCCATGTGGTCGCATTTCCTCTGCCCGATCATCTTCGGGAGATTTAATCTCCACCACCCATTCCCACTACGTTTCTCCACTGTTCGATCGAAAGCCTGATCTGATCTCGGTCGCCCGCTTCTGCCTGCCCAAGCGTCCGCCACGTGACGTGTCCTGTGCCCTCTGATGTCGCGCCCTAGATCTGATCCCAAGCGTCAATCCACGCGTTCATCTGGGCTGTTGGAGGGGATCGTCATCTACCTCCGCACACCCTGCGCCCACGTTATTCACCGTGCGCAAGGGGGCCACCCCCTTTATATTTTGGGCTCCACGCCGACCATCATCTCCAACCCCCAGCGCCACCACGTCATAGCCCACACATCCCTCATCTTCGCCAACACCCTCGATCTCCATGACAACCCTCAACTTCGCTCCACAACATCCACCAACTCCACCTCTTCGCCAGCTACCTCGTCACCTTCATCCTATAAATAAGCCACCTCCGGCCACTTTCACCCCCATCCGCCACCACGGTGAGTGTCTCCGAGCTCCCACCTTCAGATTGGTGACAACAATTTGACCCGAGGTTGAGCGAAGACCGAGAACCACCTCCGGCGAGATCCACGACCCTCCACTGCCGTGTCGCAGCTCCTCTAAGGCGCTGCACGAGCTCAGGTCCCCTTCCGGCCTTCGAGCGACGACCTGGAATCTCCCTCCGAGCTTTTGATCCCAGGTAGATCTCTCCATCTCTTCCCCGATCTTCTTCTTGATTTTTCTTAGTTTTCTTCCATTTTATTCGTCCTCCACATGCACCATCCTGCTCCGCCAATCATCCTTCGAGCTCCGCGAGGGAGCTCTGATCTTTGCGCTACCCTTCGTTCCCTCCGACGACATACTTCACCTCTCACCGACGCTAGCTCCGCCACCCTGGCAGAGCTCGACCATTGATAACCGCTCCCGCTAACCTTGTTAATTCAAGCAAATTAATGTCCAAATTTATTGTTATCGTTCGTTGCAGTCGAATAACGAGAGCGAATCAAAAGCCACTTTTAATTTCTGTTTTTACACTTAATTTCGAGTGGCAACTTTTTTTACTTGGGAGTCCAAGGTCGAGCTCAGGCAGGCATCTGTCTCCTTAGGTGAATTTTTAGCGAGGTCCAAAGGTTCGATCTCTAGGGGGAATATATTTTTTTGTTCTTTTTCAATTTTTTATGCAAGACACATGCAAAATCAGGCCAGTTTGAACGTTAAATCAGAAATATGGTCAAATTAATTCCAAAAATTATGAAACTTGGCCAGATGATGAAATATGATGTGATTAAGCTACCCTATTTTTTTTTGGAATTTTCTGACACTAAATGAATTAACTGTGAATTAAAAATGAATGCAAGGTGATTTTGACTAATTTAATTTTAATAAATATCAAATCACAATATTTTTGGGAATACAAATTATCTTAGATAGATCTAAAGATGAGAAATCCAGGAAAATTGTCAGACTTTAATTTTGATGTGAAATGAACCTATTAAAAATGAATCAAGGAAATCACCAAATAATTTATTTAGGCCTCGAAATGCGTGCAAATGAGATGAAATTTTTATGCAAGGTGAAGCTAATTATCCTAGATCTAATGTGATTTTTTTGGGAATTTTAGATGTCACAGAGAAATTACAACTAATTAAAAGGTTAAATTGGGCAAAATATCACAGAAATGAACCAATTAATTAATTAAAAATTTCATTTATATCATAAAAATGTGCCAAGTGTCACATAAGATAAAGGACAAGTTAAACTACAACATGCAATTTTTGGAATTTAAAAATGATGAAATATGGACACCTAAATATGCGTGCAAAGACAGGGGTATAACTGCAATGAAGTAATTAAAAATTGCTCAAAATAAAATATGCTGACAAGGACCTTTATGTAATTACCTGGAATGCAGGGGGGGTGGAATGCACTTTCTCCACAGACGCACGTGTTCCTCACGTGGGTACGCTTCGCAGGGACTGAATTGTAATTTTAGAAACCTTCAGGGGACTCAGTGCAATTTGCCCATGCCACACGTGCTCCTCACGTGGCGTGCCCTAGGCTCGGTGGACGTCGGCGGCTCGGGACGAGGCTCGGGTGCTCTGGAGGTTCGGCTGGAGGCTCGGAGAAGCTTCGGGTGATCCGAGCCTAGAGGTCGGGGAAGAGGCTCGGATCGGGCTACGTGGCATGATCTGGACCGTGGATCAAGTGACGATCCAACGGTCAATGGAAGCTGAGGCGTGCGCATCTGGATCCATCAGATCATCGATTGATCCAACGACGGTGGTCTCGCTCCTGTTGTTGGCGACGTGGATGACGAGTGACCGTTGGATCTAGATTGATCCAACGGCACCTCGAGCGCGATGAAACGGTGACGTGGCTTATCTATCGCCGCTGGATCGCGATAAATCCAACGGCTCTCTCTTGCTCCAGATGAATGCGACGTGGCTGACTCTGATCGTTCGATCAAGATGATCGAACGGCTGAGGGACGTCGTCCCCAAAGGCCCTCCGCCTTCTGCGGAGGAGAAGGCGGGGCTACGACGAAGCTGGGCTTGCTCCGCCTGGTCCTCCAGCCGTCGATGAAGCTCGTGGGGGACTGTGACGTAGCTGGGAAGATGCGGGGCGAAGTGGCGAAGCCTCCGGTGGCCTCAGGAGTGGAGGAGGTGGTCTGGAGTTCGATGATGATGAAGCTCGAAGGGAGCTCCGACGAGCTTCCGGCCAGTCAACGAGATGGTACCTGTAGAGGGTTAGATGATAGCCGAAGCGTGTGTGTGTTCGTGGAAGTGGTACTGAGTGAAAGGTGAGGCCTATGGTGGAGTGAGGGGTGTCTGGTGATCGAGCTCCGCCCAGGTGGCGGAGCCGGCGTCGGTGAGAGGTGAAGTACGATGTTTGAGGAAGATAATGGTGGCGCGAGGATCGGAGCTCTGTCGCGGAGCTCGGCAAGATGATGATGGAGCGAGAAAATGACGGTGGAGAGCGAATTAAATCGGAAAAATCAAAGAAGAAAATAAGAAGAGATCGGGAGGAAAATGGAGGATGCTACCTGGGGATTGGAGCTCGAAGATGGGCTCCTGGTCGTCGCTCGAAGGTCGGTAGAGGGCCTGAGCTCGGGCAACTTCGCGGAGAAGGCTGCAGCACGGTAGAGATGGCCATGGATCTCGCCGGAGAAGAAGGCATGTCGTCGCTCGAAGAAACACTCAATTGCTGTCACCAATGGATTGATATGAGCTCAAGGGTTCTCTCTGGAGTGGCGGATGGGTGTGACAGTGGCCGGAGGGCGATGATTTATAGGGTGAAGTTGATGGCAGGAGTCGCTGGAAGGTGGAGTTCGTGGAGGTTGTGAGGCGACTCTGGTGGAAGTCGTGGGAAGCGAGGGAGCTGGCAAGGATAAGGGAAGAATGGGCTTCGTCGTGGTGGTGTTGGCGGTCGGAGAGGGTGGCAGGAGTGGGGTCGAGAATAGAAAGGGGGCGAGGGGTCGATGCAGTGGAGATCGTGGGAGAGAGGGAGTCTGGAGGTAGGAGACGAAGTCTAGGCCGTTGGATCTTGCGATCCAACGGCCCGGATCAAAGCGCCAGATAGAGGTTCTGATGCGATCTGAGGTGAAGCGATCGAGGGCGCTGATTGGGCCACGCGTCGCGTTAAAGACGAAGCGCGAGCGAGCGACGTGGATTAAATCCGAGTCGACCTCATCAAAGGGTGTTAATGCGCCACGTGTTGTGCTCTGGAGTGGGCGTTGGCGAACGGTGTGGATGTGATGAAGGCGCTAATCGAAGGGCTGAGGTGCGAGGCGGAATAAGCGGCTGTGATGGAAAGGCATGGGCGCTATCGAGTGGCGCAAAGAGTCGCCACGTGTCAGGTGCATAGGCAGGCGGAGGCGGGCGGCTGCGATGGGAGATGGGTGATGATCAGACATTTGAGAAAGAGAGCGTACGTGGAGGCGACGCAACCGTTGGATCGGGATGAAGATCCAACAGCTGCGGGCGCGGGCGGCTAAGGCAAGGGGAGCGGGCGGTGTGGCGCAATCAGAGGGCGCCATGTGGCCAGCTGTGAGTGGCTGCGAGAGAAAATGAGATTAGAGAGAAAAGGAGACCGAATTTGGAAAAACTCAAAACATGAAAGTTGCAGATCTTGATGAGATATACAAGTTTCATGACCAAAGACGGAGATGAGGTCAAATATGATACAAAAATACAGGAATACAAATATACACATATATAGTATACATAGAGGCCCAAAAACCTAACTTCTTCCTACGAGCTCCGAATTGGATGAAATTAGTCTCATTTTAAAGGTCTTTGAATGTGTATTACTCTGAAAGTGAGTAGACCTATTTTGGAGTTTGTATAAGAGAACTATGGGCTTTTTTATGGTCCAGGGGTTCTAGGGATTTAGTGGATATTTTACAAAGGAGATCTTTGACTTTATAGGTGTATATTTTACAAGTGATCTTGGCTTCTTATTTAATGCAACTATGAATGCTAAAATGCATATATTATGAATGCATGTATGAATGCTAATTGTGGAAGATAAAGGGAAATATGCTGCTATTTACTCGGGAAGAAGCCTCTATTTTCAACTTTTAGAGTGATGAATCACAGATTCATCAACCACCGGACCACCTCACTGCTCCACATGCCTCACACTTCACTCTACAGCACTCCACAAACACATAACATGCTTCAGTTATCTTCTAACCCTCTGCAGGTACTATCTCCTTGATTGGTCGGAAGCTTCACCAGCGTACCTTCGAGCTTCATCGCCAGTGGCCTCCAGGCCACCCCAGCCTCAACCACCCTCACCGGACGGTCCGCCGGCCATCCATGAATCTTCTGAGCTACGTCAGATCCTCCAGCACCCTTCACCGATGACGGGAGGATGAGGCGGAGCTAGGTCAGCTTCGCCGGAGCCCAGTCCTCTCCACCGCAGGAGGCGGAGGACCGTTGGGGACGACAGCCAGCAGCCATTCGATCCTCTGAACGAACGGCCAGGAGACATCCGCGTCGCCACGCTCTGCAGCCGTAGGATCAGGTGGATCCTACGCATCCAGATAGCGCCACGTCATCGCCCTTGCCCGCTCCAGGTGCCATTGGATCAATCTAGATCCAACGGTCACTGATCGACCACGTCCTCGTCTCAGGAGCGACCCATCACGATTGGATCGATCTTGATCTAACAGACCCGGACACGCCACGTGCCTGTAGTTCCTAACCGTTGGATCATCACTTGATCCACGGTCTAGATTAGGCCATGCCGCCTGATCCGAGCCTCCTCCCCGACCACTAGACTCGGATCATCCGAAGCTACTCCGAGCCAGAGCTGAACCTCCAGAGCCACCCGAGCCTCGCTCCGAGCCTCCGAAGACCACCGAGCCTGGGACCCCCACATGATCCACACGTGAGTTCTGGGTAAATTGCATCGAGACCCCTGAAGGTTTCTAGAATTGCATTCCAGTCCCTGTCAGGAGACTCCAAGTGAGGAGATTGAGTTCTGTGGAAAAATTGCATACACCCCATCAACATTATAGGTAATTGCATATTGGTCCCTGTCAGCACGTTTTATTTTTATCAATTTTAATTCCTGTAATTGCATTTACACCCTTGTCTTTGCACGCATATTTATGCACTCATTTTAATTCATTTTTCAATTTGGAAAATTGCATTGTGCAGCTTACATTTTCCTCTTCATTATGTGACACTTGGCAAATTTTTGTAATACCAGTGGATTTTTCTATTAATTAATTGATTCAATATTGCTATATTTTGCCCATTTATGCCTTTTAATTGATAGTAATTTCTCTCTGACTCCAAAAATCCCCAAAAAATCACATTAGATTTAGGATAATTAGGTTCACAAACATAAAAATTTCATCTCAATTTCACGCGTCTCGAGGCCTAAATAAATCATTTAGTGATTTTCTTAATTAATTTTTAATAAGATCATTTCACATAGAAATTTAGGTTTAATAATTTTCCTGGATTCATCACCTTCAGATCTATCTAGGATAATTTTTATTTCTAAAAATGTTGTGATTTGATATTTATTAAAATTAATTTAGTCAAAATCACCTTGCATTCATTTTTAATTCACGGTAAATTTATTTAGTGTCAGAAAATTCTAAAAAAATTAGAGGATCTTATTTCATTGCATTTCATCATCTGGCCAAGTTTCGTAATTTTTGGACTTGATTTGATTAATTAACTGAATTAACTATTAAATTGGCCTGATTGTGCATGTGTCTTGCATAAAAACCGAAAAAGACCAAAAAATTATCCCCTGAAAATCAAACCTTGGACTTTGCTAAAAATCTAACTAAGGAGACAACTGCCTCCCTAAGTTCGACCATGGGCTTGCCCAAGTAAAATAAATTTACCACGTGTGATTAACTTGACATTAATTAAAAGTGGTTTTTGATCTGCTCTCATTATCCGACTGCAATGAACGACAATTAATTAATTTGACCATTAATTTGATCGAATTAACAAGGTAGTGGGAGCAACATCACATCTCCAACGCATCCATGCATCATTGTGTTTAATCACGCATCGACTTTTTCCTTTTCCCCCTCTGTTTTGTGGATATGGGAATAAAGGAAATCAGAAAATTCGTTAGACGTGTCTTTATTCAAAAATATCAAAAAAATTGAAAATTGAAAAAAAAATTAGACTGCTAATATCACTTTGACCCTTAAAATTAAATGTAATTGATTGACATCACTATTTTGGATGAGCAATCCCCTCATTGTATTCGCATTTATAGGCTCATGTATACACTAAGGTTAGTGTCCCAATCCAATAATCCAACCTAACTGTTTGTACAACTTTGTGTTTGATCACCTAACTCTAAAATAGACAAGGTAATTGATCGAACCTTCACAGTCTTCACATTGAGTTGATTTGGTGAATTAGAGGTCTGCATTGTGTTTGTTTATACTTGGTATTGAGTTAGCTATGTTTATCCTCTCAAGATCATTAGTAGTCACTTAAAAAAATAAAAAATCAATCTTCATCACTCATGTTTTCCCTCCCTTCCACCCTTCACTCTGAGGGCCAGATGCTGTCTAATATTTCCCTTGTTCTAGTTCCTTATCTTTGATCTTGACCAAAATTTCTTTGAGCCTGATATTCCTGATCCATTGGATGGTTTTTCTTTTACTTCGAGAGAGAATCCATTATTTGAATATAATCATTCATTCTCTCCCTTGAATTGGCTTGATTCTTCCCACCTACCCGAGGGTTATCTGTGGGTGGTGTGTACTCTGTACTCGGTTTCACTCCCTGGTTGTGCATTCGATCTATCGGATCATGAGACCAAGTCTTCTTATTGTTCTGAGTTTTCTGATTCTTCTGATACTTTCGATCTTTCTGTATTTGATCGTCCTTCTCTCCTTGACGACCCTCGCAAGGATGAACTAATCTTTGAGATATTCGATGATTTACATGAATTCTCTCATTATATACGTTGGATATTTACTTCCTTATTGAGTCTCCTGATCTTGATCTTCCACACATTTTCGAGACAGTGATTGACGTGGAGGATCCCATGGCAGATCCTTCCTTCTCCACGTTCCATTTTCTTCGGCTCCAACCATTCACTCCACTCTGACCATGAGCCGAAGATTTATTTTGTACTACTGGTGCCCGATTTTATCTACAATTCTATTTACCTGGTAGCAGACACCCCCTAATTGCCTATCTGGGTGTCACTATTCACACTATTGACCACATTGTTGTTCTCACACTGAGACAACAACGATAATACGGTATTCGCATTACAGATGTCGTCTTGAACCTCGATACTTCATTGTCTAGCCTTTGCGCCCAGCTAGAGATGTAAACTCTAGCGCTTGTTGAGAGGTACCTCAACAATGTCTACTTTGTATATATGTGTTTCGTCTTGATTTGGTCCTTCCTTCTTCCATTTATCATTCACCTCTTGTATGTATCTATATAATATACCTAGGATGTACTTTAGCCTAAGTATGGGGGGTGAATGATTTGTGTTGTTCATATCATCTCTTTTGTGTTTTTATTCTTCTGATCCCTCGATTGATTCCCAATTTGTTGATATTTTATACTTAGGGCTATTCCACCCTATGTATAGGGGGAAAGTCAAGTCGTTGAGTCCGTACATTCTCTTCATCGGTTTTTCCCTTTTGTACAGTCTTCTATACTTAGGATTACTTGATCCTAAGTATAGCGGGTATGACTGACTTCTATTCTTTTAATCTTTTCTTTGTGTCGTTGTATAGTGTTCTTGTCACTTTTCTATACTTAGCACGAGTCATGTCTTCCTTTGCCTCTCTCTGATCACTATGAGGACATAGTTCGAGCTACGTATAGGGGGGTGTCATATATTATGTATATATACTTTAGACATAAGTCGTATTTTTATAATTATTTTTTGTATATTATTGGGATATATATAAATGCGTAAAATCTACACGTATGTATATAGACTTTGGTCAACTTCCATCTCAAATAAAAAACAAAACAAATAAAAAACAACAAGACAACAAAATAAACAAACAAAACAAAAACAAAAAAAACTAAAACAAAAAATTCCTCTTATATTAAAAAAATGTATATACTAGCATATATTTTACCAACCCTTTTCTCCTTTAAAAAACCCTAAAAACTACAAAACCAAAAATCTATAAAAATTTGCATAATTAAATTTAAAAAAATCCAAAAATTTCTTTACACGTGCATTTTTTCTTTCAAAAATCCATAAAAAGTTCAAAATTAGAAATTTGCTTCACAAAAAGATGTTACTTTCTTTTTTACTTTCTTTTCTTTGCATTGTATATATTTTCTTGTATTTACATGTGCATTTTTCAGGATAATATTGATATTTAAACTAATTCTGGAATAAAATTGAAGAATGGAGCTTAGTTGGACCTTAATCCACTTAATTTCAGAGGAATCTTATAAGAACTATAGTTAAGACTTTTCAGATCCTAGTGACTTAATTCTTTGAGTCTATAAGACCATGTTCACATGTCGTCTTGAGTAGTTGATGAACCTCCATTTCATCATCTTTATTCTATCATTTTGGCCTCAAAAACCCTAGTACATGTTTGTAAATACCTCTAATTCATGCATTTTAGCATTCATGCATGGTGTGTAAATAGTGTACAAAATACGGTTTTTAAAGCCATAATTATAGAATAAAGAAAAGAAAAGAAAAATAATAAAATATTACAGATATTTTATGACCCTAAACCTCGAGACCTAGCCATCTAGATGAATAGGTTGACAAGGAATAAAGTAGGGGGAGATAAGGGCCAAAGTACACTAAAAATACCTTTTATTTAATTCATTCTTTATTCATTTTTGGGACCTATTTTTAGTTTCACTTTATATACTTCAAATAAAGAAACTTGAACACGAAATTGTAGATAAATAAATATAGAAAAATACAAAATTTATTTCATACAAAAAGAATGTACAGGTAAAAAGATATGACCTGAATAAAATTTCAGAATCCCAACTTTCTAGACATGTATCTCTCAAATAAAAACTCGAAATGTATCAAAATCAACTTTAATTGTATATAATTTTCAATAATATATTTAATAAAGGTGGTTTCATATTTTTCGGAGTTATGGTTTGAAAGTTGAGTTTTCGACCCCTATTGTAAACTTGTACCGATTAAAATATTCATTTCATGTATTATTCACTACTTTTATAATTTCATATCTTTAGAATTTTGTAAATATTATTTATAATATATGTGTGTATTAAAACTGGAATAAAAAAATCATTAAAATACAAAAATAAAATACTTGTATAAAGCACATAGATGAAATACCTATAACTATACCTATATAAACAACACATCTGTTTATTTAAGTGTATAAAACACATCCGAAAAATAAAATAAAAATATATATGTCCATAAAATAATTTATAAAATTATAAAATTATAAACAAAAATAATAAAATTAAATATATAAAATAAAAATAAAATATTAAAATATATAGATGAATATACCTATATATAACTATAAAAGGTAACTTATATATTTAAACCTCAAAAAAATAAAAATAAAATACTTCGGAAAAATAATAAACATTTTTAATTTTATAAATATAAAATTAATAAAATCATTTATTATTTTTAATCAAATTAATAAAACTTTTTATCAAGGAATTTTTTGGTTGGTCCACGTGGACCAACTAGAGCCCTCCGTTGAACGTCCTCGGTCAACTCTCTGACTGAGGTATGGCTTTGTGTTAGAACCTCGTTTTTGTTCCATTTCATGGATTTTCGAGGACGTTCCTTGCATCTTTTCGTGACGAAGTCTTCATAACTTTTGATCCTCGGAGATTGGGCATACACGCCCAGATGTTACCTCGACCATTGCATCGCTGATTTTCCTGATCCGCCTCGATCTTCCCAGCCACTCGTCAACCCATTCATATACACCCTCCTCCTCCATTTGAAATTTTGAACCCCTTTTGAACATTTTTCTCTTCGCCTATCGTGCTCCAGAGCAAGAGGGGGGAGAGAGTTCCTTCTCCCAGCCTTCAGGTGGATCGAGGAGGCGGCCAAAGGGCATATCCACCCACCTTCGACGAAGCTGCCGTCGAGGTATCTTCTCTTGGTTTCCCATCCAGTAGAGCTTATTTCTTCATTTTTTGCTTATTAGTTTAGCATTAGTTCCCAGAACCCTTAGTTACCCTTAGATTAGCCTTCAATAGCGTGAATCACCTCCGTCATAGTTCGTCGGAGATCGCTCCGACGAACCTCATTTTAGCCTCCACGCTTCTCGTCGCCCCGCTAACCGGGCTGAGGCAGTTTGCCCTTGGCCCAGAGTCTCTTTTTTGTGCAGGTCCCGCAACTCCAAGCATGCCTGGAGCCATTTCGGCGTTCGCCGGTGATACCTGGGGGGCTACGGCTCCTCCGACATCGCGGGTGGGTGTCGGATGTGCTCCGACCCTTCTGAGGCCTCCAGCTGATAGAGGGAGTCGCCAGCGTGCTCTCGGACCTCCTTGCAGCTACGGAAGATGGCAGAGGAAGGCATGCGCGGCGACCCAAGTTTGTTGGGCCCGTGTTCTAGCCCTGTTCTTGCGGAGCACCTCTGAGCCGTCGGATGCCCCTCTGTTCTTGTTGATCATCTCCGAGCCCTTGGATCAAGCCCTCCTGCAGCCGTTGATCCTCGCCAAAGAATCTAATCTAAGCCATCGAAGTCGAAGCATCATCGACGCTTAAGGACGTGACGCGTGTACAAGTGACTGCATCAGGACCATCGTATCGCACCCTTAGCGTGGGTATTTTGCAGAGTAACCCCCGTAACTTTTTGTATTTAATATTAGTGCCTAATCTTTCATTTGTAGCTTTAGTTTTTTGTAATATTTATAAAAAGACCCCTGCACTTTACTTATTTGCTTATGGGTCCTTGGCCACATCACCTCACGTGACCGTTCACATGAGGGGACATTTTGCACCTGGGACCCCTGGTCATGTTTGTATTTCTCATTAGCCCTGAAACATACCGTTAATGTTATAATATTTTTTGGAGAATTTGCAATCAAGCCCCCTAGGTTTTTGATAATTACCATTTAGTCCCTGCCAATCACGTGTCGTGTACATGACTTGGGAAATTTTGCACGTTTAACCCTGTGGGTCTTGGATTTAATATTTAGTCTACAAATTGCAATGTATAATTTCTGGAAAACTTGCACTTTGGCCCTGGTTGTTCTGGATATTTACGATAATGCCCTTGTCACTAGTGTTGTTTCTCTTTGTTGTTTGTATTTATTTCATGCATCTATAAAATTCGAAAAATCACTAAAATCTAGGTATAAGTTCCTGTTGCATTGTGATTTCATGTTGTATTTTTATTTTGTATTTTTGTCGCATTTTGTTGTTTATAAAAATTCAAAAACATGCATTTTCTTTACTGTTTTCTTTAGAAAATACAAAAAAAATATAAAAAGTTTTTGAAAAATTTCAAAAAAATTATACTTTGTGCATTTTTTCATCTTTTATCTTTAGACCAAAAATCACTAAAAAATATAAGAGAAAACTCATAAAATTAGAAAACTTTAAAAACTTTCATAAAAATTTAGAAAATCCATAAAAAAATCTAAAAATTGTGTTCTCTATTCTTGAATTTTCTTTATTGTATTATATTTAGTCTGAAATTAATTTGGAGAATTTTTGACACTGTTTGATATATTTCATCTCCATTTTAATTTCGGCCATTGATTAATTCATTGTTTTAAGTATTTTTGACTCTAAAAATACAAAAAATAGGAAAATTATAAAAAAAATCAGAAAAACATTATAAAAACATAAAAAGCACAAAAATATTTTATTTGCTATATTTTTACTATTTGTACCTATTTTTATCTCTCTCTTATCTATATTGTGTATATACCCCTTATATAGTTTTATATCCTTTTAAAAGAACATATATAATATAAAAAATGAGAATATAAAATCAGAAATTAAAAATCAAAATACAAAAATATAAAATAAAAAAGTCAATAAAAAATATAAAATTAAAAACCCACAAAATAGTATTTGTATAGACATTTGATCACTTTCATTCTTGAGCATTGATTTTGCCTGATCTACATGCTTGCTCCTTGTGTTCGACCTGTACATGCTTGCATACTGTACACATTCATTATAGAGTTATAATAAATTTTAACTCCATATCTTGCTTTTCATTGTTGTGGATTAATTGTTGACTGAATTCCAGATTTCATGTGATCGCCACAACGACTGTGTCTCCGCCCTGTGCGAGACATATTTAGACCGCTCTATTTTTGGGTTCATCAATAGACTAAGTAGAATATTTAACAAAACACGCATGGTTCTTATAGACCTTATCTTGGATAAGCACTCTACACGTAGCTCTTCATGGAGGAGGTAGTAAGGAGGCAGAATTTTTTGGCTTGGGGTAGCACACATGTATGTAACAACTAGTGGGAATATCCTTAATGATTTCATAACGATTAATTAAATTTGAACACTTGAAGGATATGGGGAAATCCTTAAGCGCATCACGGAAGCGTGAGTATCGCATCGAATGTGATAGGGAGTGACTAGTCGCACTAGTTGCTCCGGGCAATGGAAATTAATTTTTTTTTTAAAATGATGAAACCACATTATCCAAGAACATTTTTCGGATCATTTCATCTAAACCACGAATAGGTACTAGGATAACTTCCTGAAGCGTGGCTGTGATCGAGTCTCTAAACCAAGAGACCTCTTGTCTCAAGTCCGATCCGACAGAGGAGACGCTTGCGAGCAAGTTGATGATATGCATGCTCCTCGCAATCCATGTTGATGATCCAAGCGACGGATCTCCTGATCTCTTCATATGAGATCCGACGTCTTCTTCACAAGAGAAGCGCACAGAAGGAGATGGAGATCCACGAGCAAATACTCCGGCAGCATAACGACGATGCTGCGGCGATGACGACTCTCATAAGCGCTTCATGGTGGACGGCCACTATGAGAGAGAGGCCTGGTGTGTGGAGAGAGAGAGAGAGACAACATTCGTAATTATGTGTGTCGAAGAGCTATGGGTGCCTCTTCTAATATAGAGTTGTGGGAGTCCATGAATCCCAATCCATGGACATCACACAACCAATGGATGAGATTGATTTGTGTTTCTTTCAATGGCCATGATCTTGTTGTGAAAACGCAGCAACAATTAATTTAATTTAAAATAATTTATATCAATAATCAATATAAGTTCATTTCAAATCAAATAAATTGGCTAGTCTTGGAGGTAATGAGGAGACTAGCCACATCCCCTAAAGAAGGGGGGACGACTACCATCATCTCATGAGATCTCATTATCTCATGATATATCTCCAATATTTATAACAACAATTATCGTAAATTATTTTACAAAAATAATTCACAATTATCTTGTGAAATATTACAGTCATGCTATTGAAAAAATGTGAATCACATTCACATCCTAAAATAATTATATTTTCAATTAATTATCCAATGTGAATCCAATTCAGATCAATAATTAATCAACAAATATAAATCATAAATAGCTCTCTCTTATATATTATAAATCACATTTATAATATATATGATTAATATGGATAGTGTTATCCACATTATTCATATCCATGATAATTAAATCACATTTAATCATCTTGGATCTCTTTTCTCATGTGCCCAAATAACATGAATCACATTTACATTATTCACATCTTTGATAATTAAATCACATTCAATTATATTTGATGACTCTGCTTATAATATAAATCGAATTCATAGTATTCATGATAATTAAATCACATTTAATTATCAATTTTCTCAATGCTCGGATACATAATATCAACAACGAAATTATCCATGAACTCTTTCAAGGATAATGCACTTTCTACACGGATACTTGGAGATGAGGATAGGGCGATTGTATTATTCCACGTATAGTGACTTGGATATTGAGATCACATTTCAAATCCAGATCTTGCGGACCTCCCTTAGATGTTTGATTAAATCAAAGCCGTAGATTCAATCTTCTCATTACATCTGAATCATATTCAGATCAATATCCAACATTTGAAATAAGCTCAGATTACTTCTCTATGAGAGGAGTCACTAAAATCCAGACATGTTTCATCAATCCCTCAGAATGTAAGCGCCATGGTTATACAATCGTTTATGATTACATCACCCTCAGATATTCCCAATAACTAAATCATGCATACTAGATGACCCAGATTAAACCCAAAGTTTTAGATCTCTTTTAACTGTCTCCTTCAGGATTTCATCATTAAGTTTTCTCATTCGATCATTGGGAGTCAGTATCGATCATATACTTTCCAAAAGCATATATCATACATAGGTCTTGAACATATACTTTCCAAAAGTATATATCAAACCTACAAATTCAGTCAAGCTTCCAAAATGAGACGATCATACACGAAATTTGATTACTCCCAATATCTCATGAGTGAGCTCATGTCTTCCAATTCAGTAATGAACATGTATGATCCCTTTGAGAGATCGTATTACTCATATGCCCTTGCATGCACACCAGCGCGCCGATGTATAGACCTTGGTTAGGTCATCAACGTATTGGTCTGCCAAATGTACATACTCAGACATATAGTAACACATATGTCTCCGGTCAGAGGATGCGTGCCTATATCTTGATAGCATACGACATAGGTCTTTGGTTATCTCGATCTCGTTAAGTCAACACTTTGACCTAACTTATCTAACAACTCTGAATCTCTATTCCTATGCAGAGGACCTGCATCAAGAGGTCGGTTAGATATCAACCTTTAGAGAAAGGATTGCCATCTCCTTCTCAGGTTGGAGATCATCTCTTAACAATCATTTAACGGTGCTTGATGAGTCCTCAATCTAACTCTTTAGATATTCATCCAAGCACCAACCTCTATGATTCAATAATTGAATAAATAGTTGTATGATCATTAAGATGGCCATGGTACATAACCCTAATTGTACTAAGGGATCTATTATGCAAATTAATCATTCTTTATTTCATATCAGGGAATGATATTTGTAATAACATTTATTGCATAATGGCTCACCGTGGGCTCGCATGTCCAACATATCCGTCTTCCTCTAGGGAGCGTAGTGCATCTCAACCTGATCTAATAGTGCTGAGGTCTAAAGACATGATGCTGTGGGGTTGCAATAATGCTTCAAAAGATAAGTAATCTACTAGCTCAAGAGGAAAAACTCCTTATGTACATGTTGCATCTTGTATATATTTTAAAAAAAATTAAAAATATAGAATCTCCAAAAGTGGATAGGCTTGATTGAAAAATGAAATGCCTGCTGAAGTGTATATGCAAGTGAAAAGATAATAATAAGAGCTTCGAAGTCAAATTTTTGTAATCTTACAGTGGATGACTTGGCTATACTGGTCATGCACCTAAGGATAGGTAGCTACACTAGTTATTGCCCATTCTTTTCTCCATCTCCTCTTCTTAAGTTAGTTGTACGTGAACTTAGAAGGTAATATCCCTGCTCCTTGAGGAAAGAGTTGCTAGAACGGGGACTAGAGTTACCTTGTTGAGAGAGGATGTTTCTTTGCTACTTTTGAGATGGAGAGCTATATTTCACTTACACCGTACAAGTAAAGATTCATAGTCATAAGAATTTGTGTATGTAGACTTGTTCTCACTTGATTGTTGAGGTGATCTGAGTAGGAGTCTTGTGGAACTTGAAGGCTGTTAGGCTTTAAATCCATTTCCCATTAAGGTTCCGCGACACTAATAATCCAAAGGTCTGATAGATCTCCATACTACAATTTTATGAATATAAGTTTAATACTTAATATTATCCTAATTTCTTTTTTTATTTTATTCACTTATTCTTTCAAATAAGTGTTTGCTAAGGGACTAGCAAAGGTAAAGCATAAAGGGATGATGAATTTGAATTTCATCATCTTTGTTCATTTATTTCAACTAAAAATACCTTTATAAAACACATGTATATATTGATAAATCCATATTCTTACTAACATGCATCTGTGTGTAAATATTGTACATATATTATTATTTTCACTTAAAATAAATAAATGAATGAATAAAGGAAAAATAAATAAAATAAAGAAAAAATAAAAAGATTGTATATATATATATGTAATAGATATAGGCTGACCCGAACCTCGAAAGAAGGTCAAGACTTGACCTGATCGACCACGAATAAAGTAGGGGTAGAAAGGGTATTTAATCAGAAAATCCAAAAAATACTTGTAAATACTTTTGAATTTATTATGTCTATATTTGTATAAACTTACACTATTTTATTTGTACATAAATTGACCTCAAATAAATTAATTTTTAAAATAAAAGTTGTAAATAAAAATATTTTGTAATAATAAAAATAATTGCAAAATAAAATTATGTACAGAATAAAAGTAAGCAAGCCAGAAAAAGCCATAAAGCGATAATCGAAAAATCTATTCCGACTCCATATTAACTCGAATTGAATCAAATACACTTCCATCGTATTCTAAATTAAATTATCTTTAAAATGGTAGTGGTATGTTTGAAAGATGATTTTCTAGTATGGTTTTTACAATTTTACCATTTATTTATCATATTTATTTATTTTTATACATGTTGTATTTGTAAATAATTGTAAATATTTTTTAACAATTATTTAAAATAAAAATAAAAAATCTAAATTAAAAAATTAACTAATTTTCTTATTTAACTATGTATATAATGTACCGTATGTATATAATATGTGTATATAGTTGATTTCCTTAAATAACCACCACGAAAAATTAAATAATTAACATTTACTATTTGATATAATAAAGTGACGAAAATAAATAATTTAATAATTAATGATGTAGATAATGTAAATGATTTTATCCACCATTAACCATTAACCTCCTTCCTTTTTCCCTCTCATTTCAAATTTTGAATTTCAAATTCTTTTCTTTTCTATTCGTTTTGCTCATCCTCCCTCATTTCTTATTGATCAATCATTGGTGAGAGGAGCCTAATTGTCAAGAGCTTCTTTTTGTAGAAAGGTGCCTAGCCTCTGAGCCGTCTGGTGACAACAAGTCAGCCTTCGTCGAGGCCACTATGGCATTATCCGCTTCCACGGTGAGATTTATTTTTTTCTTGTTCTTAACCTAGGTTAATCGTAGTTTAATTTTTACATTTTTAATTTCATTGGCACTTTTTTTAGATCATACATCGTAATCATAGATCATTGTTCTATCACATCCGATCCATCCCTGATTATGATTTTTTATCTCATTTTCTCAATCTATTCACGTTCACATTCTACCTCACGTGATTTCTCAACTCCGGTCACGCATGATGACCAAAGATCCGATCCACCTCCATTTCGCCGGATCCAAAATCATTCACATTCTTATTTTTATTTTATTTTGTTGTACTTTCTTCGACCGAGCCGTCGTACATGAGTAGGTCTATCTTTATCTTATTTGCAGGTACGGGAACTTCAAAAAAATCAGAAAATAATACAGTTGTTATTTTAAAAAATTACAAAAAAATTAAAACATAATAAAGTTTGGGTTGTCCGCAACAACCCCTTTGCCTGGAATCCGCAGCCGCCACGTGCTCCCTTCACCGCCATATGTAGTCGTACACCACCGCGCCTCGCGTTCACCATCGATCCATCATCTCCTACGCCATGAGATTGGAGGGCGTGTGTCACCCCTCCTCCTTTAGCTCTTCCGTCTGTTGCCACCATCCCTCCACCTCACAAGCACTTTCGTCGACCATCGATCGCCTGAACAAGATTCATGAAGCCACCGTAGCCATCTTGGCCGCCATCGATCGAAGCCATCGTCCACGATCGTCAATCAGTGTCGAAGCCACTACGAGTTGCCGCTCCTATTGTCTGGAGAGGAGGTCTGTCGCGATCCCGTTCAGCATAGAACCTCCAGCCTCCGTCGTTCGCCGTGCCTCCATCGTGAGACCTCCACGCCCGCCGTCGTTGCCTAAATTGAAGAAGCACGAAGGGGCAACACACTTCCCCCCTCTTTAGCATGAAGAACGGGAACAAAGTCACCCCTTTTCAACCCTAGATTTGATAAAATTTACAATTTTGCCCCTAAAGGTTTCAAAAATTGCAAAAGCACCCCTACTATCCAGCCTCTCACGTGCGTCACACGCTTTACATGGATAATTTGCATTTTTTCTACTCAATTTTTTCTGTTAAATTTTTTAATGCAAGAAAAATAAACATTTGTAATTCATCCTTCATTTCCAAACTTAAAAATTGCATGTTCTTATCATTGAAATAAATATTTTTGTTGGTAATTAACTTCTGCAAAAATCATGTTATGCTTCTGATGTATGTCTTTTCATAGTGTAATTTTTTCATTGCATTTTATTATCATTTGTTATTATAAAAAAATCAAAAACTTTGTATTTTTTCTATTTGAGATTTGAAAAATCATAAAAATTCAAATATTGTGTAAAATTCTGAAAAAATAGATTAGTTTTCTTTCTGTACATTTTATTTTATTTCCAATTTTCATGCATTAATTATTTTTAAAACCTAAAAAATGCAATACTAAAAATATTAAAAAAATCACAGAAAATTATAGCGAAATCTAAAAATTGTGATTTCAATTCCTGTTGTAGATACTTTTCTTAGTTTTTAGGAAAAATAATTGCAGAAATTTTTTATTTCATTTTATATTTTAAAATCGGGAAATAGTTCTATCCGCTCACTATTTTTATTTCTCATATTTTTATTCATTTTGAAAATCCTAAAAAATATAAAAATCTATGAAAAAAATACAAAAACAATAAAAAATCATCAAAAATACAAAAATATTTTATTTGAGCATTTTTGATATTTTTTCATATTTTTGAAAAATCTAAAAATAGCCATTCTTTATTTTTATATTTAACTTGTTTGAAAATTATTTTTTTGAAATAAAAGATTCTCTAAAATTAAAATAAAATAAGAATTTAAATCAGAAAATAAAAATATCCTACAAGAACAAAGCATAGTATACGTTGAGATTTCCTTCTACCTTTCATTTGATTTTTTTCAATTATTTGAATAACCCTCGGGAATTGTAGCCTCACTGAGTTCGATCCTATTGCTATACAGGTTAATTAAATAGTAAAAATTCTCTTGCTATATTTTATGTAATTTATTTGGCTTGAGAAGAAAATTTTTTTTGTTGGTGCTTGATTGGGTTGTAATGACTTGTTCATAATTTATCTAATTAAAACACAATAATAACACTTTAAAACTACTACACTAGAGGCAGAGGACCTTGAATGGGGCCCTAATTCAGGGAAAAAGGGCACGCGCAGGTTTTGCGAGGCTTTTAGATGGCGGTGAGGATTTTAGGTCAGAACCTCGGTATAGGACTGTTGCTTTGATACAATATGGAGAAGAGAGACAAATGGCATATCTATTCCATAGGACTAGGGTCTATTATATAGAGAGAAAACCCTAGAGAGGACTTGAGGAAAAATACATAAATACCTCCGAGGGTTATGGAACCCAAAGGGTTAAAGGTTACTGAACCCGAAGGGTTAAGGGTTACGAAACTCAAAGGGTTAAAAATATAATTGTAATAAAATAATTCTAACAAGTATGTATTAATAATTAAATATAAAATACAAGATAATAAACTATTTTTTGGATTATTATATAATATTTTATAAAATTTTAGGACTAGTAAGAGTTAGCTATTTTTTATTGTTTCTTTTAAGATTTTTGTGATTTTTGGTACGAAGTGATAAAATAGGTTAATAAATAGTATCTAATATTTTTGGAATTTTTAGGAGGTTTTATATTTTTTGTATTTTCTAAGACAAACAAGGAAGAAAATAGCGTTATTTGATTTTTAATAAATAGTAAATGCATGCAAAATGGAAAATAATATATATTGCATGAACAAACAACCAATCATGCACTTACATCTATTTTTGCAAATTTTTCAGAGTACAAGAGCTATTTTTAATAAAAAGAAATGCATATCTAAAAATACATCAAGCTGGTAGGGGCATATTTGTAAATAAAATATATTTCATGGATAATCATGCAATCCTAGAGACTTTATATTGAACTTCAAATTTTTGATGTTGAAGTGTAACTACAAAAACCACTAGGTATATATGCAAAAAGCCAACTCACGTGGGCGACCACATGAGGTGACCTAACAAGGACTTAAAGGCAATATAACAAAAGTTCGAGGGTCTTCTAGCAAATTTTACATAAATAATAAATCTTGTTTAAATAATTACATGAACAAATAAGAAATAAAATAGGCGAGGGATATTAGTACAAATTACCCCCCACGTACGTAGAGACAAACAACTCTGATCTAGTCACTTACTCGCATGTATATATGTTTTAAATAATATTTACAATTTTATAAAAATAAAAGAAATTGAAAATATAAAGAATAAATATATTGAATAAAATATACATGTATATTGCATAATATAGGCTCAAAACCTAATTTTTGCATCTCAACTCAAAATTGAATGAAACTACCTTCATTAAATAGCTTATTAAAAGTTATATATAATTAAAGGTGATTTTGGCCATTTTTATACAATATAGAGAAGATACAGGTCTGTGAAGCTTTTATTTTGAGTTTTTATTTTGTGTGTCCGAGCACACTGTCCATTTTTATGTGAAATCAATTTTGTATTTTTCTATGCAATCTTCACGTATAAAGTTTATTGATTTGAGGTATAAATAATAAAGAATAAAATAGGTCTCAAAAATTAAATATTGTTGAATTTAAAATCTAGGTTTTTGTGAATATTTTGTACAAGTTTTCTACCAACTTTCCCCTACTCTATTCCTTGTTGACCAAGTCATCGTAATGACTAGATCTCGGGGTCTAGGGTCATTCAATACATTTGGTATTTCATTTCATTTTTTTCTTCCTTTATTCTTTTATTTTGGCAATAAATACAATATTTTATATAGTATAAATATATTAATAAATGAATGTTATTTTTCACAAATTAATGTTATTTACATGCATTTATATAGGGATTTATGGCCAAAATAGAAGAATAAATGTGGTGAAATGGAGATTCATCACCCCCCATTACTTGCCTTTACTAGTCCCTAGAAGTAATTATTCCTATAAGTACATAAAAGAGAATAAAGAAAAGAAAAATTAAGAACTTGGATTGATTGTAAATTTTAAACTTGTCTTCATAATATCAAAGTTTGGAGGTCAATTGGACCTTTGGGTTGTTAGTTTGGTCGGAACATTATTAGGAACTGGACTTGAAACACAACAGCCTTTGAGAATGACAAAACTCTGCCCAAGTCTCCTCAAAAGTTAGGTTAGAACAAGTCAATTTCATACACAATCCCTAATGACTATAAGTTTACCATAAATTGCATGCAAACCCTTGCAAGTTCTTGAATTTATTTTTAGTCCATTACATTCAAATATACATTATATCTTTCTGAGAGAGGTGCACATCAACCCCTGTCTTTAATATTATTTGTGAGCGCTTCCTATTTTATATTTTTTGACCTTGAATCTCATTTATTAAATATAGCAACAATGCTCAAAACATTATGTAAAAATAGGGATAAATGCATGCTAGCATGTATTTTGCATGCCATATTTTCGGATTTGCAGTTTAGGCATTTTATCTATTTATTAAAAATTAAATATGCATGTTTTTGTCCCGGTTTAACTTAGAAAATACAATAAAATTACAAAAATGTTTTTAAAAAATCCAAAAAATATATTTTGTTTATTGTGTATTTTATAATTCCATACCAAAAACCCCTAAAAATAGAAAAAGAAAACACAAAAAATAAAAGGCTCCAAAATCCTTTATAAAAATCTCAAAAATTCCAAAAATATCATTTTTTATTTGTAATTTTCTTTGTAATATTTATTATTAATTAAAATTGATTCGAAGAATTTAGGACCTTATTTATTATTTTTAATCTCCACTTCACTTCGACCTATTTAATTAATCCCTTGTTTGGGATATTTTTGACTTTAGTAATACATAAAAGTTATAAAAAATTCCAAAAAAATCACAAACATTAGAAAATTATATAAAATATAAAATATTTTATTTTCTATTTTTTGATCATTTTACTAGCATTTGTAATTACTTTATCCTATATTGTATGTACATCCTTATATATTCTTATAATGTATTTACAAAGAAAATAAAATATAAAATCAAAAATTAGAAAAAGGAATAATAATTATAAAAATCAGAACAAATAAAAAATATATAAAAATTAAAATTCCATAAAATATACAAACTAAAACCCACAAAAATAAAAAAGGACAAGAGTAAAAAGCATTTTTTAATATTCCTTGCATAATCTACTGTTTGCTCCCTGAGTTCGACCTCTACACATACTTGCACTCTATACACATTTGTTGTGGAGTTATAATAAATTTTAACTCCACATTTTTGCTATTCATTGCTTGATTTATATTTGTGGGTTAATTGTTAATTTGAATGAGGGGTTTTTTGTGGGTTGCCTCAACAACACTTGTGTCTTCGCTTTTATTATTGAGGACCATTCTTTTAAACACACAAGGAGATTTTTCTTGTTCAACAATCGGGGTCGACTCTGATCGGTCTCCCATTAGTCCACGTGGTAGGAAAAGAACAAAACTGAAAATAAGTACCTTATTGGTTGATTTAAAAATAATAAATGATTTTATTAATTATATGTTCAAACATGAAAAGTGATTACTATTTTATGTTGTATTATTATATGATTTTTATTTATTTTACAACTTAATATATTATAGGTTACTTTTTACAAGTATGTTTGTAGGTATAATTACATATATACTATGTATTTTTTTATTTTATATTTTATATATTATAATTTATCTAAATAATATATATTTACAACTTATTTTAATCCATACAAATATTTTTTATTATATTTTTGTGATATAATATGTATACTTCAATAAATATAGGTATTAATTAATATGTATTAATTATATAGGTATATGTGTAGTGTATTAATCTATGTAATTTTATATTTTTATTTATTTCAATGCATTTTTAATGGTTTTCTTTTATTATAGTATGTACATATATTACAAATAATATTTCCAAAATCACAAAAATATAAAATCATGAAAAATATAAAGAATAAATAAAATAAATATTTTATTCATGTATATTATACAATAGGGGTCCAAAATCTAACTTTTGCATCTTAACTCCAAATTAAGTGAAACCACCTTCATTAAATAGCTAATAAAAATTATATACAATTAAAGGTGATTTTTATTAATTTTGAATTCATGTGGAGAAGATATGGGTTTGGGAAAGTTGGGTTTTGGAATTTTATCCTGAGTGTAGGATGTATATTGCGTATCATTTTTGTGTGAAATCAATTTTGTATTTTTCTATATATTTTTATATAGAAATTTCATGTTTAAAGTTTATTGACTTGATGTATAAATAATAAAGAATAAAATGGATCCCAAAAATCGGTTATTGAATGATAAAAATCAAGGTTTTTATTGTGATTGTCCGCCCTATCTCCCCAACTTTATTCCTTGTCGACCCAATCATCATGAAATACCTCTGTATTTTATTTATTTTTATTTTCTTTTCTTTATTCTTTTATTTTGTCTTTAAACATGGTATTTTATACAATATTTATACAATAAATAGTGAATGCTAATTATGCAAAATAATGATATACACAAGAATTTAGCTAGTTTTTAAAGGCGAAAATGAAATAATAAAGGTCATGAAATGGAGATTCATCAGCTGGCGGGGGCTCTTTTATAATTTCTTGATTTGTGGGGGTCTCATACATAAAATACCCCACCCACTACATGCTTCTCACGTGATGCTAATGTCACCAAGCTGGAGGGGTGTCAACGTGAATTCCTGGAAGTTGGAGGGTCGACGTACAATGTTTCCCCACTCATGTGATACGCATGTGAAGAGAGCCTTGGGCGGCTAGCCGAGGGTAGAGTCGACGTTGATGCAGGGGTAGAGGCGTAGATGTGGTTGAGGTGGCATGCTAATCGGGGCAATGAAGATGAAGGGTCTTCAATGTTCCTCACCATCCTGTTGGAGATGGTGTCGATGGAGCTACCAACCGAGGCAGGCGGTGGAGGCGACGGAGGAGAGCACTGGAGGAGTTGCAGTCGATGACAAGGCGAGGCATGGACAAAAAGTGAGGTGTAGCTCGATGGCGCAAGCTGACAAGTTGTCCTGGAAATCGAGAGATCTTGGTGGCGGGAAAGGGAGACTAATGAGGGGAGGAGGTGAAGGGATTCTAGTCGTCGAGGCAGTACGGAGCTTGAGTTGTCGGATTAGCGGGTAGGCAACAGAGGGAGAGAAATCGGTTCGTAAAGTATGGAGATGATCGGGACAAAGAAGAAGAAGAAGTGAAAGAAAAGAGAAAAAGAAGGGAACGAGGGGAAAAATAAGGAATACTACATGGAGAGTATGTTGGAGTGGTTAAGATGCTTGACTGGGGAGTGCTCCTGGCTATAGCCTCAAGCACGTGATGGGTGCACGCAAGGCTTCAGCAACTTCCCGGGAGGAGGAGTTGTGCCATGAGGTTCCTCCTCTTGGATCGCATCAATGGAGTCTTCAGTTGAAGGCGGTCTTCACTCAACAAATGTCCACGAAGCTGTCATCTCTCATGGGTTGGACCTCAACCTTCACTATCTAATAGATGGTGTGACAGAATAAATAGTTCAATGATGAATGAATATATTCCTCCCATTCATTAATGATAAAAAATGTCTCCAAATGAATGATTATATGTCTCAGGCGATAGAGAAATAAAATAGCTTTAAATTGAAATCAAACTAATCAGAATCGGATAAATGGTTCACAAGATGTGAATAAATAGATCTAAGGGCATATCTATAATAAAAATAAATAAAGATATTTCAAATTGGACCATCGCAAGTGTAGATCTAAAATTTTTGGAAGTTGGAGGTGGTCTGCTGCAAGTATCCCAACAACTGCAGTATTTCCATCCATTCCAATAGTGCGGGGGCACGTGCTCAAATTTCTCCAAACCACGTGCATCATCATGTTACATATAGGAAAGTATTCTAATTTGCATGATCTGCTTATTAATTATGTGATTTTTCCATGATTTAATCTACATGGGGAATAGAAACACATGTGTGCCTCTTCTCAACATGTTCTATAACTTGAAAACGAGAAGAAGAGGAAAAAATGCCCAAGACATCGGATAGGAGGAGATGAGAGAGTTGCAAGAGCTACTTTTCGATACATATGATCTACGTAGGGATAAGGGATAATGCCCACTTCCGGTCTTATACCCTATAATTCTACAAATTAAGCCCTTAACTTCTTGTCATAGGTCGGAAAACATCTAGGGAGACATATATAAGCTCCTAGCACATGGGTATCTCTACTACAGGGAAGGAGGCCCACCTTTCTCCAAAGGAAATGTCATCAATCATGATATAGGTGGAGGTATAAAGGTTGGGAATCTTTAGAAAGGTTTGGGAATCTTCAGAAAGGTCTTAGAGAGGATCTCGAACTTTATGATGCTAGAGACCATTGGATGCAAGCAAGATGGGCAAATCTGCATCGACACCCTCTGCTTCTTCAATGGGGAGGGAAGGGGGTAAAAAGGGAAAGAAGATGAGAAGTAAAATAAGAAATAGATTATATGTTGATGACTAATTTATAAATAAATATTGATTACATTTCAGTCCTTTTACTAGTTATCTCAAACGATAATTATTAAAGAATGACCTAGACGGGTGATTGGATCCTTCGAGGGTCTAATTACCACACCATTAGAAATAGTCCCACATCATCTATTGGTGAGACTTTGAGAGTCATGGGGATCTATAAAGAGCTCCACCCTCCTATAGTCATTAAGAGAATGAAATATAAGAATCCGCTCTTTGAAGCGTTCTCCCATGATCTCTTCCCACTCCTTATGAAGTAAGGTTCTATGTAAAATCTCCGCATTTTATATATGTTTATCATCTTGTCCTTGATTATCACTTCCTCTTTATTATTTTCACATGGTATTAGAGCAAGTCAGTTTTGTAGAGATTTGATTTTATTTCCAAGATTGATTACTATTTTCATATTCTTTTGTATAAAAAATATCATGTTCGATATTCAAAGAAGATAATTCATATATTATTTACGAAGATTTCAATTCATCATCTTGTTCATCAATATATTTTTAGGGTTGCAAGTAACTTTATATCTGCCAAAAAAGGGAGGTGGTGTTGCACCTCCACGAGTACAATCCCTTCTCCATGGTGGTAGCAGAACTAGTAGAAACAACTATTAATCCATACTCTTTCCATGTTCTAGGCGACAATGAGAAAAATCAACTCACGATGCTGCCCTCCCTTAATGCAGATAAAAGAAGACTCTAATGACCATGAACTCCAATACGAAATCCTTTTGAGGTTCCCAAGAGAGCAAGCCCACTTCGAGGTCTCAAGAGAGAAGACTGCATTCAGAGATCTCTGTATGAATATTTCCAAGGATGAAGAAAAATGCATTTGATGACAGATCATCCCATAGATGACGAGTCGATCCCCCATGGTCTGTAGTGCCATGTATTCATCGAGTGAGTTCTTGTCTTCTTTTGTTTGTCCACACTAAGTATTGCATGCTCTAGCTTGAGGGGGGTGTTGGAGAAGGACCTAGGTGGGTAATTGGATCACTCTAGGGTCCAATTACCATATCATGAAGAATAGTTCCATATCGTCTACTGGTTGGACTTTAGAGAGTCAATGTGGCTATATAAAGAGCCCCACACCCTTGTATTCATTAAGAGAATTAAATAGAAGAATTCGTCCTTTCAGGCAATCTCTTGTGATTTCATCTTGCTCCTCATGAAGTATGGTTCCACATAAAATCTTCATGTTCTTTGTATGTTTTTCACCTTGCTCTTGATTATTGCTTCCACTTTAATGTTTTCCACATGGTTTTAGAACAAGTCAATTTTGGGAAGATTTGGTTTTATTTCCAAGACCAGTTACTATTTACTTGTTCTTTTGAATCAAAAATTATGTTCAAGTTTGATATTTAAGAATTATGATTCATGGCTTGTTCATGAAGATTTTAGTTCATCATCTTATTCATCAGGACACTTTTTAGGATTGTCATGGAACCCTGTCTCTAAAAAAACAAGGAATTGTGCACCTCCGCACACAATCCCTTCTCCATGGAGAAGGAGGCACCGGTAGCAGCAATTGTAAATCCCATCCTATTTCCATGTTCTAGATGATGGTGAAAAAAATCAACTCATGGTGTTGCCATCCCTCCAATGTAGGAAAAGCAGACTCTAATGACCTTGAACTCCGAAACAAGATCCTTTTGAGGTTCCGAAGAGAGCAAACCCACTTCGAGGTCCCAAGAGAAAGGCACACATTTAAAGATCTTTGTATGGATATTCTCACAGCATGATGAAAAGGTATTTGATGATAGATCCTTATATAGGTGACGAGCAGGCCTCACGGGGTTTCCAACAAAAAAGACTCATTACAGGGACCAGACCTCAAGTTCATCCTCACTAGCATGGCATGCGAAGCACCATACTCAATAGCAACTGACATAGTATAGTTTAGTCGTTTTGGTATGTAGCTTCATGTATTCATCGAGTGAGTTCATGTCTTCTTTTGTTTGTCAAAATTGAGCATTGCATGCTCTATCTCGAGTGGGAGTATTGGAGAACGACCTACGTGGGTAATTGGATCTCTCTAGGGCCTAATTAATACATCATGAAGAATAGTCTCACATCATCTATTGTTGGGACTTTGAAGAGTTGGCAGGGTTATATAGAGAGCCCTACGTCCATGTATTCATTGAGAGCATAAAATAGAAGAGTCCACCCTTTGAGGTATTCTCCCATGATTTCATCCCGCTACTCATGGAGTAGGGTTCCAAGTAAAATCTATGTATTCTTCATATGTTTATCATCTTGTTCTTGATTATTGCTTCCACATTACCATTTTCCACAAGATAGTAGAACAAATCGGGTTGTGGGGAGATTGATTTTATTTCCAATATCGATTACTATTTACTTGTTCTTATGAATATGAAATTATGTTCATGTTTGATATTCGAAGATTACAATTCATATATTTTTCATGGAGATTTAAGTTTATCATCTTGTTCATCAATATTTTTTTCAGGTTGTCATGGAATCCTATATCTGCCAAAAAATGAGGCAGTGTCACCTCCATGTGCACAATCTTTTTCTCCACAGTAGTGGTAGTGCCAGTAGCAGCAACTGTACTTCTTTCCAGGTTACAGGAAATTATGAGAAAAATCAACTCATGGTGTTTCCCTCCCTCCAATGCCAAACGTAGACTCCAACGATTGTGAACTCTAGTACAAGATCCTTCCGAGGTTCCCAAGAGAGCGAACTCATTCGAGGTCTCGAGAGAGGTTCATATTCATAGATCTTTGTATAGATATTCCAATGCATGAAAAAAAATGCATTCGATGATAGATCCTCTCATAGGTGATGTGTTGATGCTCGCGATTTTTTGACAACCTAAGAGGCTCGTGATAGAGGCCAAACCTTAAGTTTATCCTAACCGTCATTACATGCGAAGCAACATCCTCAGTAGCAACTGATAAGGTATGTGTCGAGTCGTTATGGTCTGTAGTGTCAGGTATCCATTAAGTGAGTTCATGTCTTCTTTTATTTGTCCAAGCTGGTCATTGCATGCTCCAATTTTAGGGGGAGTGTTGGAGAATGACCTAGGTGAGTAATTGGATCCCTCCAAGGTCCAATTACCACATCATGAAGAATAGTCCCACGTCATCTATTGGTAGGACTTTTGATAGTTAGTGGGTCTATATAAAGAGCCCCATACCCTTGTACTCATTGAGAGAATGAAATAGAAGAATCAACCCTTTGAGGTGTTCTCCCATGGTTTCATCCCACTCCTCACAAAGTAAGGTTCCGCGTAAATCTTCATGTTCTTCATATATTTACCGGCTTCTTTTTGACTATCACTTTCACTTTACCATTTTTCACCGCATTAATCATATGATTTTACACCCACATTATTAAGATCATCCTTGTTGCCTAGTAAAATTAAAAAATGTGATATTGTTGCATCCATAATCATGTATACTATCATCATTACATGTTGAACCTTCCATAATTCTGAATTGCATATAGAGCATTTGAAAGTCACTTCTATTTTCATGAAAACCTCTATGTTATTTTCTCCACTGACCTAACCATCCTCTTTATGGAATCCAATTCAATCTAATGGTGGGTTTCATTTTTGTTTTGTTTTATTTTAATCACTCCATGTCCCCACCCCCTTTCTCCTCCTCATCTAATCCTTCTTCTCCCATGCCACTTCACCTGACCTCCCATATCTCTTCCTCCTCCTTGTGACACCTCCCGGTCACTGAATTCCTTCGCAAGATTCCCATCTTTGAAGAACTCACCGACCGTGGATGAGCTCTTCATCATGGAGATTTTGAGGAGTGGTAGATTTCCTGCAATAGGGATGAGGTCCTTCATGATAATGCATGTGCATGAGGTAGTGAATGCTCAAGGTGGTTCATTATGGACTTCAGGTCCAATACAGTTTTGATAAATCTCTATTTCATCACCTTTATTATTTTATTTTAGCCCTAAATTTCTAATTAAGCAATAAAGAAAACACTTAAAGACCTAATTCAATTCATCAATAAATAGCCTTTTGCTACCTATTTTATACACCTCAAATAATAAAAACCTCAACATGAAACTTGTACATAAAAATACAAAGAAGAATACAAAATTCATTTCACATTAAAATAATGCACAACGCATCTCGAACATACATAATAAAATACCGTAAACAAAATTTCATAGATATGTATCTCCTCCATAAAACTCAAAATTGACCAAACTCATCTTTATTGTTCATAAAATTTTATTATCTATCTAATGAAGGTGTTTCATTAAAAATGGATCTCATATTCAAAAGGTAGCTTTTGGGTCCTTATTATATTGTATATATGTATATTATATTCAATATATTCATTCTTTGTATTTTTAGCTTTCTTATATTTGTAAATACTTGTAAATATTATTTGAAATACAAAAATAATAAATATAAAGAAACCATTAATAATATATTAAAAATAATATATTATGCTATATAGGTATATTATACTTATAATATACACATACATGTTTATTTAAGAAAATAAATAAAATCATAAAAATAAAATAAAAATATGTAAATATGTATTTAAATATATTATAAATATATAAGTTATGTATATAATAATAAAATACCAAATACAAAACAAAAATACAATAACTCAAATGCATGTAAATATACATATGTATATACATGTAAATATGAACACATATAAATTAGCTTGTAAAAATAAATAAAAATATTATAAAATACTATATAAATAAATAAATAAGCATTTCTGTGCTTTGACTTTATTCAATAAAATTACTTATTATTTACTAAGTAATTAATAAGGGATTTTCATCTTCCCTTTTCTGTTTGGTCCATGTGGACCAACTAGGGGCCGCTATTTGTTGACCAAGCGAGTCAATTGTCCTTCCACCCGCTGCCCTCCCTGTCAGATTCACGTGCGACCTCCTTTTCTCCCATTTCTTACTCCACCTCCATACTCTTCCTCCTCGAGACATCCACCATTCTACTCCTCCCACGACCATACTCCACGCCATCCTTCTAGATCCACCAACCCCATCTCCATTGCACGACATCGCCTTACCTTTTACTCTTCACCATGTTCTATAAATAAGCTCGGTTGATACCGCTTTGCTTTTTGATCCCATTTTTCCTCGTAGTCCCAATAAGATACCCCCTGTAGAGTGCTCGTGGTGACATCTCGATCCTCCAGGCCGTGTCGACGTGGATAAGAGGTGGAGATCAACAATCTAAGGTCTCACAGGAGCTTCTCCGGTGAACCTCTTCCGCTCCAGGTGAAACACCTTGTTCGAGTTGTTTTCTTTCACGTTCTAGGTAGATTTTATTCTTGTGATGTAGTGTAATATTTAATTTCATCAATATAGCATTAGGCTAGTCTAATTTGTAGATCCTAAGTCTGTTGGAGCTTCAGCTTCAACTTCGAATTTGCCTATGAATCGATTGTGTCTCGACCCATTTCTATTACCATTTCGTACTTCTATGAATTCTCCATCTCTCGCCCGATATATCCACCTTGATCCTGCATGGATCAAGCTCTATCAGACCTCCCTCAGTCGCCTATCGTCGGATCTCACTCATCTCCTCCATCCATACTATTATCAGCTTCATCTTCTGGTCGAGGAGATACGCGTTGAATTGGGGAACCTTTTGGTGTAGGTACGGAACATTGAAGGACCATTTGGAGCCAAACCAAGGCTCATCTTTTGCTCGGGGTCACTAAGAATGCTACACATCTTCCAAGTTCCCATCGTTGGGACCTATCGTTGAGACCTAGAACTCATTTAAGACCTCATGCATGTGTGGAGTCCTTCTAGGAAGCTAAGGAGCTTGTTGGTTGCCCCCCGAGAGCAGCCCCATCAAACCCAAATTAAATATAATAAAAAAATCTAAAAATCAGAAAAAATAGAAAAAAACACACAATAATTATTATCGGTTTTTATTAATTACTAATAATTATAACTATCAAGTTTGATCTCAGTGGTTCGACCTCTACTACACTTGCTTGTTATACACATTTATTTGTAGGGTATAATAAATTTCACCTCGTATTTTTATTCATTATTTAATCTATATCAGGAGTTGATTGTTGACTTAAGAGTGTCAAGAGAGACGTCAATACAGTAATTGTCGGATCTGACTTGTCGGACACCACATGTCCACCAAGATTGGATGTTAGGATTCGCATATCTGGCGACTAATCAAGCTTCCAGTGGAGCCGTATAAGGGTCAACACCAATGCTGGTAGGCATATCAATGATGGAGGGAAACCAGAACATGTATGAGGTAGTGGGCGGTAGTGTTGGGAGGGAGTTGTTCCCATTCGAGGACTTGAGTCAGGTCCTTCAAACAAAGGGGTACTACCAATGGGTTTGATCAGGGACGTGGAGATTCTTCTGGGTTTGGAATGGGGTAATGGTGGGTGACGCTCAAGTTGGTCAGGAACTTATCGTATGGATTTGGATTAATAACTTCAAAGTCAGTCTTTACTCTTCTCTGATTACTTTTGAATTTTGATTGTTGCTATTATTCCTGAATGCTTTTTAATTTGGGTTGTGGACATGGGATGATTTTGCTTTTGATGGTTCAACGGGGAGGGGATGGGGAAGATCAAATCAAGAGAATCTCTTTGTCAGGTTGTTGTGTATTGCATGCAGCTGGTTTAATGTTATTTTGGTTGATTTAAAAAATAACGTCATGTTCTGTATGTATTAGCGGTTATGGATGCTTGTCGAATTGATGGGTCTACAGCACCTTTGACCGTCGCTTTAAGAGCCCGATCTGCCACATTGGATAGAACTTGAGGTGGTGGAAGAGGAGTTTGAGGCTCGGCGTTGGGAGGGAAAGATGGGCTACGGAAATGGAAGGTCGGGGGTAGGGTGAAGCATTGGGTCGGATCGGTTCGGATCCGACCTTGACCCACAAAAGCTCGAGCCCAGTCTGAATCCGATGTACAAGTGGACCGGACCTGGGTTCTCATTTTTGAAAAATATTATGCTCGGGTCGAGTCGGGTCCGAACCCGAAGTACAAATGAGCCGGACTCAGGCTCTCATATTTCAAAAAATCATATTAGAACTAAATTAAGGGACAGGATTTATAGTCAAAATACATCCAGTATTTTCTTCATCCATCAATAGTAATATTATATAATAACAATACATTCAATATTCATGTGTTATGGATAAATTATATCCATAAAAATAATTTGGAATCAAAGTACAACATTCATGGAATCAAATTAAGTGTGGGTTGAGCCCGACCCGAGCCCGATCCCGCGAGCTTTGGACCGGGCCCGGATCCTCAGTTTGTTGAAAAAAGCAGGCCTCAACCCGGACCCACGGAAAATTGATGGGCTCGGATCGGACTTTCTCGGGTTGGGCTAGACCGGGCCCGGATCCTCAGTTTGTTGAAAAAAGCAAGCCTCAACCCGGACCCACGGAAAATTGATGGGCTCGGATCGGACTTTCTCGGGTTGGGCTAGATCGAGCCCAATGCTCCACCCTAACGCGGTGGGGGGGAGGTGACAAGAAAAGGTATTATTTAAAATTCTATGATTCGCAAGGACAAAATTGTCAACTTATAACAAATCCATTTAATTTTAACGGAAAACTTGATAAAACTAACATGATATTCCATTTAACGATTAATAACTATTCGTGAGCAAAGCTCAGCACTTGGCTAGGAGAGTAACGAGGGTAAAAAAACTTACTAAAATAAGTTCAACCTAATTTAATAAGGACAAAAGATGCAATGAGTAGGAACACAAGACCTAGCCACGTACAAATAATCCCACCGCCTAGAACGACCACCAGCTGTCGATTAACTTACACACATCTGACAACAACAGACCTCATCCACTTCCCCATGCGTTCCCCAACTCCTTCTCGGAATCCAAACCGAACCCACTTCTAAGCTCCATTCTCCAACACAGGCCCAGGAACATTGAACACGATACAGTAAGATCAAAGAAATGGAATCACATAAATGTAATCGTACATAAATTCACACAACAGCAGCAAGATGGAACCCAACTAAACCCATAATAACACCAACAAAAGAAGAGACAATAAAGACACGAACAAGAGAACAAAAAGAACAGCAGAGTGTCGACGTGCAAGATAAACAACGTTCTAAACGATCCACGCGGCGGTCGCTGCAACAGCAAGGACGGCCCCGACGGCGGGGAGGAGAGCTTGAGCGGCACCCTCGCTGGGTGGAGTGGCAACGTTCGGCGGGAGGGAGATGAAGGTCGGCGGCACGGCAGTGGGAGGGGCCGGAGGGGAGGCAATGACTGGGACCGGGGCAGCTGCAGGAGGGATTACAGGTGGCTTGGCGGCAGGGAGCGGGGTCGGGGCGGCTGCCGGAGGGAGGAGAATGGGGGGCGCGTGGGTGGGGGGGAGGATGGGTGGCGCGTGGGTCGGAGGGCGGACGGTGGGGGAGGGCTTGGGGGCGGGTCCGGGGGCTTGGGAGGTGGCGATGGAGAGGAGGAAGGCCAGCGAGAGTAGCAGAGGGAGACGACGGCCGGAGAGCTCCATCGTCGGCGGTGTCTTGGGTTGCGTGCGTGGAGAGAGAGTGCAGCGCGATGGAGAGGGTGGTGGAAGAAAGGTGGTGGGGGTGACATAAAGTCTGATAGGTAATTCTGATGCTGACAAAAGGCAGGGAGATTGATTTCTGGCTTGACAGCAAACTCATGTAAAATATATCTTTTATTCAACAATGTGTGAGTCCATGTTTGCAATCTTAACTTTAGCTATGCCTCCCGACCCCCGACCCCTCTCCACAAACCCTAACCCTTGCTCCCCTCCGCCGCCAGACCTCTCCCCGCGGCAGCAAGCAGCCCCTCCTCCATCCCACTCCTGCGCGTCGCCTCTAAACTCCGCTTGGCACCAACCCTCGTCCTCTGGAGTCCCTCACTCCATCATCACTCGCCCTCTCCCCTTGAAACCCCTCAAACCACTCGTCCCTGCCCTTCCTCCAGCGCCCGCTTCCGCCCCTGTTCTCGGCGCCCCCACCAGACCCCCGCCCTCCCCTAAACACCTCCCCCATCAGCCTCTTCGGGCCTACCCTCCCCGTCTGTCTACCCCCGCCCCTGGGCCGGCCGCTGGCCGCTCGTGGGCCCAAATATGCGGGTCTGGCTGTCCTTCTCAGTATCGGATGGCCTTCGAAGCTCCTTCGTTGGTGGATGGCGAACCGGTTGCCCTCCTTTCTCAAGAGGAGATCGATACTCTGGACCGTCGTTGGGAAAACACCCTTGTATTTTATGTTCTGGGCAAGAGACCTTACGGCAAGCTCCTCCTTTCTTTTGTGGAGAGAGTCTGGAGGCCTTCTGGGCCATTCAAGCTCCTGCCAAGGGAAAATGGCTTCTACTATTTAAAGCTGCACTCGCCGGAGGAATGCCATCGGATCCTCAGCTCCGGCCCTTGGCTCTTCCAGGGCCGTCTGGTTGTCCTTCGTCAATGGGAGGCAGGTATGTTCCTCGAGAAAGACCTCCTCAATGACATACCTCTTTGGGTGAGATTCTATGGTCTGAGTCCTGGGCATTGCTCAGTTATAGTTCTTAACAAGCTTGCTAGTTTGTTGGGGGTTCCTCTATTCATGGATGCAGCAACTGCTAATGGGGCCCGACGTGACTTCGCGAGATGTTGTATATCTATTAATGCCATAACGGATATTCCTCAGGTTGTTCCCTTGGTTCTCCCTTCGGGGGATCGTACCATGATCCGGGTGGAACTGGAATGGAAGCCCAATCGATGCACATCATGTGCGGTCTTCGGTCACTCCAATGATTCATGCCCTGTGCATGCTCCTGTGCAACCTGCTGCTGGGGAAGCCTTAATGGCTGTTGGAAACCCGGCTCCTATCAGTTCTGTCTTCTCCCCTAATGAATCCTCCTCGCTCCCTATTGACTCTTCCCCCCTTGTGGCGGGTCTTGCTGGAGTCCATCATATCAATAAACTCTCCCTCATGAATGAGGATACTGCTGGCCGGTCTCCGACTTCGCCTTCAATTGTCGAGAATATGACTTCCCTATCCCCCGAAGCTGGGGGGAAGGAGGCCCCCTATCCCTCATTGGAGCTCCAGGCCCCGAAGATCCTTAGAAGGCCTGCTGGCCTGCCTTATAATGCCTTTCCGGTTGGCTCCCACTCTGCCCTGCATGGTTTTATGGCTAATCCTCGCAAGCCCAGTAAACAACCGCTCCCTCCCAGGCCTGACCTTAATATCTCTGCTGACCCCTCTGGGACATTTTCCTCTGGTGATGCGGGGACTCCTGCGACACTCGGCCTTCACATCTTCTTCACCCTGGTCTGCAGGGGACTCAGGGAACGAATTCTACCGCTTCTGTTTCTATGCCTAAGAACGTCTCCTTTGAGAACCCGGAATGGGTTCAGGTTCTACATGGAAGGAAGAAAAAATCAAGTGCAAAGAGCTACAAAGAAAATGCCTCGGGCCAGAGAAACACCCCCTCCTCCTCGGATTAATGTCTATCACGACCTGCAATGCAAGGGGATTAAACAAACCGTCAAAGCTGAAATGTCTCCTTAGAGACCTTGGAAAAGTCAATGCTGAGATGGTTGGCCTCGTCGAGACTAAAATCCGCCCAGAAAGTATCTCCAGATTCCTCGCAGCCATACCGCGTGGGTGGGCTGCAATGCATAACAGCACAAATCTTGGCAGAATCTGGCTCCTCTGGAAGGAGGATGCCTGGACCTGTAACCCATTATCCATCACTCCTCAATCTATCACAGCTATTTGCACCAATGCTGGAGGGCTGCAACTCAATTTAACGGTTATTTATGGATCGAACTTCCCTTCCGAGAGGAGGAATCTATGGGCTGAAATCGGTCGGCTTAATCCCTCCATTGAAGTGCCTTGGCTGATCTTAGGGGACTTCAATGTGGTTAGATTCATGTCTGAAAAATATGGGGGTAGAGCGCCTACCCACTCCTCTACTGCGGACTTTAACCGTTGCATTGATGATAACGGTCTGATTGAGCTTGAACCATGGGGAAATCCTATCTCTTGGAACAACTCCTCTGTTGGACCAAGAAGAATCGCGGCAAGGCTTGACAGGGCGCTCTGCAACTCGTACTGGATGGAGGTCTTCCCTCTCTCAAAGGTCCGCTATTCCCCTTTGCCTTCCAGTGACCACGCTCTCCTTACGGTTGAGTTGGTCAAACGGGAGCACCGGGCGAGGCCTTTCAGATTTTTTGACTTTTGGATGACAAGGGACGGTTACTTGCCGTTGGTGGAGGCCGCTTGGGATACCCATGTTAGTGGTAACCCCCTGTTTGTGTTGGCTAAAAAATTGAATGCTGTTAAGCGCTCCCTTAAGGAGTGGGCTGCCTCTCATGGGAGGGTAGAGGAGGACCTCTTCTCGGCTTCTTCGGCCTTGGTCCACGTTAACGAGGCCCTCGCCTTGTCACCTGGTGATCCTTATCTTGCGCAGCTTGAGCAAGATCTCAAACTCTTCCTCTTACGCCTTGAGGATGATCATGAATCTTTATGGAAGCAAAGAAGCCGCATCTCCTGGTTGAAGCTTGGGGACCGCTCCTCTAAATTCTTCCACCTTTCGGCCAATATTAGAGAGGCGAAGAACAGAATCCCTTGCCTTATAGATAGTATGGGTAACTCCGTGGATTGCCCTTTAGAGATTGCCTCACAGGCACTCTCCTACTATGAAGCCCTCCTCACGGGCCGATCCCCTCCTCCCGCCTCACCCCCGCCTCCCCCTCCCAAGAAAGTTCTCACTGTTGAAGCTAGGAATTGGCTCGAAAGCCCGTTCCGGGAGGATGAAATCCTTCAAGCGTTGCGCTCTATCAACTCTTCTAAGTCTCCGAGACCCGACGGTTTCAATGCAAAGTTCTTCAAATTCCATTGGAATTTAATCAAAAAAGAAGTCATGGACGCAATGTCCTTCCTTCACTCGGGTGGCGCTATGTTGAGGCAAATCAACCATACCTTTCTGACGCTTGTGCCTAAGGTCCCCTCTCCCTCGGGCTTGGGGGACTTTAGGCCTATCTCTTGTTGTAATGTCATCTACAAGATTTTTGCGAAGCTTCTCTCGGCTAGGCTCTCGGAGGTTCTCCCTCACCTTGTCTCCCCTAATCAGATGGCGTTTGTTAAGGGGCGGCGCATTGGGGACAGTGTGCGTCTGGCGCAGGAGCTGGCCTTAGGGTTTGGTAGACTCAGGGGGCCGCGCCGGGCGTGTGTCAAGGTAGATATTGCAAAAGCTTTTGATTCGGTTAACCACCGTTTCCTGCTGGATAGGTTATCTGAGATGGGGTTTGGATCTACCTGGTTGAAGTGGATGCAAAACTGCATAGGAACTGTCTCTTACTCGGTCCTGGTTAATGGCCTGCCCAACGGGCTCTTCAAGGGGACTAGAGGGCTTCGCCAGGGCGATCCCCTGAGCCCTCTTCTTTTTACACTCGTCATGGAAACTCTCACCTGCCTGGTTGACCAGGCTGTGGCAGATGGATCTATCTCCCCTATGGGCAGAGGCTGCAACAAGGCCCCCTCTCACTTGATCTATGCTGACGACCTTCTCTTTTTTACCAAGTGCAACTCCCGATCCCTAAATGCAATTGCCTCCACAATGAACGATTTTGGGGCGATGTCTGGTCTTTGGATGAATTCAGCAAAGAGCAGATTATCCTGCTCTAAGAATACAAGGACCCAATTTACTTGGAATCTTGCTCTGGGGCTTCTTGGGGAAGCTCTACCTACTACCTACCTGGGCATCCCGCTCTCGGACAGGCTTGGCTACTCCTCGTCGGGTAAGGCTCTTGTGGATAAGGTTAGGGCCCAGCTGTGTGGCTGGAAGTCTAGAACCCTTTCTTTAGCGGGACGGCTTGAATTACTGAACTCGGTCATTGCGGGAATCTTACTTTATTGGTCGGACTGTTCCGTTATTTCATCTTTGGTCATCTCAAGGATCTCCTCTCTCTGTGCGGACTTCTTGTGGGATTACAAAGGCCACGCCTTAGCCTGGAAGAAAGTTTGCCTTCCTAAAGTTGAAGGCGGCCATGGGATAAGGTCCTTGGGGGACTTGGCTAAAGCTTCGTTTGTCGGCTGGGTTTGGAGGTTCCTCTCGATGGAGAATTCTATATGGGCTGATTATCTTCGTGCAAAATACCTTAGGGATGAGTCTTTCTGGGATATACCTTTGAAGTCTAATGCTTCTATGTTTTGGAAGGTTCTCCTGCGGAACAGAGACTCTATTGTGCCTGCTCTTGCTCAGCTTGGTCCCCCTTATAAGTGGGCTCTCTCTCCGATGGGCTTCTCCTTTCGTTCGTGTTTTGATCTGGTACACTCTAGAGGACCGATCTTCTGTCATTGGAAGGAAGTTTGGGGTTCAATGGCACCCCCTAAGCACAGATGCTGCCTGTTTAGAGTGGCTCGTAACCGGTTACCCACTCGTGACAGGCTCCTGAAGTGGGGTTTGGACGTGGATGCCAACTGCTTACTTTGTGATCACCGCCGTGAATCTAGGGACCATATCTTTTGGGAGTGCCCCTACTCCATGGAAATCTGGTTTCTCATCGCCGGGCCGCTTCGTCTGCCTCCCTTGGGTCCTGATTATGCTATCACTGATATTCTGGATTGGGTGAAGCGGATGCATGGTTTAGACGCTGTTCTCGCTATCAAAGTCAGTTCTGCTATTGCGACTTCTACTTGGTGGATCTGGCGGGAGCGCAACCTCCGCTGGACAAAAACTTCTTTTTCGACTGCTAGAGTGACGGCTAACCGAATTCTGGAAGACCTAACGATCATCTTCAATTGAATTTTTTTGCTATTGCCCGCTGTTGGGGCCCTGTTTATCTCTTTTGGCTTTACTGTTTGTTCTATACAACTACCTCCCCCATTTATTGGGTTTTTGTGTGGAGGTTAATCAGATAACTCTTACTGTAATCATTTTTTTCCACTTTTAATATACTTACTTACCTTTCAAAAAAAAAGTCCATGTTTGCTTTTTTATCACATTTTTTAAAATTTCTATAGAAAAAATCACACTAGATATTTCATCTTAATTTCTTAAGGCCCGTTCGGTTCGGGAATAAGCAGTAATAAGGATGGAGAATAAAGAGAATAAGGGTCTATTCTTTGTTCGACTGAAGGATAGGAATAAGGAGAATAAGGTGAAATAAAGGTAGGTAAGGTGGGATAAAGATAGAAATATGAGTGAAATAAGATGGATTAATGGGTAATAATCGTACCACTGGGAACCGTGTCGGGAGGAGAATTGACTCCTTATTCCAGGGCTTATTCTCCTACCAAACAGGGCCTAAGATTATGGATAGAAATTTTTAACCCATTTCAAACTTTATCAATTATCTTCTCAATACTGTAAATATCATAATTTATCAACTCAATCCGGCAAACTCTTACACTACAAATCGTATGGTTAACTCGTGTCTATTTGATCATTAAAGCTAACATATTGTCTTAAAAATGTTAAATATGTACATCTTATTTATGAAAAGTACAAATAGGAGGTATTGATTTGACAAAAATACACCCATAGTTACTTTGAAGAGGATGAAAACTTTATAGCTTCAGTATATCAAGATTACTAATATTATGTTCCAAGACTAATTCAGGATCAAATGCACTCATCTATTTCCTTGTTTAAACATAAAGATAAAAGTAGAGCTACACACATATGCCATTGATTGCTTAGAACAAGGATGGTGTCAAAAGATGTGGACTAGATGGTGTAGATTCCTAACGAAGGTGAAGGATGATAATATGAACTCATATCCGAGATGGATTGAAATGTTTGGATGGTGGAAAAAAGGGTGTGAAGAAGTAGTAAGTGTGAGGTGTGAAACACAGATGGTTCTCTAATCAGCTAATCTAATTAAGTCTCGTTGTAATACGAGTTGATTAGCGCATCAATAAATCAAGCTGAATAACTCTGTAAAGACGGCTTGACTTAAAATTTTAATCCGGATAAGTGCAAGGTTGAACACAAGGACACAATTAATCTATTTAATTGGACCTTGAATATCTAGGTTAAGTAATTACATAATGCATCCAGATCAATTATAACAATGCAAATGGATGCCTGAATTTTTTATCATTTAGGTTTTCATATATAAGTTAAGTAAAATCATATGCTATAAAATGATAGATAGAATGCAATATAGTGCACAAAACACGCACTTAATACAAAATTACAGAAATGCTCATGTTTAGTTCCTAAGCATGAACATTTAATAAGAGAAGATATAGTTCAATTTTCATCTCCATTCACAAATCAATTCTATTTAAAAAGGTCCTTAGTTCACTTAATTGGTATATATTAAGCAACTGATATTGGACATGCGAGCCCACAACAAGCCATTATGCAATAAATATTACTGCAAATATCATTCACTGATCTGAAATAGAAAGTAATTAATTTGCATAATAGGTTCCTTATTACAATTAGGGTTATGTACCATGACCGTCTTAATGATCATACAACTTTGATTCAATTGTTGAATCATAGATGTTGGTACTTGGATGAATATCTAAAGAGTTAGATTGATGACTCAAAAAGCACAGTCAAATGATTATTAAGAGATGATCTCCAGCTTGAGTAGGAGATGGCAGTCCTTTTTTGTTGATATTTGACCGATCTTTTGATGTATGTCCTTTGCGTAGGAATAGAGATTCGAAGGTGCCAGATAAGTTAGAGTTGACTTAGCAAGATCGAGACAATCAAGTCCTATGTCGTATATTGTCATGATATAAGCATGCATTCCTTGGTCAGAGATAGATATATTACTCTATGTATGAGTATTTACATCTGAAGATCGATAGTTTGATGACCTAATCAAGTTCTATACATCGATGAGTTGGTATGCATACAAGGGCATTTGAGGAATATGGTCTCTAAAAGGAATCATACATGTTCATTACTGAACCGGAAGACATGAGCTCACTCATGAGATATTGGGAATCAAATTCCATGTATGGTCGTCTTGCTTTGGAAACTTGACTGAATTTGTAGGTTTGATAGATGCTTTTTGGAAAATATATATGGGATGATATATGCTTTTGGAAAGTATATGATCTATACCAACTCCCAGTGATCAAATGAGAAACTTAATGATAAAACCCTGAAGGAGACAATCTAAATTGATCTAAATCTTATGTTTGTTGTGGATCTTCCAGTATGCAGGATGCACATGTATTAGGAATACCTAATGGTGATGTGATCATAAATGATTGTATAATCATGGCACTTCCATTTCAAGGGAGTTATGAAACATGTCTGGATTTTAGTGACTCCTCTTGGTAGGGAAGTAATCTAATCTTGGTCCAAATGTTGGACAGTGATCTAAATGTGATTGAGATACCATACGAAGATTAAATTAACGACCTTGATTTAATTAAACATCTATGAGAGGTCTTCGAGATCTGGATTTGAGATATGGTCTCAATATCCAAGTCACTATACGTGGAACGTACAATAGCCATGTCCCTATCTCCAAGTAGTCGCGGAGAAAGTGTATTATTCTTGAAAGAATTCAAGAACAATTCCATTGTTGATAATGTGTCTAAGCATTGAGGAAAATTATAGTTAAATGTGATTTAATTATCATGAATAATATGAATTTGATTCATATTATTTGGCCACATAAGGAGAGTTATCTAAGATAATTAAATGTGATTTAATTATCAAAGATGTGAATAATGTGAATGTGATTCATGCTATTCGGACACATGAGAATATAGATCTAAGATAACTAAATATGATTTAATTATCAATGCTATTAATAATATGGATATCACTATCCATATTATTTGTATATATTATAAATGTAATTTATAATATATTAAAGAGAGCCTTATTTTAAATAGTATCTACAAAATAATTGTTGATGTGAATTGGATTCACATTGAAAATACAAATTACCTTTTATTTTGGATATGTGAATATGATTCACAATTATTTAATAATACGATTGTAATTTCACAAAATTAATTTGGAATTATTTTTATGAGCTAATTTACAACAAAAGTTATATGAAGGATTATGTGAGATTTATATATCACATATATAGAACACCAACACCTTCCATGAGTGGAGGGTGGACGACCACCCTTTGACTCATTCAAAGCGTGGACGTCCCTTCTTTTTTTGAAATGTGGGTGGCCTCATTCTTAACTTCTATCCTAATTAATTTAGTTCAAATTAAACTATTTGATTATTAAATGCATTTAATTTAATCTAAATTAATTGTTCTTGTATTTTTACAATAAAATCATGGTCATTGAATAGAAACACAAATCAGTCTTAACCATTGATTTTGTGTTCACATGGATTGTGATCTATGAACTCCCAAAATACTATAAAAAATGGCAATCCTAGATCTTCATTTAAAATATTTTTGTAAATATATCTCTCTCTCTCTCTCATTCCCTTGCCTCCTCTCTTTCTAGAGTGGTTGTCCACCCTAAACCCTAGAGATGAACATTGTCGTCACCACATCGTTGTGTCATTGCTTCGATCGCTCGTGGATATCCGTCACCTTTGATGCACTTTTCTCATGAAGAAGATGTCGGATCTTGTGAGATGAGACCTGCAGAATAGCTGCTTGAATCATCAACATGCACTACTAAAATACATAGAATAGACCACGGTTGAGTGTCGTGGCTTAATGTCATATTACCTTGCCTAATAATATTGATCACGGTAATATTACCATGGTTTATACCATCGTGTCTTATAGTTTACCGTGGTCAAAGAGGTTATTTTTTCGCCACAGTGGACTTATTATGACTATACTGTTTTGGCCACGGTAATTTTATCGATGCAAAAAACTTTCAAGCCACGGTTTAATAGCATGGTAAATCTATTTAAGCCACGGTAACGAAAATGTGGTAAAAAACATCTTGCCAAAGTGCATAAGTTTTGACAATGGTTTAATAGTTGCGACGACAGAGATTTGGTCATGGAAGCTGTACCGTGGCAAAAAAAACAGACTTTAAAAAAAATCAATGTATATATCAATTAATCATTTAACAAAATCTCATATGATATGCATATGCTATTTGATGTCCATTCCATGTATTGTCATAATCACATGGTGAACATTCATACACATGATAAATCTATATACAAGGTAACAAACAAACTTATGATAAGCATAAACACACTAGTTGAAAACGTGCATAATCCTCATGTCAACATAAGGTTTTTAACAAAATAAGAGCTAATTAAGGTTCAATTAGCTAATAAAATATTAAAAGGTATATGACCTTTGAAATCTAATAATATTAGATGTAACATAAAGATCGGTCTAAAATTAAATGCGATTCATCTAAAGCGAAATCACTAAAATATGCACCATCTTCTGAATTTTCATCATCATCTCTTCTTGCACCCATGCCTTTGTTCATTCTAGATGATGAACACTCTCTTTGTGATGAATGACTGCCCTTCGATGATGATGCCTCTTGTACTTTGGCAATGACAGCAACTGATTTTGCTATCTCTCCTAGCAAGACCTCTAATCTTGTGACTCGATCATGTAAGTTACTATCTGGTTGGCCTCTACGTCCATAGTACTTGATGGATTAACCCCTCCGCCTACTCCCCTCACGCGTCCTGAATGTTCAGGTCTAATAGCTTGTAGATATCGTTTGGAGAGATAGGAGATCCATCATCTGGGTGTTGAAGTGCCATCATTTGCTCTTGAGGCAATGAAATAAAAAGAATTTGAAGGTATACATATATTAAAATGAATATGAAACATAATAAATTAACTTACATGTTGCTTTTGCAATTTCTTACCATACCACATTCTTGAGCTATCTTTTTCTTCTCTACTTTTTGAGTATATAAAAAGATTGCAACGATCAACTTCAATACCCTTTTTCAACTGAATTTAATTATATAAATAAATATATGAGGTAATGCATAAAAATTACTTAAATTGAAAAAATAGTAATTACATACCAACTCGTGCTTTAACTGCTTGGTGTTTTTCTACCCATGCCTTGAGCTGCATGCGTTAACTTTGATCGATTATGAGCATTTCTGCATTACATTGCCTACAACAATATAATTTCCATAATTAGCACCTATTATTTTCGAACAGAAATCTAAACTAAACAGGACAGTTGGAATTGTTTTGATGGATGAACTGCATGTCTTAACTTTAATCGATTATTCATGTTCCTACACTGCATTGCCTGCAATAATATAATTTCTGGAATTAACATCAATTATTTTTTGAAAAAATCTGAACTGATGAAGAAGTCCATACTTATTTCAGCAGATGAACACATATTAAAAACAAAGAGCTTTTATAAACAAAGAGAAGCTTCTAATAGGGAGTTTCTTGCATTTGTATTGCATTTATAATCAAAGCTAAAGATATTTTTTTCCATTGACATCCATAACAAAATATCTCCAGAATTATTAGTTTGTGTCAAAATTTGCTTCGACATTCATAAAAAAAATCTTCAGGATTACATGTTTGCGTCAAAATTTGCTTCTTTTAATTTATAGACCCTCTGCCCAAAGTTCAGCAGCATATGCTTCCATTTCCACACTTCTACTTCCATTTCCAACACTTTTCCTACATGTCAGAAGGTTTCAACATATAAACAAGGGATCAATGGTATTACTCTCACCCTTCACAATGATATCCAACTTATGGTATGTCCATAATAAAACTACGACAAAGAAGTATTCACAGTAAAGCACAATATGAAGGACTTCCCATACTATATTGACACCACATTGTTGGAAGACAATAACATGGCCTCGACTAATAATGTCACAATCAACACGGATTTCAGATAGAACCTTTCTCAACATACCAAAACTCAATCGTGTCTTCTACTAAAATCAAAATATATAAGACTTGCTCTCAACATGAAATTCGATGCTAAAAAACCAAGAATTGACCATGAATTGTCTTAAATTCTCCGGTGGTTCTTTTAAGTTTTGCTCACAAATCACAACCATGGGTCATGCATGAATAGATAAGGTTCATGTTTGAATATCAGAGATGAAATTAAAAATGAATGTAACTCGGATAAGAAGTAGTGCCAAAAAAATGGTAATCAGATCTATTTTCACCTATATTTAAGCACAACATCTAACTAAGAGTGCAATTCCACATCCCCAGTCAATCTTCATGAAAATAATATGTTGAATATAGAACTACAAGAATTCTTTTCTTGCTTTCATAGTAACAATAAATAGAGGCAGAGTTTCATCCTAACAGATCCCACTAAAAATCATTTTTTTTCAAAAAAAATACAAATAAGGTCAACATTATAGTAATTCCACCTAACTCATAATAGAATTTACCAAGACATGTCATCGTAGTCAAGCCTACTAGTTGAAAGTGTAAAAGTATGAAAGAAAGCACCATTATGAGTTATTGATCTTACATGTGTGCTCTGAAGAAGTTGTTTCACTTATGTCCTTAGTCCTTGAAATAGATACAAAAAATTATTTAGGATAAGATACATAATTAAGTTGTATTAACTTTTCAAAGAATTTTTATGAAAGACTAAAATTGGATGGATAAAATTATCATTAAATAAATATAACACACGTTAAGGAAAAGGGAAAAGTACCTAATGAGTGATATTGAAATCTATTTATTTTTTTATAAGTTTCACCAAGTTACAAATGCTTATGTTAATAGAAGTTTGTTTCCATGGAGAAATACCACCCCACTAATAGAGTCAAACTGCAATATTTGATAGCATAATCACTTACCTCAAGATGGCATAATCCTGAGATGAATACTTTCTTCATCTTTGTCCATAAAAACACTACCACAAGATAACATTCAATTATAAACACGACTCTCTGAACACCTCAGAATTTGAATAAAATTTAAATAAATCTATAAATATTTGCAATGATACATCTACCAGTATCATGTGACTCGATAAAAAAGTATTAATGCTCTGTTGTGTGGTAGTCCTTAAAATACCAAACTTTAATTGCATTCTCATAACTTGAGCCACTAATGCAAGTAGCACGTGCAACAACTTGAATTAAAAGTCATGACTTTAGATTTAATATAATCACAGTGCAAATAAAATCACAAGAATCAAGTGTTCAGACCATAAACTTTGATTGGTGATTCTTGTCAAAATAGCTAAATTATATTCAGGATCTCATAGAGGTAATAACTTATAGTTTTTTCTTAAATTGCAAATAACGCTATCATTTATTCAAGTAGATCTACACACAGGCATTTCAGATATGGTTTAAGGGATCAAATAGATTCCAACATCAAAAACTATTATTTTGATCTAACAACTGCCATTAAACCTAGACAGAGTTGCTAATCACAAATTTGAATCGATTCCAATATATTAGCAAAAATAGGAGTGGGCAATGCAGAGTAAGTACAGAGCAACCTTAAATTTAAAGCATAATATTTAACCATTGAAATAACTTGACAAAAATTCTTATAGAATAAAAGAGCAATCAACACTTTTGAATACCTTAGTTGCTTCCTCTGCACAACCACACTTGGAACAAATGTCCACAAATTGCTACTGCTCGCGGAGTCCACTTCCAATCCCAAACTTGAAATAATGTCATCGACAAGTACCATAAGACAATCCCATGCAATGTTATAATACATATCATACGTAATTGTTTCACATGATTTATATGAGGGATTAAAAGATTAGGGGTTAAAAGATAATAAAGAGCATCATGGCTTGGGCCTACAATGGGTATTTTTGTATTGGGACATTTGCTCTAAAATTGCAAAGATATTCCATTACAGCTTGATATGTTACTTTAAAAAAAACGAATATATTATCAAATAAAAAAATAGATGAATATATGAAGGAAACGAGAAAACTAACTTGAATCTTTTGATAACGACGACAAAGGAGGTACATTAGCATCCACAAGTTGTAGGAGGGAGAAAAGTCAATGATGACCTAGATGAGGTTGTCGATGGCGTGGTTTTAAAGGAGGAGGAGATGAAAGTAGAAATGAAAAATAGATTGAGAGTGCACACTGACATCGATCATGAGGTTTTGCAAGTGGAGGAGGAGGATGTTAGACGGCTCGACAAAGAGGGTAGAACTAGGGTTTGGGGATAGGATGATTCAGAATAAATGAGATGTCCAGGAGGAGATAGATTTGGGAGAAAGAAAAAATGAGGGACGAGGGAAAAATAGGCGGGGGATAGGGTTTTCATTTCGGTGAGGTTTTTTTAGTTTCTCGCACTTATTATCCATACGCCACAATAAAATTAATGTAACCAAAATCTAAAAATCATGGTCATGTTACCGTGGCATAATAACAATGGCCACAAAATTTACCGTCACTAATAGGGTTAGAAACGGTAAATTACTGTAGCCAATTCTTTTTAGCCTCGGTTTAATATACTGAGCCTGATTGTATGGCCAATATATTCTTTTTTAGTAGTGATGTATAGCAAGGAGCATGTGTTTCATCAATGCGCTCACAAGCGTCTCCGTCATTGGATCAGACTTGAGACAGGAGGTATCTTACTTTATAGACACAATCACAACCACGCTTCAAGTGGTATTCCAATATCCCGTTTGTGATTTAGATGAAACGATTCAATAAGTATACTTGGATCATGTTATTTCATCATTTTATTTTATTTTTAAATTCCATTGTCCCGAGCAACCTGTGACTAATGGTTCTCCATCACATATGATGCGATCTTCACGCTTCCATGATACACTTAAGATTTTATCAATAACCTTAAGTGGTATCAGAGCCATAGGTTGGAGGTTTCATATATGATCCATAAACCTAAGACGACATGCGCATTTTTGGTTGTGCGAATTTTCATCGCATTTTGTTCTCGCAACCCTATTTTGTGTGATTTTTTCCATGTTAAGTGCTTTATAACGTGAGTTTACAACTTGGATTATGTTCTCCATCTTATTAGAAAATCGTAGGACTTGAGTTTGCATAATTTGGAATATGTTTGCTCAAGCTGTGATCTTTTTAGTAGTCATTGTTACAAGAATGATATTTTAGAACACAATCAAGAGATAATCAATGTTTAAAATGCCTAGAAATGTGTGTTTATCACTTGCATTTTGTTGCAAATCAAATTACCAAATCAAAGAAATTTGGTTTCTTGTTTGGAGTTCATTTGTTCAACATGTGGTAGTTTTAGTATACATGTGTCACTACCGTAAACATAACAAATTTGAACAAGAGTCTTGTGATTGTTGTTCAATTATTTTATGGATATTAATGATCAATCATCTGGAACAATTTTTTGTTAAATATTTGTGAAATATTTGATAAAGATAATTATTTTTAATGACTATAATCAAAATGATGAGGTAATTGATCTTGATCGATTTGATTATAATGAACTTTCCAACAAACATTGATACTTGAATAAGATTGGGGATTTGTTTAGCAAATGTCCTTATAATATTAATCAAATGATTTTGATAAAATATTATATGGTATAACTTCTGTTGAAAGACAGAATAATATCTCAAATACAATATGATCAAATCACTTATCCTGACCTAAGGCGAATATTGTGTCTAATCAGGGATCGTTGGGATAGCAGGTTTGCTTCGTAGCGGTCTATCTCACATCCTGTGCATATGACCATGATAGTAGGTCAGCAAAGGATAATGCTTGAAATGATCATGGTGTATTATTCTAATTACTAAATTTTAAATAATATGTATTTTGAGATTATACTATCCTTCAAGTAACAATCAAGATTATTTGTTGGCTGTTTGAATTGGATTAAAAATTGATTTAATATGATTAAATAAATTATATTCAATTACACACTCTACTATGAATAGAGTAGTATTTCACTTAAAAGAATTGCTTATGTGAATATGATTCATAATAATTAATTAGAACTTGAACATGATATGGAGGATCACATAAGTGACGTGCATTGTCTCCCGTCAAGGCAAAGGGTTCTATCAGCATTATTGTATGTAGGACCCTCGACTTCAATAGATAGACATACATTATATGGAAAACCATTCTAAGAGTCATCTCTCTATCTATCTAACTAACTATCTATCTATACACACATACACGCATATCTTTGTGTGTGCATGTTTGTGTTTGTATTCTTCATTCCATATCATCGAGATGATTACTGTTCTTAGAGCTATTTTGATTGTTTTGATTCATTCGAGGTCTAAGCCAACATCGATTACCTCTAAGCTTTTAATCTTCTCTACAATTAATCAGAAACATATTTTCCGCAATCGACACCACTATTGGTAAAAGATTTTGATTTTTCTATAATGGTAATTTATATTTTTTTAAAAGATATTTATATTATTCATTCTTCTATATATTTATTTAGCAATATATCTTCATACTTGGTATGTTAAAAGATATTCTATATTGCAATTTTTCAAATAACATTTTATGCAAGGAGTCTTGGTAGATGCTGGTGCATTGGTATTTGATCCAAGAAGGTTTGAGAACATTGTCTAATCAATCCTTGATAGTACCTCGGTGTCTGATCCATAGGTGAAAATTTTGTTGTTTGATCGTAATATCAGTAATGCAAATGGACTAATATTAATTTAAAAATAAGTCCAAGGAATTAAATTTAAATAAAAATAAAAAGCGAGAAGTTTTGAATTTATAAAAATGTGCATGTATTATTGTACAATTCATATATTTTTAATAAATTCATGGTAAATCCGAATAACATGAAAATGATACGATTTTGTCCATATCACTAATTCAAATAGATTAAAAAATCTTAAAAAATATTAATATACCCCAACATTGAATAGCCATTGTTAGATTCCTTATTTCTCATTTCTAAATTCAAAAGACATAAAATCCCTCCATTTATTTTCCCTTATTTTCAAAATTTATGGGAAACATTTGACCTTCCAGTCATCGACTCCCCATTTTCTCAATTATTTCAAATTGAAACCAATTCAAGTATCCAAAACCTATTAGGGATATAAATGGATAGGGATTTATCTATATTCAATTCACCATTGTATCCATTTTACATAGATTTTAACATCCCCAACTGTATCTATTTTAAAATGGATACCAATATCGCTATCAATTTTTTTCCGCAAATGTATGCATCCGTATATCCATCTCATCAATAAAAAAATATAATTGGATATTTATTTTTTGACTACATAACATAATTTTATACATTCTTTCACCATAGTTGGTATACGTATTATGATATAAGGACATTAATATACATGAGCTATACATCCAATTTGAATGTTGCAAATGAACTTTAAAAGGTAACAATGTAATCTTCGATCATTAAGATTTGTCTCAATATGATTTTTAACTATTATGATTTAAGTTTATAAAGACCAAACAATCAACTAAATTTCAATAGTCGAACAATATTGAGACGTATCTTAAAGATCTGGTACTACATTGTTACCTTTTAAAGTTCGGGTACGACATTGAAATTGAGTGTATAGTTCAGGAACTTTTGTGTAATTTAATTATCTATTTATATCATGTGTATATATGCAATACATGCATATTCAAAATACTTTATATAGTGTTTCTAATATTATTCATATGTAATTGATATTTGTTTTGCATTTGTATCCATTTTTTAGGAATAAGGTAACAAAGTTTTGCGTCAATATATGTATCTCTTCACAGTCCGTCATATGTTGGTTGAGGACCATCATCGAATCATGGGTACACAATTTATTTGTCATATGCTCACATATCACTTTCTATAGGTTACAAAATATCCCCATACTTGGATCTGAATGCGTCATTTTACGTATTTTTCTTATATAAATCATAATTAAAATATTGTACCTGTGAGCTTTTAGAAATTAACACCGGATACAAATATTTTAGTTAATATACGTATTTTGCTATAGAGATGAGTTTATTCGAGTATGATTATCATATTGTTGCTCTATGTGATATCTAATCATATTCCATCTCATTTTATTTTAAAATTGATTACATGTCATTGATATATATATATATATATAAAGAGAATTATTATACATAGCATTTTATATTTTCTATAGTTTATTTAATAATGGACCAACTTAGTGCACTTGTCTATCTCTGCATACCTTTTTATCAATTTTTATTAAGTTTATAATTAACTTTTCAAATCAAATAGTTGGCATCATATTGTGCCTTATGGACATAAATCACCTAAGATGGAAGACAGATTTCCAAATAGTTGTATGATTGCCTACATCGAAATAAAGATAATAGAGAAATTCACCGTGGAGAGAAGTTACTGATAATTTCTACATATAATGAAAAATCGTCGAGCACAACTTTAATAATGTATGTATGTTTCCTTTTAGATTTTATTCATCACTTTCAAAATAATATAACTCAATAACAATTTTTTAATCACACGTGCACGTGCACGCACGCCCGCACGCCCACACACACATGCACGTCGCACTTATTGTCGTGCTTCGTTGTATTAGAACTATTATTTTATCCATGTTTTCACCCTCTTATTTAGTTCCTTTTTTAATACATGTCATTTGCTTTACTTTCCAAATAATATACCGATCAATTTCTATGTAATATTCTTCTGTTTGCATAAATTTGTATAACATAAGAATTTCTTATTTTATTTATTACCAATTTCACTAATAAAGACATATTACCACTGAATTCCCTTCTAAACCTGATAAATTTATCGATATTTGAAAAAAGAGCAAAGACATGGCCATAATGATTTTTATGGATATTTAACCATGGACACATTTTCCTCCAAAAAAGAAAGATAGGCAGAACATACTAATAACCCATTTATGTATATCTTTCGCTTTGATTTTAGATAAATAGTAGCATGAGTAATTATGTTGCATAACTTATCTTGTGATGAAATCTCTTTTCTTCTGAAATAAATGATGACATCCAACATCCAAACAACAACAACAAAGTCTTTCCTCACAATTAAGTAGGGTCGGCTACATGAATTCTTTGCCTCCATTCAGACTATCTTAGATCGATCCCGAATTTATATCCACAAAATTAAGATCCCTTCGTATAGTCTCTTTCCAACACTTCTTGTGCCATCCTCGTCCTCTCTTAGCTGGCTCAATATCCCAACACTCACGTCTCCTAACTGGTGCATCAGTTGATCTTCTTTGCAAATGATCAAACAATCTTAAATGATTTTATCGCATCTTATCTTTGATCGGAGCTACACCAACTTTCTTTCTGATTGCATCATTCTGATATGATCTTTACGTGTATATCCACACATCCACCTTAGCATTTTCATATCTGCTACAACCATTCTCTAAACATGTCTATGGTTCATTGGCCAACATTCAGATCTATAGAGCATAGTAGGTCTCACGGCTACTTTATAAAACTTCCCTTTAATTTTTAAAGGAATTCCTTATCACATAGAACAACAGAGGCTCCTCTCCACTTTAACCAGCTTGCATTTATTTTATTAGTAACATCTCCATCAATTTTCCCATCATGTTACAAAATAGATCCCAGATATCTAAAAGAATTTCTCTTCCGATTGTTATCATCAGCAATCTTCACATCGATTCCTTCACCATTGCTTCCATCAAAGGTGCACTCCATATATTCCTTGTTAGCCCTACTTGTACGAAATCATTTAGTCTCCAACTCATATCTTCAGACCTCAAGCTTCCCATTTACTTCATCTCTGGTCTCGTCAATCAACACAATATCATCATCAAATAACATACACCAAGGTAAGTCATCTTGAACGTGACTTCTTAACTCGTCTATAATCAAAGTAAAAAGAAATGGACTCAAAGTTGAACTTTAATGTGAACCAATGTTGATGTCAAAATAGCCAGCACATCTAACATCCAAACAATATCGTAAAATTAAGAGACATAATCACAAGTGGCCGTTGCTATGATTATCTTTGTTGTCCATAGGAAGGCAAGGGCGATCTAAAGACGTAATCAGTTAAGGATGAGTCAAGTAAATCTACTTCGATTGTACGTTTCTCATTCTCTTCATGTTTAAAACACTTAGCTATACAACGTACTTTACATTAAGTGGAGGATGGGAGTAAATAATATAAAGGAAGCCCATAACTTGCCTATTGTAAATCACAACCATTTTGAACAGTGAGAATCCTCTGTTGTGGTGTTGTGCCTCTTGTAATCGTGGGAACCGCTTGATCTTAATCAAGCGGTTCCTACACCCACAACAGACTCTGTTGCATTTTGGCCCACAACAGATGATCCGATCCTCATTTTGAATGGGGGTGGATCGAATTGGGATGCAAACGTTTTTCCTTGCCCGATAATAACTTTTCTGATCTGGATCGTCATTTATAGAGGGATTGCACACATATGTAATCAGGGTATAAACGAGAAAATAAAACAAAAGACCTAAAATGGGAAATATTATTTTTCACAAAAGATCTCGAGAAAGTGGTTTTGTAGTTTATTTTAACAGTTTTTACACTTGTACTCCTCTTAATTTCTGCAATATCAGTTATACCCATTCATTTTTTGCAATATCAGTAATGCCTTCTTTTTCTTTCTTCATTATCACTTGTACACTTTAGATTAGTTACCGTCTTTTCACCTCAGGAATGAACGTTAACGACAAAAACATGATTGAAAATTAAAGAGCAATCAAGGGTAAAAAACCATAATTTTATCATCTTCTTCTCCTCTTCCTTCTCCAACATGCACCTCTTCACCCTAGCCCATTTGTCTCGTCATCATCCTCCTCCTCCACCCTACCCTCCACCCCTCCTCTTCTCCGCCCCATCCTTCTCCCCCCATCCCCTCCGCCCTGTCGTCCTCCTCCGCCTTGACCTCCTCCTCCCTCCAGTCTCTTGATAACATTGCGCTTCTTTTGATCCTTATCGTTCTCATCTCCCTCTTCTTCCCTTTGCGCTTGCCCCTTCTAAAATCCCCATCTTTTCACACCGCCGTCGTCGATCGAGAGAGAAAACCCTCATTGTCTTATCTGTTTCCATGGTTTTCTTCCTCGATATCCTCGCGTCTTCTTCGTTCTTCATCCGGAATCCTAATCTGACAACTAGAACAACCTCACTTTCATGTCCCTACGTGCCCCCCTTCAGTTCTCTTCTGAGAGAATCTATCATCTTCGGTCATACATCTGACAATAACTTTGTTGCTTGTAATGGTGTGTTTTTCCATTAAATTTTATATATAATTGTAATGATATATATACATATATATGGGAAAAGGGAAGCTACACCGGGTGTTGCAGCTAACTAGCTACACCCGGACATTTTTCTTATTGATTTTTTAATTTTTTTGAAGGAAACTTATGGGGATTTACTTAATTTATTGAGTGGAATATGTGTTTCAAATTTCGTGCAAAACAAACATTCCTAAAATGCCCATCTAAATAGGGTCAATTTCAATAATTCTGAGACCGTTAAAATGTGACAGTCTTGATGGAGATGATAGAAGTGTCAAATTTAGTTGAAATTGGCATGATATCATGGTGATATATGGTGATTTAAATCCCCCTAGGTTTCATTTCAAAAACACAAAAAACCAATGAAAAAAATGGTCGGGTGCAGCTAGTTAGCTACACCCCAGGGTGCAGCTTCCCCAGCCCCTATATATATGTATGTATGTACGTACGTACGTACGTACGTACGTATGTACGTATGTAAATTGAGCTAATTAACAAAGCATTTATATTAGCATTCAAATCTGACATGTATCAATTTTACATCTGAATCCATTTTTAGGATTATAGGTAGACTTTTCCAATATCCATCAACATGTGCACCAATACCGATATTCGTATTTAAACTTGATAAGGATATGATCATATATGTATCTAACTGTTTGATTCTCTTAAATGGAAGTAATTCAATGAAGATCTATTGAAAATATACTTACATTTTTACAAAGATCGGATTTGAAATGATGCAATCAGAAGGAAAGTTGGTGTAGCTCTGATCGATGATGGTGGGTTGATAGTTTGCAAAGGAGGTCAATTGATGCACCGGTGAGTAGATTCGAGTTTTGGAATGTTGAAGAGGCTAAAAGAAGGCGAGGGCGGTCCAAGAAGTATTGGAATAAGGCTATACAAAGGGGTCTTAGTTTTTTAGATGTTAGTCCAAGAGTGACCAAAGATAGATTTAAATGAAAGCAAAAAAATCATATGATCGACCCTGGTTGATGCGGGAAAAAGGTTTGTTGTTGTTGATATTTCATAATAACATAAATTTTCATAAAACAACCATCATCGAAGAAAGGGCCATTTCTTTTAAGTCTGTTCGAAAAAACAACGATAAAATCGCATTTTTAAAATGATATAAATTAAATCAATACCATAGCTAAAGTGCGGTAAACATTACATATTTCACTGGCTTTAATATATAATAATAACAATAAGATAAGATGTTTCGAAGGCATAGTAAGAAAGGAAAGCTTTGGAGAAATTAAAAGAGTACATTTTTGTTGCTTTTTATCCGTTTTCTAAAGTGAAAATGTTGGGAACAAAGAGCGTTTTTTTCCTCCTATTCTTACGGACAAAAGATGATGATGATGATAATAATAATAATAATAATAAGCCCGAAGAGATTATGGAAATCGAACTGTACTTAGTGCTTACGTGATCACATCTTCAAATAAGATCTAATATAGTAATTAATCGTTCAAAATCTAGAGATATTGATTAATGGCTCGTTTTTTCCCTCTCTTTTCTTTTGTTGTAAAATTTCTTTATAGACCTCATTTTTATAGGGGATTTTTACACCCATAGTCCTGAGTAATTTCGCAATAACATTCATAACTCTGCATAATCGCGAATTACATGAGAGACCCTGGATAGTCACTCCGTTTCACACCCATTACCCTCCGTTAGATTAACATGTTAACTCAACCCTAGGCGGGAGTTAATCTAACCACTCTACACCTAACGACTAGGATTGATCAAAAAGAAAAAAGAAAAAAAAGGATGCATTGGACTTGTTCTTTGTCTCCACGTTGACCAATCCCCAAGACGTGGATGTGCTCATCGTGAACAACTCCCTCTTCAACCTGACATCGTCCCTGTCGGCGATGATCGTCTTGGACAGTGAGCACATCACATCTGTTGTAGTGATCCAATCCAACGGCTCATGGTCGTCCAGCCGAGCATCTAGCCGGAACACAGCGACAAAGCTTGCCATCTTAACCGTGATGTCCAAACAAACAATAGACGACCAATTTGATGTTTGTTCAGCATGTCCCATTTCATTAGATAGACAAATTCGACGCCTTCAAAATCTGATCAAACAATAGGAAGAACTCGTCATCATCGTCTTAAATTAAACACTTTCTGCTTTCAGAAACCATACACGAAAACCTCTGTGCTTCGTTGCCTCCCCGTCTCCCTTTTCAAATTGGACTACGAACAACACAACACCACCCGATGGAAAACGACCCAATATTTGGAACAATGACCTCAAACAACTGGCGTCGTTGTTCTCAAATTGAACTCTCCTAAACTTGGGGGGCTTTGCTTTACAAAATCTCTACTTACAAAGAAGCATCGCCATTTTTATTATCCATATGTACACACATATCAACAGAGCCACTCAGGCCTCCACCATGAAAGAATTCCGGCGAGCTGCTGGTGCGACGGAGTCCATTGCAGACTTCCCGCTTTCCTCCTCCTCCACGTCCCAGAGGAAATGCATGTACGATCCGTGCACGTAGCTGCGATCACACAACAACCCAACTCCATGTCAGATCACACATAACCCTGAGTAATTTCGTATAGACATAACATACAAACACAATCAATAATAAAAGTTTTATACATACATCTGATTTCATTAATTCCTTTTATATGTTGATAAGAACATCTCCAAAATCGCACGAAATTACTAAAAAAAAGAAAGCCAGGAATTTCTCTCAACTAGTCCCCCAAAATCGATCTTCAAGTCGAATGCGGCTCAGAATCATGATGGAATTATCATGTTGGGGTCAACAAAGCGGACTGGTAATATCAACGGGCATCGCACAAGTTCTCACCTTATTATCTCCCTTATCATCTTCTCTTCGTCATCTTCATCATCTTCTTCCTCCTTCTTAACTTTATTATACTTTCCTGAAATAGATGCACATCCCTTCTCTTCCTTTGGACATTCCAATTCCTCTCCTCCTTTCCACCACAAACTCCGCTTCCCTTCTCTCTCTCCCTCTCTCCTGCGAAGAAGCAAAAGGCCTTCCTTCCATCGCCATGTCGGTAAGCCCCCCTTCCTTCCTTTCATTCCCGTCGCAGAGCAACTCGAAGACGATCATCGTCCTTGGTTTCGTGCATCGGACTGCATGTGCAATGTGACCATTCACTGCATAAAATCATTAAGAGCACCGTCGGATCGTAAAACCGAAATTCTTAACGGATTCACGTTCGATCTTCAACATATTTGAAAAGGAATGGGTACTAGTTTTTAGTTTTAATTCCAAATAGCTCAAAATCTATCTAAAATATTATCTTATATGAAATGATGAGCGGGTAATTCCTATGAGAGAGATGAAGATAGAATTACCAATTCACATGTTTGTCTTTGCATGTGAGTTAAATATATTGTATTTTTTTATTCTTATTTCCGGGTAAATATATCAGAGACATGAATTTTTGGCGAGGAATAATAATGATGACATGAATTTGAAGAATATAATTTCAAGGTTAGTTGTTAATCCTTTCTCTCCGTTAATTACTATTCCCCTGTCTATTTTACATCTCTGCTCAATCAAACATGTGGAGTTCTAAAAGGGGCCAGTGCGTAATTTTAAACTCTAATAGGGGTTACATTGTGAAAGTCATGAGTTTATTAATATTCTCTGAACGCGTACAAAGTCCGTATTTATAGGCTGGTTGTATTCTTTTTTTTATTATCGGCACTGTTCTATTAAATATACTGACTGGTTTAAATAATATAACACACTACACTCCCTGGTTCAGAGCCTTACTAGAGGTTTGTTGTACAAGCAGAGTTGCTCGATCAAGATTAAACAGTTCACAAGCAAAAAGTCACCAAAACTTAGATTTCATATGAACTGCTCGATCCTGATCGAGTGGCTTTGCTTGTATAGCAGAGGAACTGCTCTATTCTACGCGTATCAAGATTGGGTATTTCTCGTCTTGGGACGAGAATTCCACGATGTTTGATCGACATCACGCGTGTTTTCAAAGCAAATATATTGTCACTCGATTGTGTTTTCATTTCGCGCATGAACTGGATTTTGCAGCAGCAGGACAAAGGCCGGCCGTTGCCCAAGTTCGGCGAGTGGGACGTGAACAATCCTGCCTCGGCTGACGGGTTCACGGTCATTTTCAGCAAGGCCAGAGATGAGAAGAAGAGTACCAGCATGGGGAACAACACCGGCGGCCCCAGGAAGAACGACGGCACGCTCAAACCGGACCCCAACTATGACTTCCCATCGAAAAGCGTATGTTTATGATCTCGGTTCAATCAATCGCTAATCGGTCCAAATTCAACATTGCATTTCTATGAACCGGCGGTTCGTCATGCAGAGGAGGTGGTTCTGCTGTGGCTGAATGCGGGAGGCGAGGAGATGCGTTGCATCGTGCTAGCGTCGGGGAATGCCTAGTCTGTACCGACATCTGCCTACTAATGCTTCTTATGTAATGTGCTCATTATAAATACTTACTCTAACCTAAGAGAGGGAGGAGTCATGTCTACATACACTCTAATTCTTAACTAATACTCAGCCTGTTTGGAACCGTAATGTTGTCTTAATTAACTTAAACATTGATGACGAACTTGAATTTCGCGAATATCTTCTCTTGCAAATCTTCGCATATCCTCATATAACGAGCTAAAGATGAAATAAACAGTGTAGGTGTAAATCACGAATATTTAGAAGTTTCGGGACTAATTCTTAAACATCTTTCGAGAATGTATTTGACGCTGTACGATCTCAAACGAAGCCCAACCGAGGCCCACGTCCGGGGGATGGATCAACGGGAGGGAAGTTTCCGATCGGGATCGACGGCCAAGGTGCTGCCACGTCGACGATCCATGTTTATTTCAGTTTTTCTAATATAAAATAATAAATAAAACCTTAGGTATACATTATACGGGATTCATCGGACAATGATCTCAACAAGAAGCAACATTTAACACATCAGGTGGCAACAATTTCTTTTTTTGATTATCAGAAGATTCAATTTAGTTTTCTCTAATTTAAATATATTAAATAAAATCTAAATATTTAAGTATGCATTATACTGGTTTCACCGGATAATGATGTCAACAACAAGAATCAACATTTAACACTTCAGGTGAAAATAATTTATTTCTTTGATTATTAGAAGATTCATTTTAGTTTTTCCAATTAAAAGTATTAAAAAAAATCTAAATCTTTAGGTATTCATTATACAAGATTCACCGGACAAGGATCTTAACAACAAGTACCAATGTTTAAGACTTCTGGTATGCATTACATTTTATTGTTAAATTAATTCAATTTAATTTTTTGATAATATTAAATATAATACAAATCTTATAGGTTTGCATTATGAGGGCTTAAGAGGACAAGGGTTGTTGCAAGAGCAACTACCTTTTATGACTTCAGGTATCATTAAATTAAATATTTCATTATCTCAGTTAGACCTTTTGAAATTTAATTTTTTTCAATCTTTGATTAATAGAATGCAATTATTTCATTCTTATATAATATGTTGTGCCTTCGAGTAAGTCACAGTTTGCGGGACCATTACATGTTGGTCCTTCAAGTCAATTTGACTCGAGACCCTCTCAGCTTACACAACCAAGTCAATACAATTTCGAAGCACTTCAAGCATATATTTTTACGATGATTCGTCAAACCGAGTCAATCGAAATGGATCGACAATTATTTAGAGTTTCCATGCTACAACTGCAACGACCTGCAGATCCGCCTCGCATACCATCAGTAGGAGTAATGATCAGAGAGACCACACAGACATGTCAAGTTACTCAGCTAGTTGAACCTCCTAGAAAGTCTTCACATTCTCCCAGTCATGTATAAACTCATTCAGAACGATATATCAAGAAGAAGACAAAAAACATCATGAAGATGTTCATAAGAAGATAGGGGACAACACCAAAGGAGGTGAAGGAAGAGGATGAGGTATAAAAGGAATTCTGAAGAAATTGATACCATAGATGAATGTAAATTATTTTACAATTTTTTCGAATAATGTAATTTAAATGATTTTAATGGAATATATGCATTTCTTTTAAATGGATATGAGTTATGATATTGGATGTTGAGATTATTAATCTATAATGGTGAATGTCTTTGTATTTGATGTTACACAACAATAAGTACTCATTTTAGGAAAAAAATAACTATGTTACACGATAATAATACTCATTTTAGAAAAAAATACTATGTTATACGACCGTAAAATAAGAAGAATCATACGCAAAATAAGAGGAGGTAGAGACCCTCCTTATAATATCTACGACACAAGGAGTTGGAAAAGGAGAACAACCTAGATCAAAAGGGAGGTCGCCTTTCTATGAAGGCCCTTTTGAGAGGGTCCACATTCGCCACCGCAGCTTCGAGAAGAAAAAAGACTTTCAGTGACTCAGGGTGGCTTCCCTCAGGTCAGTCTGGTGTCACCACCTCTACCAAAGATCGGAATGATTATCCCTGCCCGATGGGTCTACATTCATCCCTGAATGTCATCGGGTACTTTTAACTTCCCAGCCATTCTTGTAACCGTCACCTATAATCCGTGCAGGTGTGTCCACACCCCCTAGAGTGGACGAGAAAGAAATGATTCCTCTGTGTCTTTGGAGTACACTTTCCTGTATGAGCATTCGGTACATGTATAAGCCCGTGGAAGAGTCAAAAGGTCACAACTACTAAGGATCTATTCGTTGATTTTGTGATACCAGATCGGCACCTGAGGTGTCGATTTGGGCACTAAATGCCGATTTGGGCGTGCTGTACCAAATCGGCACCTCAGGTGCTGATAGATGGTGTTTTTTTAAATACTAAACCACCCTGCCTATTTAATTAATTCCGATTATTTTAATAATTATTTAAAAAAAGGCCACCGAAAACAACTAGATCATACCAAAATGTAGGCTGAGTCCGGCTCATGACCGATCCATTATCATTTCGATCTTTATTCATTAGAACTTTTATTGGTATTTTTGTAACGTCCCGGGCTTAGATCCCCGGTCCGTTATCGAGGAAAACTGACCCTGACAACTTATTGGGTTCGGGACCAAATGAACCCGTTGACAACCACCCAAAATGCTTAAGCCCAAGTTGTCAAGTAGTAATCCCCACCACTTATATACCACACCCACACTTTGTGAGTTTAAGGTATGGCACTATGTTTGGAGTTAGGGTGTTACAACTTCCCCCACTTATATTCGCAACGTCCTCGTTGTGACATGGCCCATTCACTTATTCCCAATGATAGTGGCGGCTGCACGCTCCCGGCTTAATTCCCTTCGGGTAACCCTTTCCACTATCAGAGGGAACCTGCTCTGATACCATTTGTAATGTCCCGGCTTAGGTCCCCGGTCCGTTATCGAGGAAAACTGACCCTGACAACTTATTGGGTTCGGGCCCAAATGAATCCGTCGACGACCACCCAAAATGCTTAAGCCCAAGTTGTCAAATAGTAATCCCCACCACTTATATACCACACCCACACTTTGTGAGTTTAAGGTATGGCACTATGTTTGGGGTTGGGGTGTTACAATTTTAGTATGTACAAATGATTTTAGTAATACAATTTATACTTTATATAACTAGTATATGTAATTTACATGCTACTTGACATATAAATTATTAATTTTTATTTTAAACTAATGTCACATATGAAATTTTTGAAGTGTTTCATATATATACATGTATTATTCAATTTATATTTATACATTTTTTATTTTTTACGAACCGGATAGCATCGATCCATTCCAAAATATCCTAGTCCAAACTTGACGCATGACAGATGGACCCCCAGTTTGATGGCCAGGTATCAAACATCTATGACAAAATCTACGCAAATGTTGGGACTGGGCGTATGATTGTGTACGACATAATACCTGAGAGGAGCGGTAAGTCGTACCGTCGGATTGACGAACTAACCTGCTTCACGTAGGAAGACGCAGAGGACGTCGTTGATGTCGGTGCGGGGCAGTAAATTGTACACTCCTTGCTTCCTGAGACCAGTGAAGCGACTGGTGGTGATGGTCATCCTCCTCCTCTCCCGCACCCTCGCCCTCTCCTCCTCCTCCTCCTCGATCCTCTCCCACCCTGCCTTTCCTCCATCCCTCCTCTCCTTTCCCCTTCACCTCTCCTCTCCTCTACTCTCTTCCGTACAAAACCCGCAAACCCCTTAGTGGTGCTTGTCTGTTTGTGAGGAGAGATGGTGTGTGTACTGTTCATACTGCCACTGTAGATGTTTGTGCTGTGCCCGCAAGTCTTTGGTTGGTGAGAGCCCTCTTTTCCGGCGATGGTATGCTAATCAATAATGATCCTTGTTGTTTTTTAAATCTTTTGCTTTGTTCTCATGTGGGAAAGGTTATATTGTTTGTGTTGTGAGGAATTCGTGCATAAACTGATAAATCGATGAATGGAAAATATAAAATAATAGATATTATTTCATAAATTACATAATATATATACGATCGTTTTCTTAACAAGTTATCATGTCATTAGGAAATATGTGGTATTTTTTCGTGCCAATAAAATCCATTGAAAAACTTTTCATTTTTAAATGAGATTGAAGGGCTTATTAGGAAATATAGCTTTTAGAAAGGTAGAAGTAAAACACTTATTTCCTAGTTTTCTCATTTTACCCTTTTTATTTCCTCTCCTTCCCTCCTCTCATCCTCCAACGCCATTGCTCTCCGCTCCTCATAATCGTTCCTCCTCAAGTTGACACAGTGATCACTCCTTTCTTCATCTACATTCATCCCTTGCTTCCTCTAGTTCGTCTTCCCAGACAGTCGCTTCCACCATTACCAATCCTTCTCTACATTTAACCTTAGCTCCATTATTCCCTTTGAGTTGCCCCCTCTCCAAGAACATGGCCCCAACAAGACCATCCTTTGCCATCTCTAAGGGTGCGTTTGGTTAGCAGGTTAAGACGGGTTAAACTGGTAGAGGGTAACCTGTTTTTGGATTTTGGTGTTTGAATAGAGGGTTAAACTGGGGGTGGGTTAGAAGTAGATTTCTTGTGATATGATTGTATTGAAGTTTGAAAAAGTGAGTAGTTATTGTGATGTGATTGTATTGAAGTTTGGAAAAATGAGTAGAAGTGGAGTAGTTTATAATTTTTATATGATATGATAGTATAATATATTAATTTTTGATAGGATTGATGATGTAAATTTGTTTTATTTATTTTTTTAAAAAATAAAAATGTGAGACCCACATGAGAGAGATGGGGAGTGGGTTAAGGGGGGTAAACTCACCTACTCCCCCAAGGGGAGTTTACCCTTGCAACCGAACGAGGCCTAAGGAGCTCAATTGAAGGAACTCACCATCCTCCATGGCACCTACTCCACACACTTGGAGAAATCACCCCTCCACTTCTTACTCACACTTTACATTATGATAAAGAATTGTAATTTCATTAGGTTTGTAAATGCCATCCACAACCGATAAGGCATTAAAGAGACCAAAGTAATGTATTCTAAAGTACGTCAAAAAAATTCCATCTCTATACTATTACATCAGAGATACTTTATTTTCTCTCAAGTTAACTTCAAAGACCAAGTCAATTATTTTCTCTCAAGTCAACTTCAAAGACCAAGTCAACCCTCGAGATAGGTTGATCGATCATATTTTTCTTTATTTTCTCTCAACTCAACTTCAAAGACCAAGTTAGACCTCAAGACTCAGGTTCATATAATGCTTTTCTTGTTGATTGATCCATCGAATTGATCAAGGTTTCTGATTTGATCAATCATTTGCAAGCTCTAGAAGATTCCTCTTCAAGATCTTAGTTTTTTTGGTCTAAGACTGAGAATGATCCTGGATAGATCTGAATGGAGGCAAAGAATCCATGTAGCCGATCTTACTTAATGTAGTAAAAGACTTTGTTGTTGCTGCTGAAGTTATTTTGTTTGATTGATTATTTTTTGAATGCGTCCTTTATTTAAACATTACTTTTTTATTGATCGATAAGATCTGATTTTTATTGCTCAATCATTGAATATTTGAATTATATAACAAATATAATTAATCGATCAAGGCTTTGGAGTGATCGATCTTTCCTTGTATGATCGATCACGGCTTCTCTTCTGATCGATGAATTATTGAATTTTGAATTCAAAAGTTACTATGTTTAGCCTTTTATGGTTACACCCATAAAACATTGTAAAAGAAGACCCTTACCCTCTCATTTCAACATAAAACTCAGCTCGAGTCTTCTAAAGCTCTCTAAGCAGCTCTCTTTCTTTCTCTCTTACTGTCCTTGAATGTTATTCATTCTTCAAAGAGAAGCATTTTAAAGATTCCCAAGAAAGCTAGTTTTGATTTATAGCCAGCTCTTCAAGTTCTCTATGTCTAGTTAGAGATCTCTCCTAGGCTACTGAAAAATTGGGTGATATTTTTATATAGATACCTTTCAAGTATATTAAGGATATATCTACTTGAATATGTATTGTGGTTATTCTGTCTTATATAAACTCGGATGTATTATCTGATATCAACTTTGATATTTTGTCAATATCTCAAATCTCATATAATTGTTTATCTTGTTCCACTGACCCCTTTTTATAGATTCTCTCAGAGTTTCCTTTGTGGATAGCTTGAGGTGAAGCTAAAACATCAAGAGGCATTACAACTAAGTCCTATTGCAATGGTGACTTTGGTGTTTGATCCAAAGTTACAAGCTTTCTAGCTTGTAATCAAGGTTGGTTAGCTCGGCTCACAAATCCTAAGTCAAGAAGACATGGATCGTGGTTTTTACCCTCTTGAGTTTCCATGTAAACTTCCTATGCATTGTGATTGCTATATGGTGGCTTATGATATTGTTTCGATATTGATGCATGGTATTATTCCACAAAAAAATTAAATCTGCCATACTTCATTCACCCACTCAGAGTAGAATCAATCTGTAATTCTTATAAAATGGTCTCCGAGTAGGTTTAGCCCACAACAAGGATGAAATCTAGTCCACAACTTCAAAGACCAAGTCAAACCTCAATATAGGTTGATCGATCATATTTTACTTTATTTTCTCTCAACTCAACGTCAAAGATCAAGTTAGACCTAAGGACTCAGGTTCAAAGATCATGCTTTTCTTGTTGATCGACCCATCCTAATCAATCAAGGTTTATGATTTGATCAATCATTTGCAAGCTCTAGAAGATTCCTCTTCCAGATGTTAGTTTTTTGGATCTATAGGATTTTGGCTTTTTATTTAGAGTATAAAATGTACGCTGTATATTATTTTTATATGAAATTAATTTTATTTTTTATTTGTATTTTTATCTACAACTTTCACAAAGTTTCTTTATTTGAGGTATATAAAATAGGGGAAAATAGGTCCCAAAAATAAATTATTGAAGAATAAAAGAATGAGATTTTATTCTATTTTGACCCTTATCTCCCTCTACCTTATTCCTTATGAATCAAGTCATCAAGATCCTAGGTCTGGGGGTTTAGGGTCATAAAATACCTCTGGTATTTTATTTTTTCTTTTTTTATTCTATAATTTTGGCATTAACAACTATATAGCAAAAGGAGGAGGCAGTATTGACAGTGTTACAACATTAGTGGAGTTGGAAGGAGTCAATGAGCAGTTGCAGATGACCACATGGGTAAAACGGAGAGTTGGTGAGGCAGAAGGATATGAAAGCCAGAATTAGTTTGTCATGTTATGTAGGAGGGTTTAGGGACATGTCAACATATCCATCCATTGATGGCAAATGAATATTAATTGACAGATGTGGCACTACATGAACTCTATTGAACTCGAACTTCATATTGATAATTGTGAATCATATTCATCCATCTAATATTAAATGTAAATTTGATTTACATTTAATTGTATAATGCAAATCCAAATCACATATAATTTTTTATAATGTGAATTGAATTCATATATTCTTGTAAATGTTATTTATAATTAAATCTCTCTATGATATTATGAACCACATTTACAATATTAATGATTATTTTGGATAATGCTATCTATATTAATCTTATCTATGATAACTAAATCCATATTTGATATCTTAGATGTCTCTCTACACATGTACAAATAATGTGAATCATATCAAGCCATTAAAGAATTATTAATTATCTTAGATGACTACTTGCTACAGAAAAGATACATGTATTAAAGAATATTCTATTCAGGTCACCACTTTAGATGCTTACACTTACATTGTAACTCTCAATTTAATTTTATTAAATTCATATATCTTCGTAGACATTATTGTTCATATTGCACTTCTTTTTATGTCTTTACTTGATGTTTTGCCCATTCCTTAGTTTATGGTCCAAGTAGAAAAGGTGTTACAAGAGCCTACCATCGGAGATGCTTAGAGCTACCGATAAGTTAGTGCTTATTATTTATTTTATGCAGTTCACTTCTGTTTGTGGAGATTATGGTTTATGAGTGGTATTGATGATGCAATATTTGATGAAAAATATAGTACACTTAGTTGTGCGTGTCTGTCTGACATTTACAAATATTTGGTTGAATGAAATCTTGTGGACATGTTATGGATTGATACTGAAATACACACTACTATGTGTATATTCTTCATTAGACGATTACAATTGGCTCCTCCAATTAGACCATAAGGTAATCGATTCACCTTCGATTAGTGATATGGTAAATTTCTGTCTTTACTTGCATTAAAATCAAGAAGCATTTTAGGTATATTTTGACGGATATTCAGATTGACTTATGATTTCTTTTAGAGTCAAATATTTTTTTTGCATGTCTTTATTTTTCAGCTACATAATTTAGAAATAAGACAATACCACCTAAAGAGACATCATAAAAAAACTATTTAAAAAAATAAAAATTAACAGCATCATAAAATCTTTAAAAATTTAAATCATAAAAAATCCCATCTAAACTAATCTACAAGTACATCTGATCTCATATCAAAAGAGAGGAAAAGGTTGGCTACCTCCTCCAAGGTTAAAAAAAATACCCCAGCACAAACCACAATACCAGCCCAAAAGCCCACTCTCTGCGTCCAAGTCAAGGACCCCCGATGCCCACGCGTCCTCCAACGCTTCCCACGTGGCCCTCCTCCCGTCCCTTGCCGACTGCCACATCCCCAACCCCTGCCCGCGGGCAGCTGCGACGCCGCATCGCCAGCCACTCCTGCCCCTGGGCCCCACTTCTCCCTTCCCCTCACTGGTTCCAAGCGTCCCCTTCCTTCTGCCCGTCGGGCAGCCACGGGAGTCCTCCCCCCAATCCGACGGCCCAGATCTCCCCTCCCGTCCCCCCGAAGCTTCTCGATCCCCGGAAAAATCCACCCCCGCAGCGTAGTGGATAAAGTCCCTCTCACCCTTCCCCCCTCCCCCGCTCTTTCCCCGCTATCGCCCACCAATCCGCTCCCCTCCAATTCCCGACGGCGCCCCCGCGGAGGCTCCACTCCCTAGAGGTGAGAATGGCGATCCCCAAAAACCTAGATCTCCGATCGCGTCCCGATCCTGCACCCGCCGATCGCTCCGCCGCGATGGATTTCCTCATCCTAATCGTATCGGGATCAGATCGGGGTTTTCCTAGCCTCGAATTTCGGTTTTGATTTGCGAAATGTTGACATGCAATGCGGAATTTCGGTCTTGTTGTCCTTGTGCAGAAGGATCGACGAGGAGGTGGTTCCGCTGTGGAAGTTCTCGTCGTGTGATGCTCTGGTGCATTGGATTCTTGTGATCGGACGTGGTGCGGATACTCATGACCTCGTCGGTGCAGAGCATCTCTTCTAATTCAGGTAAAAAAATGTTTTTTTTTTAATTTTGTTCTGATATAAATTAGGTTCGTATCTCTTGTTTTCCGCTAAGTTTCGAGAGTTGATTGGTTGGGGGGGATGCATTGGCGGCATATATGGGTATTGATAGCTTTATATGGAATTAAAATGATTCGTTCTAGTGGCTCATTGTGATGTAATTTGGTCAGTAGAATCGAACTTGGCAGGAGGAAGCTTTGGTTGGTTGACGTAGAAGTGCTGAATTTTGAGGGAATATGGAGAGAAAAGGAAATGGATGCTAACGAGTTTGAGCATCTCACTTATTGCTGCATCAATAGGGTTGGCCTTATGAAGAGTTTGTCTTGTAATTATAAAATGCATTTGCCTTTCTTTTGAGAAACTAGTGCCTGACTTTGGTGGACTGAATTGAAGTTGCTGTACTGACTTGGTTCAACTTATGTGAAATGTTGGTAGTCAGCCTTAAATGATGGAACGCCTGAAAAGTGTGAGATTGGAGTTCGTTAAGTTCATTGACACTTCTCGGGTGGTTAGTGTAGGTATTAAGTCAAGAGAGACATGAAGTATGGATGTCGCAAAGGGCACATGTGACCAGGGGCCAATGTTGGTAAATTTGGTTTTTTTATAGGGGTATTTTTTGTTGATCACCAGAGATTGGTGATCCTCAGAAGTTCTATTAAAAAAGGAATAAGAAAAGTAGACTTACATATTCTCATCCCGTAAACTTCAGTAATAGGACACCGACTGGATCCAAATTGTGGAGTTGTTAAGTTCAAGCCATGATCCATGGGGTGAGAACCCACATTTTCAACTAGAAAATCATTGAAATGGGTTCAAGGGGATATTCAACTTTGATTTTGATTGGATAAGGCATGAAATTATTTGTTGTTTTCTGCGAAAAGAAATTCAGTCTAGGGGAAAAAATCATCTGCGGGATGTTGCAGGTTGGACTTTGTAGTGAAGGTAAATAAGGATCTATGAACTTGTTATGTTATGATTAATGCAGTGTCTAGGGGTGCTGAGAAATTGTCCAGTCTCTTTTAACATGCATTTTCTTAATGTATGAAGCTTGAAATTGGACTTTTAACAATCTATACTGTTTCTGGCTCAAACACAACTTCCTTTCTACTAGTCGACTTTTTTAGATTCTTGAAACTCCTCTATAATGTTGTTCCTGCCCCAATATTATTCCTGGTGTGTTTTTCACAAATCACACAGATGTAGATTGAAATATATTTTCATAAAAAATAGTCTGAAGATATTAATAATCTATTATAAATAAATGTTGTATGCTGGTGTTCTATCAATTTTGACGTTGCATAGTTTTTTCATTCCTCTTTCATGTTAGGTGACGGCGGATCTGATGATCAACAAAAGCAATCTGAACAAGGCCTTCAAAATCAGTCGCCAACAGGATTGTTACCTGTTGGCATGGCAATGGTTCCTGCAGAGTTAATGTTATCTCACGGCCTTATGAATATGGGACAAACTGCGGTAACACCTTTCATAATTTTTATTAGTTTATTTCAAAACACACACATGCACACAAACAAAACACACACACACGAGTTTTTATGTGGAGATCAGGCTTTTGTTATGTTTGAAATTGTTATGTATCTTGTGGAAAACTCCATGACAAGTCATATTTTAATTTTATTTTTTACATTGCTTTTGTTGAAATGGTCTAAATCTTTGTTTATTCAACTGGCTTTCCAGGTGCAAGCACCTTATTCATATCTTGATCCTTACTACGGGAACCTTATTGCTGCATATTATGATGGTCAACAAATGGTACATGTTTATTACACATACACACGTGAATTTCTTAGTGAATATACAATGAAAATATTGTGATTTCTACTCTTTATTATTGATTCTCAGGTTCATCCACAATTTGCTGGTGTCCATCCTGGAGTACCATTGCCATCTGACTCCGTGGAAGAGCCTGTTTATGTAAATGCAAAACAATATCATGGCATATTGCGTCGCAGGCAATCTCGAGCAAAAGCCGAATCAGAAAATAAATTGATAAAAAACAGAAAGGTATGCATTATGATATATTTCTTCATAGGATATAATTGTTTGTCTTTGGCAGCTCTGATGGCAGAATATTACATTGGTATTTTTATCAGCTTGTATTGTAAAAAATTTTAATGGGACATAGTCTATTCTTTGTTATGACCTTATATAGATCATTATGGTAATGGTCTTGTTGTAACTAGGTGTCAACAGTTAGATCCTTCATGAGAACTTATTTTGTTTAGTTTTTCCATAATGTGAAGGTTTTCTCCCTGTTGTCATAGAAAGTTGTTGCTTGAATTTCCTATGAGAGGACTATGTATCTGCTTTTCCATCTCCACCTATTCCGGTAAAAGGCTTTGTCTCTGCAGTAAATGTTGCTGTTCTACGTGTACAAATGTCATATATGAAGTTTATGCAATGGAGATGACGAATTGAGATGCCTTTGCCCTCAGATTACCATCCCCACATAGGTGTGGTATGCCTTCTTTTTCAGAGCCATGTGAGCTGTTACCCCTTAGCCTACAATTGACACACCAAATATTAACTTCAGCTAGCCACTGACCATTGGAGTTACTTCTAATTATAGGAGTTTAGGTACTGAAAAATAGCTCTCTCAAGGTGGTTTTATGCAACAGTTCTGATCTGCAAGCTCAGTTGCTGAAAATTGTTCAATATTCATCTCCGAATTGATGGAGTATATGTTGCCAGCTCAAGGAACTTGAGTTTATTATCTCTCTTCTCCTTGGTTTGTTGGTTTTGTTTTAACAAAATATGATTTAATTAGAAGCAAGGGTAAGTACCCACAATGAAGTGTGAACTCGACTTTGCCAATGGCATGAGCTACATGTGCCTACATAGGTATGGTGTTATCTATAAGTGATGGGAACTATTCTTTTGAATAACTAAGTGAAGGGAACTTGAGTACCAAAATCATGAGCTAGGTGTCTGTGACTTTGCATTAAGAAGCTCATAACTCAAGTGAACTTCAAGTAAGCCAAACAACCTGAGCTCAAGCCTTTCCCACTTCAACTACGTGTTTGCTTTCATACTGGGTTATACATGAAATTACCCAAGTAAAAACAGATTATTATCTGAATTTCTCTTTTAGTGCTTGTTTCGGATTTTTTTAGTGTGATGGTTAAGAAACACCCTAATGTTTGGGAATAGCCAGGGCACTATCACCAATGTGGTCATCGGTGAGAAAGAATCAGCCATATTGATAGATTACTTTTCCAAATTCAAGTTGGGAGATTGTCTCCTTTTGAGGCGTGGTCTTGTCCAAAACCACAGGTTGTCAGAATCTTGTCTACCCCTTTTTTATAAAACAAGGCCTCGTGTCCCTCTTTCTTCCATAGTAACCAAATATAGTTTTAGGATGTTGTTCCTCTTTTACCCATCCATGGGACACAGAGCAATTCCGGGATAGCTTCTGGGCAACTACATACCGCTGAAAGGGTAAATGAACGTTTAGCTATTTATTGGCCAATTGGTAGAAATGCCCTTATTTTTTGTGAGGAGAGACATTATTGAGAATATTTTGGCTCATGCACGCTTCCTTGTTGAAAACTGGGATGTTATGCTGTAATAACTTAAGTTTGATTTACCTGGAGTTTTGGCGTGTACACATATTAAGGGTGTCCTCAGCCTTTTTCTCCAAAAAAATCCGTTGAGATTTTATCTAGTGACACTGTTCTCATATATAAAATCAAAATCTTTTCTCGTCCACATTGTTAATCATGGAATCTTTTTTTTTGGCTTGAGAATGATCATATGCACCATCTTTGGATAAAAGACAAAAGATGATCTTTCATCAGATTGTAGGAATCTTTGCAGTCATAAGAAATACTCATCTACACAAATAATTAGTTGATTAGAAGATTCAAATTGCTATCAAATGGTTGGAACTCAGACTAAATTCCAACTGCATAGATGGAGGGAAATATATAATTTCAGTTTAGACGAAAATCCCAAAACATATTCTGGAGGCTATATTATGAATATATATAAGTGTGTGTCCCACAACTTAGGCCAGATAAAAAGTTAGAAGGTTGTGATTCTATTATGGTGCAGAAGCCAAAATTCATAGAGTAACTTACAAAAAAGTCCATAAAATACACACCCAATTTCAATGTTGTATCCAAGGTTAAGAAATGCTGTCTAGGCATCCCCATATGCATATTCGGTATCCTAACTGAAGCACACATGTCTTATGCACTCATATGCAGTCCGGACGCATGTTAAGTCGCATAAACCACCCCTTAGAGTTTTTAAAATATGATTAGGGATCATATACATGATCTTCGTACACCATCTCTTTCCTTGTAATAAACAAATCAGGTAGGTGCTTTTGCTCTAGGAAACCCGCGAGTCCTCCAAAAACTTCGCCGCCTCCTCCATTTCACTATGCCAACCTCTAGGTGTAGCGGTGCTACCTCATCATGAAGCTGTTGTGTCTCCTCCTATGATATTGCAAGTTTGCAATCTTCCCGTGCTTCTTTCACGTGACGTTACTGCCTATCAACAATATCACTGCATACCCTCAATGTTGTTGCATCTTTACGACATTGCCTTGGACCTCCGCTTCTCCAGGTATGTAGCAAATATGTACTTTCACGATGCTTTCCCCTGTTTTCAGATCACCTGCACTTCTTTGTTATGTCTGATGGTAGTGTGACCCTTCATTTAGTATAAGAGGTGGGATATTTTGTTGAACACAAGAAAAAAGTGGATGGATTGGTCTCGAAGGTCCCACAAAGGGTGTGGATAATATTTGCTAATTTTCAATTAGAGACTTTTTATTTTTTAAAAGAAAAAAGGACCTCCACATTGTGTGCCCAAAAACTTCACCATTTATCACCATAAAAAATATTACGAGGCGAGATTATTTTTTATTTTTGTTTAGAATCTGGATGTGCACATTATTTTTTTTGTAAGGTTGATGTGTGCAATATTAGCTATGTTTAATCTGGCTTATCATCATGTTTATGTGATTTTTGACAAACGGGGTTCCTCTTATAAATTAATGGGGCATTTTTTTTATTGAAAAATTGTTGACAGATTTATATTAAAAACATTATGTTCCAGCACAAGGTGTATTTTAATAACTTACTCGACCCACAAAAGGCACTTCACTCTATATTATGGTAATTTAAATATGACCTAGTAGATATCGTTCTCATTTGAAAATTATTTATCGAGGTGGCACTTTCCATGCTAAAAGTAAGGAATTCTTTAAATACAATTATTTAGGTTATATCTATAGGTATAACAACGGACAACTTAAAGATTACTTTACTTTTAAATCACGAGTAATTGACTAATCGTATGGTTGGTACCTAGCCCACAAGAACTCTATCATCTAAAGCTTGCAATTAACTCTTCATCATTGAGTTGCATGGTACAAAGCCTTTCATTTGATATATATGCACTTTTTTGTTTGTTATTGTCTTTTTTTGTGATCTCCATGGATGGATTTTACTAGTGCTTGAGTGGGAGTGACATCATACTTGAATACACACACATGATATTATTGAATATATCATCTTTTCTTGAAAGTAGTAAATGCAATATCTTATCTGAATTCTTATTTTAGAATGTGTTAAATCATTAACAGAAAATGTATCTTTAATAACATATTTTTTATTTTATTTTGTATATTTTATTAAATATTGTAAACCGCATAATCCAAATATGCCTCGTGTACTCCTCTGCATATCCGCTTAATCGCTTTAGACCGCTTGGCCGAATAAATACTGGATTTTTGAACCTTAGTTGTATTCAAACTTCAAACGGTAACAACGTGGTACACGATCCTTAAGATTTCTTTCAATATGGTATGGGACTGAAGGAACTAAGTTGATCATTTTATCGTTCTAGCCTCAAATCACAATAGCTCAAAACTAAATTGAAACAACTCTTAAAGATTGTGTACCGCATTGTTATTTATAAAGTTCGTGTATGTCATTGGAATTATGTGGATAGTGCATGCATTTTTTGTAATTTAATCAAATTTATTAAAGATACAACTATTTCTCCAAAATTAGTTCTTGATATGAATAGACAATCACTATCACTTTCCTAGAAGCCTCATTGTTTAAATAAATGATCACCAATCTCTAGTAATCATCCTTTGGCTTTTCAGAAGTAGTGACCTCATATTCCTGGTTAGTCCTTTCCTTTAAACTCTTTAGTTAAATCGCAATGGTTCTCAAATAGATCTTTCCTCATTTAAATGGAACTCACCAACTTGGTAGAACACAATTTTCGAAGGTAGCTTTGCTAAAGTTCGGCGATTTTGGGCCCATGTATAAATGCTATTCTGTTTTTGAAAGATAAAGAGGGTGTTCACCCGTGGTATGCATTCACCCGGATACCATTAAACCTGCAATTAAACAATTACAAGAGTTTGGTCCATGATTCTACTGTCATGCACCCATGGACATCAATCATTACTGAAGAGCACTTATGCGGATGATTTGTTGGATTTCGGTTCGAGAAGATCTAAAGAAACCATCCAAAATGCTTAAACCGACATTGCCAAGTAAGAATCCACCCTTCTTATAATCTACAATTACAATTTGTAGATACAAGTTAATCCAGTTTTGTTCGAGTGGAACACCTGGAGGATGATAAGGCAACAGTTTTTGCATGGTGAGAGTTTTATCGCTTATAAGTTACGCCATGGATGGTTCTTATAGTTTTGTTTACACTTCTAACAGATGGTTCTACACACGGCATTAGCTATGAATTGTTTTCATTCTTTGAAGGGTCTCAAGATGACCACTAGAGATTGATGATTATCCATGTTTTTTAACAATTAATCTTAACTATGAATTTTTTGTTGCACCCATGGAACTGCAGTCTATATCCGAGGAAGTGGTTAAAAGATCAATTTTAACTTTATAGGATAAATATTATATATGTGAAACACAAACCAACTTTAGTACTTCGATTCATGGTAAGTAATTCACAATATTCAATCATATGAAATATGGATCCATTGAAGGTCTTTTGAGATGCACATAAGCTAAAGGTGAATGGTAAAGGTAAATGATACATGGCACTTACACTAGCAAATTTGATAGGTTTGAACAAAAGGGTGGTTAATCATACACACAAGGGAACATGTAGTTCTGGCAAATGGAAGATTAAATGAATTAAAGAAAATTGAAGGAGAAACATAAAAAAACATGAAGATAAAAGGACTCATCCATTTATATTACAATAAAATTTAATTACCTCTAGTGAATATTTCTGGATAAAATATTTCTATACTAAACTCATAGTTTCTTCTAATTTGAGACCATATACTATTATACAAACATCTTGTAAACGGGCATGCAGATTTAGCTGAGAATTACACACGCATGCGACTATCAAAAGCATAACCAATTTGCATGTTAGAATAGCAAAGTTTATACTGCTCAATAAGAATTTGTTATCTCATCATGTACCCCTTTATAAAATGTGGGATCAATTTTATTTGAACTTCCCCAGTCTAAAACATTGAACTACCATCCCCTTTATATAAGAGGGATGAGATTACAAAAATAGAAAGAAAAAGAAAATCAAATCTCAATTTATCTTAAATTGACTCTAGATATTTCTAATCGACTAACCCGTCGATTCAAGCTCACAAGCGATCTTGTTATTTAAAATAGAAATAAAAATGGCAAAGGAGTAAAAAGTACTAAGCCTTCTCCCATTATAAGTAGGGTCGGCTACATGGATTCTTGCTCAAATCCATGTTGAAAGATTCGACTATTTTTTACGCTGGCCGTCGACTACCTAACACAACCACTGCAAGAGTGGGATTTGAACCCTGGTCTTTTGTGTGGTACACACTGTACATGTGTAATGGCAAAGGAGTCAATTAATAAAATTAATTTAACCCTAATTTAATCAAACTTAAATTATTCAGATGCGAAAACCTAATTGGACCAATCTTTGTGCCTACTTAAACTTTGTGCATGTGGTAGTAATGATTGTGTTGGATGTGCGCAAGGTAGTAGCTGATCATGTGCGAACGATGCATGAGGTAGCGGTCAAGCTCGAAGCCTACGAGGAGGCGATGCCTGGGGTCTGCGGCAGGGTGGGATGAGGTAGGCATCAGTGATGGGTAGTTGGTGGCATGGAGATGGCACAAAGAGGCCGCGACTGGTGCACGACTAGTGCAAAAGGGTGGAGTATAAAAAAGAAAAATGAAAAAAGGGGTAGATTAGGCTACCCAACCTACTAGATCCTTTACCTCAACATGCTAACAGCTCTGTAGAGCGTTATAAGACACAACTAGTAGCCAACGGATAGATGCAAATGTACGCGACTTTACCTTTCTCCTGCGGCATATATAACTACTATTCACGTGGTGATCTCAATGACTAGGTTCATAAGCTCTTTGATCTCACATGGAAACCTATCCTGACTAGGTAGGATCCGTACTCCTGACTTCGTCGACATCATCAAAACTATTAATTGAAGTTCATCATTTAACGAAAAGGCCGCCCCTCCGTCGCTAACTGCTAAAAAATTGGTGGGGCCCCTATCTTATAGTCCATCCTCTTAGCATAAAAAAAACTTGATCTTTAGCCAGTGAGGAATTCATTCATATAGTAGGTTAGCCCTTATCAATTTTGAGAGTCCAGTTCACGCTTAGTTTTCGACCATCGATCTTCTATTAAAGACAAGCACATTTCCCTAGCCCTCCAATGGCTATGAAAGAAATCTTGTAGTTGACACTGGCTTTCTTTCTTTGCTTTGGGAAGACGAGTCTTCCACAAGTTCAAAATACCGACCTCGCCGATTCCTTTTTCCAAGCTCAAACGAGGGGCAATGGAAGGTCTCGGAGTTTTACCTTGAGAGTGCTATCTATTGCGCTAAAGTTTAGTGGAAGCACATGGATATATAATACGACTTTAAAAAATGATCTAACACCGCGTACTAACTCGCAATCAAGGTAGGTAATATCGATATCGGCTACTTCTCGATACGATATATAATCAATATATCGACGCCTTATCGCCAAAATCAGGCTGTTTTGTGAAGGAAATGGCCTTGGAAGGGTATATATCGACCATATCGGCGATATATTTGTCACTTGTCGATAGATATATCGTCGGTATATTGTGATATGGCTTTCCATGCTCGCCATAGAAGGCTGTATCGACGATATATCGGTTTCGACAAGGAAGGGATTTCGATATCACCCTGTATATCCTTTTAAAGGGATATCAACGATATATCGCCATATCGGCTCATATCAGTAAAAAATGATTGGATTCAGTACAAAAAATCCCGGATATCGATCGATATCGTTGATGTTTTGTCGATATCTCTATATATCAATGCTATTATTCATGCAAGATTGATTCCACTACATATCTAGCTACACCTAGTATTAAAAACACACAATGATTTATATATATTGTTTCAGATCGGGGGCGCTGCCCCCGCACCCCCGCAACCCCGCAAGAGGGGGCCAACTTGGCCCCCATAGCCCCCAGGCTCACTGATCGGGTAGTGAGACCCCCGTACTGATAGGGTATGGTGTGACAGGAGGGTGCATACAATGGTTCTTCAACTTGTGGGTGTCCAATCAATTTTAATTCATCTTCTTCCCCCCTTGAGAATATTATTATGAATTATGCCTCTTAAAAAAGCTATATATATTTCTTTATGAGAGATAAAAGGGTAGGATGTTGATTCAGATCCTCCACGGAATTCTTGGTTTTAGGTAATCTCTTTTACAATATTACATTGATTAAAATATTTTTCATTTATTTTTGTAAATAGATAAATCTTTATACGAAAGAAACATTGTCTCCTTAAATATTATGTACATTTTTTGAATCAAATGACTCATGTCAATGCCATTCACAATGTCATGTGACTAATATGACCGATATGAGCGAGTGCTATAAGGATCATAGATGATCTATAATTACATGCTATGAATATCTAAGTGTATATTTGAAAGTTATTTCATGTTGTAAGAACTTGGATGAAATCCATCTCCAATATCCATAAGTCAATTCTTCAAAAAAATATCTATAAATCTCAACATTAATATCGATATGTTGGAAATAATCGATATATGCGATACAAGCTTCATAGATTATCGATATGTGTAATCTAAGAGTATATTTGTAAGTTATTTAGTGATCTAAGAACTTGGATGAACTCCATTTTCAATATATATAGGTCAACAACTAATAGTACTGGCGATATGTTCGATATGACCGATATGTGCAATGTAAGGATCATAGTTTTCATAAATGATCTATATGTGTCATCTAAGTATGTATTTGTAAGTTATTTAATGTTATAAGAACATGAATGGAATCCATTTCCAATATCTATAGGCCAAGAATAAACAGTAACAACGATATGTCCGATATGACCGATATGTGCGATATATGAGTTATAAATGACCGATATGTGTGATAAGTGTGTATTTGTAGGTTATTTGTTGTTCTAATATCTTGGATGATCTTAGTTTCTGAAAAAATGACAAAAATAACTTTTTTGAGCCATTTCTGACATTTCCACCGATATCGTCGATATATCGGCGATATATCCTGACCATTTTCGTACGGATCGAAATGATATCGATATCAATACAACCTTCCTTGATGCTCGCAATATGCCCTGCTTCTCACCCCTAGGGGCGTAGTCGTTGACTCATTGGTCAAACGAGAGTTTGTTGTCACAAATATGAAATCTCCTGCCCTCATTCTCTCTCATTATATATAAGTTTGCTTGATGGCCAATCCTCTTTGATCTTTTCAACCTCTACAGTCTTCTTCGCCTGTTGGACTAGGACATGTACTCTGCAGCTAGTCCCTCGAAGGCGAGGGGCATATGTTTGAAACCTATGGGAAAGGACTAGGGGCCTTCGATTTATGAGAATGAAGAAAGAATGATGGGGATTTTCGACTCTACTTTTCTTATCTCTTCTAACTTAAATAGCGATCCTTTAATAATCTCAAAGCATTTTTTGTGATTTCATCGATGAAGCTAATCTATTAGGTCCTAGCAAGTGGAATTGAAGGATAAGTCGTCTCTTTGGTGGAGGCTCTTATACTTCAGCCTGATTCTCTCCGTTGAATTGTTTTGAGCCGAGGGGCTCACATGTAGATTCATAGTAGTTCAACAACAACAACAACAACAAAGCCTTTTCCCACAATTAAGTAGGGTCGGCTACATGGATTCTTCGCCTCCATTAAGATCTATCTTGGGCCAATCCCGGGCTTACATCCACAAAACTAAGATCCCTTCGTATGGTCTCTTTCCAACACTTCTTGGGCTGTCCTCGCCCTCTCTTAGCCGGCTCAACATCCCAACACTCGCATCTCCTAATTGGTGCATCAGCTAATCTTCTTTGCAAATGTCAAACCATCTTAAGCGGTTTCCTCGCATCTTATCCTTGATCGAAGCTACGCCAACTTTCTTTCTGATTGCATCATTTCGAATCCGATCTTTACGTGTGTGTCCACACATCCAAACCATCTTAAGCGGTTTTCTCGCATCTTTCCGTAGATTCATAGTAGTTACTCTGGTAAATTCACTGACCCATTGTGTGATCAAGTCCTTTCCCCTTGATCTTGGAGTTGTTCAGGAAGACATGCTAGATTATAGGGTGACACTTGCGTTATGTCCAGCTCGTCTTAGGACAAAGCTGACTCGGAGTGTTAGTTGATGCTCAATCAGACGGTTCAACAAGGGTTTCTCTAGCTATCTCTCCATCAAGGCCTTAAATGTCGGATTTCGATTTCGTTTCGTAAGCATGGAAAGGGAAACTCAGTGGAATTTCGATGGAATTGCGGTGAAATGGCTGGAAATTGGGGAAATTACTTGAAAACTCATTTTTGAAAAACAAAGATTTCTAATATTCTTTAACTCGATAAATAAGATAGAAAGATAGTTTTTTGCTAATAGTAAGATATTAATATGATATGTTACATTAAATTTCCATCCAATCGTCCCAGCAGTTAAAAAAGTAATATGCTGCTCAGAACCAAAATCAGGTTTGGAACTGTAATTAGAAGCCACTGGTTTCTCCTCTTGAACTCGAAGAGAATGGTGACATGTGTACACCTCTTCAATAAGAATAAGGTAACAAATATGATAACTACTAATTAAAACATATATACCAAAAGAAAGAAAAAATATCTTTAGTAAAAACTTTAATTTAACTCCTAAATCTTGTGTCTAACTAATTTGGTTTGGATTTAGATAAAAATATAGAAACTAACATAAGAAACTTCTTTAAACAATGCAAATCACTCTAACAACTCAACATATTAGTGAATAAATAAGTGAGAATTCATTAATATATACAAACTTCGATGAAAGCGAAGGGTAGATTTCCTTTTTTTGTTGTTTCGTCGAAACGATATTTAATTTCGATGATTTTTTTTTGATACTTCGGTGTTATTTCGTTGAAATCTTAGACAGAAATTAGTGAGCGTTTCGATTTCGGTGATCTAAAGAAATGGAAATTTCAGAGAATTTTGGTGGAATTTCGTTGAAATTTAAGGCCATGCTCTCCATAATGGAGGATATAGAGGGCCTTGACGAAAAGGGCTCAACTTGACCATTCAGTCCAGGAAGTGTGTCGATCGGAGTACGATATGGAGTGGAGATTTGACGACGGGGATGGAGGAGGGTTGGTGTGGTGGTTTTTGGCAGTGAGGGGATGAGGGAAAATTGAGATGGTGGTGGTTTTTTTTATCTGGGGATGGGTTAGGGATGGTGAAGGTGGTACCGATGATGCTAGATTTGTCAGTGGCGTCACAGAAGCATCTTAGACAACACTTGAAGGAGACTTTTTGTCTTTATTGTTTTCTTTTCCGTCCCGGTCCATAGTGCTTCCTCTATGCATCTTCTTGTGATGTTGTTGGGCAATCATTTGATTGATAGTTGAATCCAATGTGCATTGCGTATTTGCCTAGTATTCATGCATTTTTCTGAATGATTCTTCACTCTTCTCGTGCACTTGCTAATATTGCAACTGAAATTCTTTTGTGATGTGGATCCTTGATCATCTAAAAGGATCTCAAATTGTGAGAACGATTTGATTGCTATGTTCTAATACTAATTGATGCAAATCAATATATTTCTGTGGAAGAAATTGGAGGGTGGAAGGAGGGAGACTCGCTAGGTGTGAGGGATTTAGGGAAGAAGAATCACAAAGATTACATCGTGGGGGAAGAGAGATGTATATAAAGGTAAATTAGACAAGTCTCACTTTCAACTTCAATTGCCTCTAACATCGGAATAACATCCCCTTTATATAAGAGGGATGGATCTGCAAAAATACAAAGAGAAATAAAATCAAATCCTAACTTACCTTAAATGAGCTCTAAACATATCTAACCGACTAACTAATTGTTTCAAGAATAAGACAATCTCATTATTTAAAATATAAATAAAATTGCAATGCAGGCATTTTAATTTTGCCCTAAATTTGTTCACGTTATAGCTGTCTTTGGGTGCGGTCTGAAAGAATTCATTCGGAATCAGATACTCTCCACTGTAAAAAGAAGACTCGTTGGATGTGAGTGATAGTAGATGTGCTGGAGTGTTGGTCTTTATGATGTTGGTGGGTAATAGAAGTCTGAAGATGATCTCAAGTAGTAGCAGAAGTCCATATGAAGTAGTTGGTGTCGAACATCAGAAAGCGTGGTTGTGGCTCATATGAAGATCCCAATAGTGGGGCCTCTCTTATCTGTGGACCTTGAGAGAGGCCTCTCCCATATCTATGAGGACCTCGAATCGGTTTTCTTATATAGGACCCCGGTCTGGGGATATCTTTTCGAGGAGTTACGAGTAGAAGATGATGGACTTAATTCAAAGCTTGTAGGAACATCTCAGATAGAATAATATTTCATGCTCTCTCTCCCCCTTTCTCCCATACCTGTAAGAGGATGAAATTGGATATGGATAATTAAGTTGGGAGGAATAACACAGAACAAATATCTTTTCCTTTTCTTCTTCTTTTTTCTTTGTAAGCCATCCTTTTTTTCTCATTTTCCATTCATTTTAATTGGCTTCTTTTTGTCTGATCTCTTTTTTTACATCTTACCCCGTTTTTTTCTTTTTCTTGAAATTTAATAGTGCCTCTTCTTTTTTTAATAATAGTCCAAAGCACAAAAGCAATATAAGAAACATGGAGGGGGGCTTCCTCATTTAACACTAGGTTATCTTGCACTTATCCTTTCCTCTTCTTTAATATAGAGGACAACCCATCTCTAGGGTTCCTCCGATCATGGTGTCGAAGGTTGCAAAGTATGCATGTTGGATTCGGAGTGGCCTAGGGGACGTTGCCTGGAGATGGAGTGAGGTTGAGAGGGAGGCGGCATCACCTGAGCTTTTGCCTTACGGTAGTGCCTTGAGGTGGCTTGGAGAGGGAGGCAGCTTCCTGAAGATGACTTGAGGCCTCACGAGTAGCAGAGATCACCAGTTGGAGGGGGTTTGGAGATCACCTTTTGGGCTTAGGTGGTTTGGAGGGGTGAGGGGGCAAGGTTCATGAACGCTGTATGTGTATGCGTTCCACTGAATAGAGATTAAGCGATATCCGGGGACATATCTGGGGTATATGCGGTTCCACACGCTTTCCTAATTTTCCATTTATAAATAAATATTTAGCCAAATGACTACAATTGAATTGAATTTATGAATAAGTGTGGTCCAATGGAAAATCTAATTAAAATGACTTTCATGTTGAGCTCAAAACGTGAATCCTAAATTGTTAGAAAACAATAACATACATTGTAATATCATTCAAACATCAAAAAAGCAACCATACCATGGGAATTCAGAATTCTATATACAACTCCTCCATGATTATTACAAGTAATGTATATTACTACGGAGAAACAAAAATTGGAATTTGTTACATAGGAATTTTGCATCAAACATAAGCAGATAACAGAAGCACAAAAAATAGTAATAGCTTTTTGTTACTACGTAGGATTGAATAGCAGTAGCATCTAACATAAAAAATAGCAATAACATCAAAAGAAATGGACATAGCTTTTTATTACAACGTAGGATCGAATAACAATAGCATTAAACATCAAAAAAGATACCAGCACATCAAACATTAAAAGAAACTAACAGTAGCATGTAAAAATCAAGCATAAAAAATAACATTAAATAAGAGAAAATTGAGTATATAGGGTGTTACCTGACAAGGATTATCATGGTTATGGAGGAGCTTGGAGGCGGAGAATCTTCGCATGGAGGAGCTGGGAGGCGGATGAGGTTGGCACGAAGGATCTTGGAAGGACAGGTGTTCACACAGAGGAGCTGGGAGGTGGAGTTCCACACATGAGTGACGGAGGTGCTTCGTGGCATCATTGGATACGGAGGAGCACCGGGTAACGATGGAGGCAAAGGTTGGAGGAGGCAAGGGTCTGAGGGAGACGATGATCGAGGGCTAAGGGCCTTAGAGTTTGCGATTTGCGCCTAAACCCCATATTTGGGGGGGGGGGCTGGATTCTTTTCTATCGCATGAATATGTCTTCCCCTTTCCCAATCGTATCTGGATTTAAGATCCGGATCCGATAACCCATATATGCTGACGACATCCTAAGTGGACCACACAATGGCATATGCGACTGCACAGCCTGCTTATGCGGTCCGCATATGCGCATATTACGCATAGAGGGGGACCTCAAGTATGCAGTGCGCTGGGGAGAGCGCTTAGGCATATGCGGCCGCACGGGCCGCTTTAGAGAACACTGGGGGGGGGGGTTGTTTCTAGTGCTGCTACCTTGGACGGTGATCCACACATGCAAGGGAGAAGAGGGCACGCGTCGCGGGGAGCAAACTTGGCGAGGGATGCAGCGCCACGTGCAAGAAGTGGCCCTGTGTGTCACTATATGCACGTAGATTTAGGGTTCCGATAGGGGAACCATTGCTTCTCCATACTAGAGGAGATGGAACCATGTCATGGGAATCGAGTACTTGTGCTTCATGGTGCTATTACATGGAGGTGGCAACGCCCCATTAAATCGCTCAAGGGGTTGCTGCCAAGATGCTTGTTCTAAAAGATGCGAGTGTTTTGTGCTTGGAGCCCTGATGTGCAATGCATGCAGAGAACATGTCGGAGACAAGGACCTTGATGCTGTCTAGAATTAGGTTCCAAGAACACCCTGGATTTTTCTCGAACATGGCGATGATCTTCAGAAATTGCACATATACGCACAACAAACCTTGAAATTTCTCCACTTTTCTCGAAACTTGAAGCATATAACCGCGAAATCAAACTGCTCCGATACGATATTGAGAATATAAACGGAAAGGATAATTGGAACAAGAACATAGAAAATACGAAGTAGAATGCTCATGATTTACGTGGAACCTTACTCTGTAATGAGTAGGATGAAACCTTGGGAGAAGGCCTTTAGGCAAGATATTCTATTATGATTTTCTCAATGAGTACATGGTACGTAGGTCTCTTTATATAGTCCAATAGATAGACCAGAGTCCCACTAATAGATGATGTGAGACTAAACAAGAGATCAACGTAATTTGATCCTACCCTTCTATTACATATTCTAACATTGAGAAAAGACCGTGTAATGGTTGCTATAAGAGGAGGATTGCTTGTTTTGGGTGATTTCTTTGCAAGCAGTCAGATGGTGGATGCACAATCAAGATGATTGCAACAAGGTCTGCTGTGAAACTCCCTACAGCAGTGGATCCCTTCCCCCCACGAGTGCGGACTTATATGCCATGTTTACCATAAAGGTAGGGGTGAAAATGTTTATGTATTAACGTGAATATTATGAATGGATAAAAAGGATGAAATGAGATTAATAACAAAAAGGAAATCGAGAATATTGATGGGATTCCTGTTAAGTGATAACATTGATGGGAATTCGTGCTTTTTTATTATTGCTCTTGGAATTGAACGTGCTTAAATGATGTTTTAAAACATTGAAATGCGATTCTGAAACTTCCATATCTTTATGTACTATATCTATAAAGATCTTAATTTGAAAAGTGTCCATTGAAAGGAGTTTCAGAACTTTTTTGTCTCTTGCGGTCAGTCGTCAAAAGTTATTTCTTTTCTAATCTGAACACCATTCATTTCAAAGGTAACAAAATAGAGATATCACAAAACCCGCCCATTGAAGAAATGGGACTGTTTCGGTGTTTCCTAATATATAATCCTTCTATCACAAGTCGAGGGAAATTGGCAATTGGTTGGCTTCATTTGCGGCTGCATATCTCTGCCGATCCTCGTCTTCATCAATTTTAGATTCATAGATGAAAGTCGTGAGACAAATGAACCAAGTATTGAGTAAGGCACGTCGCTATTAATCATAATAACATAAATCAAACATTTAGGAAACTTATTAAACACAACGAATGTGACACTTGGAATATGACAATTTAAATGCCCTGGGCATTTAGGTGCTGGACACGGCTTGATCATTGATGGAGGTACAATGAGAGGAATGGAATGTGCAAGGCTCAGATGGGAAGTTTTGAGGAGACATGATCACTTGCCATGGAGTTGGATGTGAAACACTTGATGCTGTGTATGGCTATCATATCTCTCAAATGTATCGTATTGACTGGGAAGGATTGGGTGCTTACTGGAAAAATTAATTTGCTAAACTAATCGGCTTCTATTACAGTTAAAATTGCAGGTCTTCATACTGATCATTCGAGGACATGATTCATTGTTTACAAATAGTTTGATATGTTTGTCTTTTTATCAGCTAGTTGCTTTTGTATCCGGTGTTCTCATTACTGACTTGGGAGGGTGGACGCATATAGTAATGTAATTATGGAACAATGAGCATATCCCTTTTAATCATGATCCTAAATATCAAATTTTGTTGGCATTTTACTAGCATGGGGAATCAAAATATCGCCAACATATTGTCGATATTTGGCCCAAGTCAACCAAAATAGGGAAATGCACATTAAATTTGATTTTGTTGGAAATTAAGGTTTTCAATATGTTTCTATCAATAAATAAGATAGAAATACACTCATTTGCTAAAATAGAGGCTTAAACTTGTATAGTAGTATTATCATTATAGTCATTACACTGGCTCATATACACTTCAGAGAAAAGTAAAGCACACAGTAAGTAGTTTAGTCAGGTAGAATACATAAATAAATCAAGATAACAATTAACCTACACTCATAAATTCAAAGTTTATATTATACCATAATAATAGTTATAATATTTACCACATAAATCGGTTGAAGAGAAATTTGTCACTTGTTAAAAGTCATATGTAAGATTACAATTAAACATGGATTCTTTGGCTTCATTCAGATATATTTTGGGTCATTCTCGGACTTAGATTCATATAACTAAGATCCCTTTGGATAGTCTCCTTCCTACACTTTTTAGACCTTTCTCTGGTGCATCATCCGATCTCCTTTGCAAATAGCTAAACCATCTTAAGGTGATTTTCTCTCATCTTATCCTCTATTAAAGCTATTCTACCTTCCCTTCTGATCACATCATTGCGACTCCGATCTTTTCGTGCATGATCACACATCCAACATAGCATTTTCATTTCTACTAATCATTCTCTGCACATGTCTATGGTTTACATGCTAACATTCATATCGATAGAGCATAGCCGATCTCATTGTTGTGTAATATTTTCCTCCGATTTTTAAAGAATTTTTCTTATCACATAGTACAATAGTGGCTCCTCTCCACTTTATCTAGTATGTATTTATTCTGTGAATATGATCTCCATCGATTTCCCCATCATATTGCAAAATATATCCTATAGTATCTAAAAGAATCTTTCTTCTAAATGCTATCTTCTTTTATCTTCACTTTGTTTCCTTCACCACTACTTCCATCAAATGCACATTCCATATATTCTATCTTAGCCTTATACAAAATCATGTAGTCTCTAAGGCATAACTCCAAATCTCAAAGCTTTTCATTATCCCATCTCTAGTCTCATCCACCTACACTATATCATCAGCCAACATATACTAAGGTATCTATCTCATTATGAATGGGACCAATCAACTCGTCCATAATCAACGTAAGAAGTAATGGACTCAAAACTGAACCTTGATGCAGACCTTTGCAGATATTAAAATAGTCGATCTTCTCAGACTAGTTCCTTGCACAAGATAAAGCCTCATCATACATATCCTTTGTAAGGCTAATGCACATGACATGTACTCGTCTCTTCAAAACTTTCCACAAGATCTCTTGTGGGATCGAATCACAACCCTTCTCCAAATCAGATCTCCTTGTTCTCCTCAACATGTGGATAGCTTCAATAGTTGAGCGCCCTGGCATGAATCTGAAGTGATTTTCTGTTACTTTGGAAACTTGCCTCAACCTTCTTTTGAACACGCATTCCCAATTTTTCATAGTATGACTCATTAGCGCAACCTCGGTAAGTTGAACAATATTGAATGTCTCCTTTGTGGCACCATGATGCTTTTCCTCCATTCTTCATTCATTTAAACATAAGCAATATAGTTAAACATAACTATATTATCAAAAATCTCTAAAATTAAACCTTTGCCGAACACATGCACACTATATGCTATATTAGCTACATATGTCCGTGAAAAAAATTTACTTTCTTCTTCTCATTTATTATAATATATGTTATGACCATGGTTATTAAGGCGGCAAGGCGACAAGGCGTTCATCCTGGGCGCCTGGGCGCCTAGGCGCCTAGGCGCGCCTAGGCGTCTAACAAAATGTGACCTATATCGCATTTGAGACATGCGACATCTAATTATTAAAAGCAAATGGATGTCGCATGTCTCATATGCGACATCTTTTTTTATTTTTTTAAGCGTATGTCGCATTTTGGAGATGCGATATCAATTAATATATTTTTTAAGAAAAAATACAGTAAGTATTGGATTTATTTTTCTGTCAAGACCTTTTGTATTTATAAATACATAGTAACTAGAGTGTTAGAGTAATAAATATCATTTAACCAAACATTAGTGATTAATCACAAGAATCAAGAATCACAACACATAAAGGAATCAGAACATAGATAAATAAACAAGCTATGTTTGGCATACAGACAAATTGTTTGGCAAAAAAAGTGGAAAATGTACTAAAAAAACAGACAAATTGTTTGGCATAACAAAACATTTCAAAGACTGAAATACAATAATCTAATACTGCAATGCTTCAATCATCATCATCACACAGGACCCTCCCATGGGCTAGCAGAACTAAACGAGTCCATAGGACCCTTGCCGTGTGGATCCTTCCGTACAGGTGGCCTATTTGCAGAACATGAACCAGAACCAGATTTAACGTTTTTACCTGTTGTAGCCGTAGGATGTGAGTCATCCAAGATGACTACATGTTCACCATGATCACCATCATCTGCATCTGGAATGTTTGAATCAGCTCCACTATATCTGTAATCAACGACTATCTTCCTCTTCTTGTTGCGATTTTTGAAGTCAGCCATCTCTTTCTTAATCTCTTTAGTGGCTTTTGGACACATAGATACATCTCGATAACCACCAATCAAATGTTCTTTCTGCCTTTTGATTTCACCATTAGTAATGTGGCCGCACAATGCACATTGCACCTTATTCTTGTCTAGTGTATTCGGCCAAAAAGAGTACTTCCACCCGGGATCCTTCGATGCCGCTTTCAAGCATGGATCATTCATCTTGTTGGTGAAGCGGGGTTCAATTTCTCCAGGCCTTTGCATAGTAGATGGGGTTGGTGTAGTAGTGGGATTAGGAATGGCATCCCCATCCAAGGATTCCATTGAAGTCATTCTACAATGGGAGAGCAAGAGAACGCACGGAGGCTGTTGGAGCAGGAGGGAGGCCACTGGAGGAGGTAGGGAAGGGAAGTCGCCGGAGGAGGAGGGAGGCCGTTGGAGGAGGAGGGAGGCCGCTGGAGGAGGTAGGGAGGCCGCTGGAGGAGGAAGGAGACCGCTGGAGGAAGAGGGCGTCTATTGGAGGTGGTAGGGACTCGGGAGGATGTCGGAGGAGGATGGAGGCCGTTGGAGTAGGAGGGAGCCCGCTGGAGGAGCTAGGGAGGCGACTGCGGAGGAGACAGGGGCGATGCAAGGGGTTTCTCTGCTAAACACGTAATGAGGGTCGGGTCGAATGCGGTGGAGTAATACAGGGTCTGTTCGTATATCGCATTTCCGATATGCGACATGTATATCGCACTTTGAAAATGCGTTATGTATATCGCAATTTCTAAATGCGTTATGTATATCGCATTTTGAAAATGCGATATATGTGTAAGTACGCATAAAAAAAAAGTCGCTTAGGCAGCGCCCAGGCGACCCAAGGCGTGCGCCATTTTTAATGAAAGCAAGGCGTGCTTTCTAGGCGCACGGCTTGGGGCGCCTGGGCGCCTAAGCGGCCGCCTAGGCGCGCCTAGGCGCGTGCCTTAACAACAATGGTTATGACTAACATATATGTTCAATGTAAAGGCAACTCGAGCGATTTGGTTCATTCAAATCATCACATTTCCTTTCAAAATTGAAGAAAGTTGGCGATACATTGCCATTACCTCAGAAAAATTTAATTAGATGCTTTTGATATCACCGATCCGGGGATACTGAAATTTTGGCGATATTTTACTGAAATAGTGTGGAGTTTCAAACCATGCTTTTGGTCATATGTGCTAGATCACTTGCTTCCTATCTAGTTGGTTTCTAGATTTGTTGTTAACCCTGCTTTAGCTTTTACATGGGCACGATGACTGAAGCTTATGGAATGTCTTTTGGCAACATTCTGATAATTTGAGTAACAGAATTTGGTAAATACGTGGATGTAAAATAAACATGCGCCATTGTTAAGGTTGTCAGCTATCTGCATGGGCTATAGGATTTGTTTAGCACACAGAAAAATCTCCTTGAAAGGCCGGGATAGATAAATAAGTGGATGCAAAAGAAACATGTGCCATTGTTAAGGTTGTCGGCTACTTGCAATGGGCTATAGGATTTGTTTAGTACGCAGAAAATTCTCCTGGAAAGACCAGGGCAGATGGCATTGATTCGTTGCTCGTGAAGTTCTGCACTTCATTCCTGGGATGGAGGAGGGTCCAACCTTGAATACACTCTTAACAAGAGCCCAATCTCTTGCTGATTGTTGGAGGTAGGTGTACCCTGTGCCTTCCTGTAAGTACGAAGTAGTTAGTTACTAACTTGGGTAGTTGAGTACGGAATCCGGTTCGGGGTTAACAAATCGTGATTGCACTGGGTGCTGTAAGCTTGTAAATACTTGATTGGTATGTCCGGCTTTCTGTGGATGTAGCTTACATGGATCAGATCCGCCAAGCTGTGTAATCAACAGAGAAGGATGAACAGACCAAGGAAGTCAAGAAAGCCAGAAAAGGCACAAGCAGTAGCCTAGTTCTACCACTGAAGTGTGTACATCCCCAGGGAGGAAAAGGGCTTCCAATATTTTCCCCGTTGATTTGTCAAATCACATGTATCATAACACACATTTTTTCTTCCTTGGTGTGGTGTGCCCATGCATGCAAGAACGCATGTTAGTGTGGGGGAGAAGGTTGCTTCCACTGTTAAATAGGTGAAGCAATGTGCCCTTGGTGCACTTGATGCTTTTAACCTTCATTTTATGGGTAACTAGAAATCAGAGGCAATTGTTGGCCACTGTACTTCTTGCGGGAGCTCTGGTTCCATTGCCACCCTTTGCTAAAACCGCGCCTTGAACATTACCTGTTCCTACTCCGTGTTTGGTGCTATCCTCGTTGCTTTGGCTGAAATCTGATTGAAGTGATGGCAGGTGTGGATTAGCCTTGTCGGCATGTCTCCCCAATCACGATTCATGATCGTCTTTATCCTCCAATTCTGCAAATTCTTGTACCGAATGGGACAGACAGCATCTCTCGGTGTTGGTGGGTGGCCGGCACCCTTGTGGGGAATGTTGGAGTTTGGGGGCAATCCAAATTGTGGCTTAGAGGGGATTTGTGGGATGACCCTGATATTGAACTCTCCGTTTATGGTCTTCGTACTTGGAACACATGGTGCTTCAAATGGCTCCATGACCTATTAGTTAGAGCTTCCCACTAATCCATTTGTAATCGATGTCCTTGGTTTTGTCAGCATTACCTTTTTGCATCTCTAATTAAAATTATCCGTTCTGATTGTAGCTGAATTGAGGATCAGCTACATCATAAAGAAACATCATTGCAATTAAAGTTTGTCGCTAAAGCTCAACCGCCATGTATTAAATTTGAACCTGACAGTACTTTTGGGATTTGCTGGCCTTCCAAGTTCCAAGTGATAAGGGGCACATCTCTGCCAGCGGTTTGTGCATGTCCTTGCTATTTGGCAACTTGTTGCCTTGATGATGCTAGTTGTCTTTTCCTTGCTCCCTACCCCTCAAAATTTGATTTCCATAAGAGCTGACTTGAGATGAATGATCGGTGAAGTTGTCTGGGCTATCATCCATGCGGCGTCTAGACGGTGTTGGTGAATGGTGATTCATAGAGCTTTAAATGGGAGACGGATACACTGTCCTATAAGTACCAAAAAGAGGATATCGTTCCCTTTTTTACACTGTTATCGGTATGTGCAAAATGTTGATAAGAATGCAACAAAATCACTATTTTGATTCTAGTCAACCTGAAAGAATTCAGGGAGTGTGGTAGGTGGCGTGGGAGTTGCAAACCCTGTGGTTCTTTTAAATGAAGCTGTTCCTTTTATTGGCATTCATTTTCGTACAACTCTACATCCATTATTCCGCTCTCATATTTAAATTGCCGATATCATTCTGTCTGATATTTGGGCGTTGTTTGTGTGCGCAGCCTTATTTGCATGAGTCTCGTCATCTTCACGCCCTCAAGAGAGCCAGGGGCTGTGGTGGGAGATTCCTTACATCCAAGAAGGACGAAAGCGCATCCCCTCAAGATCAAGCACAGCCCAGCAGCAACGGCGGTACGGGGTCTCATGATTCCGTTCATTGCGGAATATCCTGCCATAACTTGGAAACGAATTAAACCTGAACAAGATGCAACCACCTGCCTGCACGGATATTATGGCTATGGCGGGGGGTTGCTTGCCATGGTGGATGGTCGGAGGTTTTGTCTCAGCTGAGATTCTTCCTTTAGAAGCATCAATCTCAAGCCTTTCGCATATTTCAGAGATGAACGAAACCTCTTCTGTACATTGTATTTTAGTGGTGGCCAAAGTTTTTTTTCCTTCGTTTCCTGTCTGTTCCCTATGAATTCAGACTATATAGGTAGTAGTGTAATTAGCGACTGTTCTTCCTCTCTTTCTTGTTCAGCGATATGGTGACACGGGTTTAGGAAGTTCGGCTTCTGTCTTTTTTTTTGCCTCAAGCAAGGCTAAACAGTCGCTGCTGCGGGGTTTGGTCACTGATGTTTTTACCTGCTCTGGGAATGTGGGTAATACTGGAAGAGATGGATCATGACACTGAGAACAACACCAACAAAGCCTTTTCTCACAATTGAGTAGGATCGGCTACATGAGAAATCTGCGCATTTGTGGATTGACGTGACATTTTGGTTCTGTATTTTGGGTCTATATCCATCTTCTGAATGCTACTGTAATGTGGGAATTGGTCTTTGTTTATGGAATTGGTCTTTGTAATAAATGTACGTACGATCACACTGCCGAATCCGTCTTTCATAGCAATGGACCTCATCATGGATAAATAACAAAAATCAGAAGAGTTGAAGGGATGTGGACCCTCCCTAATTCTTAGGGTCTTTTTGGTTATCATGTTACCTCGAGTAATCTTGACATATTCACTGTTCTATCTCTCTATTTCCGGATTAGAATTACTTGTATTTATCATACATTTTTTTGTTATAATATCTTTTAGCCACGTTCTAATAAAAAGATAATATAAAACACATATTATAATCATTAAAAAAATTAATATAACAATCATATTATCACATTTATCATTCCAAACTCTCTCGTTTAAACAACCACTATTCACAGGAAGATGTGTCAACTCAATCCAACTTAGTTTCCAAGTTATTTATGTGATGGAATTCCAACTCAGCTGCAGTCATTGGTTGGTATTTCATCACATAACTAAAGTAACATCACATTATATTTTTTTTATTTCAATTCTCATAATCATCTAAATAGCTATTATGTTACTTCAACTCAACCTAGTAATCAAACTGCGATAGGGGCTCTTAGGTTCGGATTGATAATCTCTCCTTTCGTGGGAGGTTTTTTTCGTAGGCAAGATTCACCTCTGTATCTCTTCACTCCAGTTCTAAATCTCCACCCTCCATGACCCCACTAAACCCTCCTCTGCCCCCCAACCCTCCTCCACCCCCTAACCCTCCTCCACCTTCAGTGCTGCTGCCACCACCACAAGCCACCGCCACAGCCACCTTCAGCGCAATAAGCACCACCAACCACCCACCTCCGCCACCTTCCTTCGACCGGGGCCACGGTCCCATTCCCTCAACCTCCATCCCGTCCGTCATACCATGCTCGTGGAGCAACATCCCATCATGGAAAGACATTTGCTCTACTTCGCTCTCCCCTCTTCCTACTAGGAGGCTACAGTTTGTTCAACCTGCAGTCGTAGATGGAGAGCCCGTTGCTCTAATCTCAGAGATAGAGTCCGCTAAGCTCAAGAGGTATGGGCTAACACCCTCGTCTTTTACGTCTTGAAGAAGAAGCCATACATCAAGAACCTCATATCCTTTGTTGAGAAAGTGTGGAGGCCCTCAAGGGGACATAAACTGATATCGAGACCGGGAGGCTTCTACTACATTCAACTCTCGTCGGAATCTGAATGCCAGCGGTTGCTGGACGACGGTCCATGGCTATTCCATGGACGCCTTGTGGTCTTGAGGCGATGGGCTGCAGACGGCTCCTGCCTAGAATGGGACCTGCTCTCTGAGATACCTCTATGGGTAAAATTTCATGGACTCCCCCTGGGGCACTCCGCACCGGTCGTGCTTAACAAACTTGGAAGTCTTATTGGTACCCTTTATTCGACTGCCTCCGGGAGAGAAGAGGGACCTGCACGTTGTGGCATTTCGATCAAAGCTTCAACCACCGTCCCTCCTTCCCTCTCGTCTTTTCTTCGGGACGACGCATCCAAGTTGGGGTTGAGCTCGAGTGGAAGCCCCCTCGGTATGAACTCTGCATCTCCTTTGGCCACTATCGACAGAATTTCCCGTTTGCTACCCTTGCAGACGTGCCACAAGTTGAAGGCCTAGAGGCTCCTATGGCTGGTGGAGTCCCCAATGACCAGTGCTTTCGGTCAGAGGCTGAGGCACATCTCCATTCTCATCCGACCCTAAACCTCGAACGCCAATGCCCCCACCAGTTGGGTGACACCTCAAGGATCGCCCAACCAATTGATACCCCGCTTCATGGCCCTCCTCCGAGTGTAACGGGAACTGCCATTCCCATGCCGCCCCCTGAGCCAAGGCATCATTCCATGGCTAACGCCTCCCTCTCGCAACAAAGAGCTACGATAAGTATTGTCAGCACGCCGTTCACGGCCATTCCGCTCAGCCCAAGAACGCTTCTCCATAGATCGCCCCTTCCTCCCAAGAAAGTGGGGACCGCCCTACTAATTGGTGCGACCCTTGACCTAAATCGACCGTTGGAAGAGATGTTTTCCGACAATCAAGGGGTCGCTGCTGTGCATAGGCCGGAACTCCCCCTTGAGGATCGCGTACACAAAAACCCAAGCTGGGAGGTGATCTCGCATAAAAAGAAGAAAAAAGGTCACCCTAAAGCCTCAGCAGGCCAAACATGTACATCGAGTTCCACTCCTAATCCCTCCCTCTGATGCAGATAGTTGTATGCAACACTCACGGCCTGAACATGTCGAGGAAAGTAAAGAATCTGTTCGCTGATTTTCTTAAGGCTAACGTGAGTATCGTTGGTCTGGTTGAGACTAAGATAAGGCCTGCGAACATGAACAAATTTGCTGGCCTAGTCCCATTTCATGGATGGTCCTTCCTCCATAATGATACTGAACTGGGTCGTATGTTTGTTGCCTGGAAAAATGATTGCTGGACGTATAGCCCTCTATCTATCTCTGACCAAGTCGTCACCCTTGATTGCGTAAATGTTGGGGGACTGGCCCTTACACTTTCTGTTGTTTAGGTCAAATTCAACTGCTGAAATAAGAGAATTTTGGGAGAGCCTTGTCACCTCCAGTGCCTCCACTAACTCCCCGTGGCTTGTAATTGGGGATTTCAATGCAGTTCTTTTTCACTCAGAGAAGGCTGGTGGTCACCCTTCTAATAGAGCTTCCATGGATGACTTCAATGAGTGCATCAATAGAACTGGTCTCGAGGATCTGGAATCTATGGGGAACCAATGGTCATGGACAAATTCAACGATTGGCCCATATAGAATTGCTGCTCGCCTTGATCGGGCGTTGGTCAATATGGCTTGGAGGACTTCACTCCCACTAACTAAGTTGAGATACTCCCCCCTCTCCTCCTCAAACCATCTCCTAATGACTATGGCGCTTGGTTCGCCTCCGGCTCTGAGCAAGCCATTTCGTTGTTTTGACTACTGGGCAACGCGTGATGGCTATGTGAATGTGGTCTCCAATGCTTGGGCCACTCCTACCTCAGGTAACCTGGTGGTAAGATTCCAACGCAAGCTGAGGGGTATAAAGCACTAAAATCGTGGGCCAAAGATCATGGTGATGTCAGACAGGACCAAAGGGCGTTGTACTCTGTGCTTGAGACATTGAACAAGGCACTTGCCGTAGATCCCTTGGATGCCTATCTTGCTCAACTTGAGAAGGATGCTAAAGAGTAATTGGAGAAGCTCGATGCGGATGTGGAATCAACATGGAAACAAAAAAGCCATGTAGATTGGCTTAAGCTGGGTGATAGAAACACCAACTTCTTTCATTTGCAGGCCTGCACACGTCGTGCTAGAAATTCCATTGCCTTTCTCTTGGACAGTGCTGGGAACCTCGTGGACTCGCATTCTAAGATTGCAGCTGAAGCCATTGCCTTATTCTCTAGACTTCTTGCGTCGCCACCTGCCTCTGGCATCATACATAGCCCTCCTGAGCCGAAGTATATCCTATCCCGGACAGCAAACGAATGGGTCTCAAGGCCTTTCACGAAGAAGGAAGTTTGGGAATCCCTCAAGAGCATCCACTCAACAAAAGCTCCGGGCCCGGATGGGTTCAATGCGGGCTTCTTTAGAATGCATTGGGCCTTAATCAAAACAAAGCTGCGTGAAGCCATGGAATTCCTCTTTCAAGGGGGACCTTTTCCTCCGGATGTTAATTACACTTTCCTTACCCTTGTTCCAAAAAGTGCGTCGACTTCGACTTTGGGTGATTTTAGACCGATCTCTTGCTGCAATACGTTGTACAAAATCTTCTCTAAGATCCTGGCTGATCGCTTGGCCGAGGTCACTCCACTTTTGGTTGCCCCGAACCAAACCGCTTTCATCAAAGGAAGGGCTATGGAGGACTGCATTCTCCTAGCTCATGAGGATATTCACGGGTTTGACAGGAAAGCCAATTCGTCCAAGGCTTGCATTAAGGTGGACCTATAAAAGGCGTTTGACTCGGTTGACCATGGCTTCTTATTGGCTAGCTTGAGGATCAGAGGATTTGATGAGAAATGGATTGGTTGGATCAAAAATTGCATTTCATCTCCCATGTTCTCGATTCTTGTTGAGGGGACACCTTACAGTTATTTCCCCTCTATGAGAGGCTTGTGTTAGGGTGACCCACTCAGCCCGCTGCTATTCGTCATTGCGTTGGACTCCCTCACCTTACGTGTTGATATGGCTCTCCGACAAGGGACTCTCTCCCCCCATCCGCATGGGGAGAGTAAAGGTGCCCTTTCATCTCATATTCGTAGATGATCTTCTTTTCTTCTACAAGAAAAGTGCTAGAGCGATGAAGGAAATCAAAAGCATCCTTGCATCTTTTGAAGGTATGTCGGGTTTGGCAATGAACGCCAGAAAGAGCAAGCTTATACTGCCTAAATCAAGTGTTGTGGACTTCAACCTTTGGTTGGAGGTGGGCTACTGATTCAGCCCTTCCAACTAAATATCTGGGGTTACCACTTTCTCCTGCGAAGGGAAGGTCGCTTGCTGTCTCCTCGCTCATTGATCGGGTAAGGGCCTTGCTTTGCGGCTGGAAAGCAAGGTCCTTAACCCTCGCAGGCTGCCTATAGCTTCTTAAATTGGTTATTCCGGGTGTTTGCTTATATTGGACCTCGGGAATTCGTATTCCAATCGGAATGGCAAGGAAAATTGACGCTTTGTGTGCTGACTTCCTTTGGGCGTTTGGGATGCACCACGTTAAGTGGGATGTGGTGTGCCTGCCCAAGGAGGAAGGTGGGCTGGGACTGCGTTCTCTCGTTAACGTTCGCCATGCAATGGCGCTGACTTGGGGCTGGAGTGTTGCATAAGGGGGAACCTCTATTTGGGCCTCCTTCATGAAGGAGAGATATCTTAGACGTCGGAACATATTCCAGTGCTCAAAGGCTAATGGGGATTCCCCCATTTGGAGATCCATCTTGGATTCCCGCAATCACCTTGCGCTCGCCACTACCCCCTCGGTTGGCGGTCTATCCTGGTCGGTGATGAAGCCACGTTTCATCATCTTTATTCTATCATTTTGGCCTTAAAAACCCTAGTAAATGCGTGTAAATAGAGCTAATTCATGCATTTTAGCATTCATGTATATGTGTGTAAATATTGTATAAAATGCGATTTTTAAAGCCAAAATTATAGAATAAAGAAAAGAAAAGAAAAAGAATAAAATATTGTAAATATTTTATGACCCGAAACCCCGAGACCTGGGCATCTCAATGACTAGGTCGACAAGGAATAAAGTAGGGGGAGATAAGGGCCAAAATACCAATAAAAATACCTTTCATTTCATTCATTCTTTATTCATTTTGAGACCTATTTTTGGTTCCACTTTTTATACATCAAATAAAGAAACTTTGTACATGAAAGTTGTGGATAATTTAATAAAGAAAAATACAAAATTGATTTCACTAAAAAATAATACACAGATAAAAAGTTATGGTCTGAATAAAAATCCAGAATTCCAACTTCCCAGACCCGTATCTCACAACTGAAAACTCCAAATGCAACAAACTCACTTTAATTGTATATAGAATAAAATAAGCTATTAATGGCGGTGGTTTCGTATTTGGCGGTGCTATGGTTTGAAAGTTGAGTTTTGGACCCCTATTGTATACTTGTACATACTAAAATACTCATTTTATTATTTATTCCTTATTTTTATAACTTTATATTTTATTATGTGCATTGAAATCAGAATAAAAATTCAAAGAAAATGCAAAATAAAAATACTTGTCCATAATACATAGGTAAAAGACCTACTTACATACCTATACAATACATACTTTTGTTTTATTAAGTATACAAAATACATCAGAAAAATAAAATAAAAATATATTCATGTGTGCAAAAGTATATTATAATTTTGTAAAATAATAAACAAAAATAAACAAATTAAAATCACAAAATAAAAATAAATTAATAAAATATATAAACATTATACCTATAAGGGCTAAAAAAGGTAACTTATAAAAATATACTTCATAAAAATAATTAAAAATCACCATAAAATAATTTAGAAAATAATAAACATTTTTCATTTTATAACCTAAAAATAATAAAATCATTTTCGATTTTTAAATGAATTAACAAGATTATTTTCCAGGGTTTTTCCTGGTTGGTCCACGTGGACCAACCAGGTGGCGCCCCCAGTTGACCCCGGTCAACTGGTCGCCTCCCCTCCTGCGCCCGTTGTCAGAGTTGGTTTTCGAGCCAATTTCTTGGCTTTTTCGTGACTGGATCTTTCACCTATTCGTGATAAGTTCTTCAGCAAATCCGCGCCTCGATCATCCCTCTTCCTCGACCGGTGATTTCCTTGGGGAGTGGAGCACTGTAGCGTCTGCTCCACGTCGATCTTTGAGCTCCTGTCACCTTAGGTCAAACCACTTAAAATGAACCTCCGACTTTGGATTTGAATTTGAGTCCCTTCGGTCCACCCCTCATCGACTCTCTTGTGCTCTGTGGATTCTTGGAGGTGACAGCTCCACCGTGGTCCCTTCAGCCAAGGCGTATGAGGTCAGAGGCGTCTCCACCACCTCCCCCAACTCCAGCGGTCGAGGTACCCCTTTTCCTCTGGTTGCGGCCATTGAAGGCCCCCCTCTCCCCTATTTTTCATTTGCATTTTGTTAGCCATAGTCTAAATATCAAAAGCCATAAAAAACATCGAAGTTTCGTCACTTGAATCGTCCAATCCCCCATCTTGGCCGGAGCGCACCTCCGGCCAATCACCGCCACGTCGCATTTCGCATCGATTCTGCCTCCCTAAGGTCCAGGCATTTTGTCCTGGACCTCCCAACCCTTTTTGCAGGTCAAAGAAAGTTCATTCGCGCATGGAGGCCATTTTGGAGCCTCGCTGGAGTTCGCGAAGCTCTCCAGCTCCGCCGACCGCCAGCGAGCACCTCGGCCTTCGCTGTGGTCTTTTGAAGCCCCCAGGAGGAAGAGAAGACCTCCAGGAGTCTCCACGTCCATTTTGAAGCTCAACCGCCATCGGAGACCGGAGATCTCGGGCGGATAAGCTCTCCCTCGCCGGCGTTCTTCGCTGTTCTTGGTCCTAGCCTCCGCACCGTTGGATCGTGGAGAAGCTGTAGATCGCACAACATCCGTCCGATCCTCACTCGCCTTCACCGTCCAATCGTTCAAGGAAGATCTAATCTCAACCGTGCATCGTCAAAGCGTCATCGGCCGTCCGTCGCTCGCCACGTGGATAGTGGCATAGTCTCCGCCGTTGGATCGCGTGCAAGGGGTATTTTGCACCTTAACTCCTGCGCATTTTGTATTTACTATTTAGTCCACAAACCTTTATCTGTAGTGTAAAAGTTTTGTAATATTTGCATGTAAACCCTCGTACTTATTTTATTTGCACTTAGGCCCCTTGCCACGTCACCTCACGTACCTGTGCGCGTGAAGGGGTGGGCATTTTGCAGGGACCCCCCTAGGGTTTAGTTATTTAACTATAGTCCCAGAATTTTATTTTATAGTGTAAAACTTTTGGATATTTTGCATGCGTGCCCTGGAAGATTTTGGATATTATAGTTAGGTCCTCCCACGCGCATGCCAGTCACGCGTAGGGTTTGGGGAAAATTGTTATCGATACCCTTCCGGGTTTTGTATTTGTTATTTAGTCTATTAAATGCAAGTTTCAGTATAAAATTTTGTGGAAATTTTGTGGCTTTGCCCCTGGATGTTTGCTTATTTGCATATATATACCCCTGTCAGGCTTTGTAAATTTTTATGTGCTTGTTTTATTTGTTTAAATCATCATTTTGTCTCGAAAAATTTCACAAAAATCAAGTTAAGCTCCTGTTCACTTGCACTTTCATGCCATATTTTTGCATTGCATTTTTATTGTATTTTCATATTTATTAAAAATAAAAAACATGCATTTATTTCACTGTTTGCATTAGAAAATCTATAAAAATTATAAAAACATTTTGAAAAATTCCAGAAAAATTATATTTTGTGTGTTTCATCATATATTAGTGTCGGTTCAAAAACCACTAAAAATTTCAAAGTAAAACTCTTAAAAATTCGAAAATACTTCAAAACTTCAAAAAAATATAAAAATTTATAGAAAACTCCTAAAAATACAAACTTTGGTCCTGTACGTTACTTATTGTATTATCTGTAAAATTAATTTGGGAAAATTTTGATACTATTTGCTATTTTTCTTTCCAATTTTTAAATTCGGCCAGAGCTTTTGTTCACTGTTTGTTTCATTTTGGTTTTAAAAAATACCAAAAAGTTTCTGAAAAATACCCAAAAATCATAAAAATAGTAGAAAAATATAAAAAGATCAAAAACATTTTTTCCCCTAGTTTTTGACTATTTTTCCTCATTTTTTTGTAGTTTATTATCTCTTGTCCCATAGTTTTTATATATTCCTTTATTGAAAAAGAAAATAGAAAAGATAAATATAAAAAGAAAAACATAAAATCAGAAAAATTAAAAATCAAAATACAAAAAGTAAAAATTAAAAATTAAATAAAAATATTAAAAATTAAAAACCCACAAAAATCTTTGCTTTGCCATAGTGTAGACAACACTTCACACTCGCACATACACATTTGTTTGATCTATCCTGCCTTGCTCCCTGTGTTCGAACTCTCTACATACTTGCACCTATACATCTTTTATGTAGAGTTAAAAATAAATTTTAACTTCACATTTGTTTGTCATTTCTTGATTTATTTAGTGTGGGTTAATTGTTGATTAATTAGGGATTTTTAGCGATCACCGCAGCGACCCTTGTGTTCCCGCTTTGTGTGGAATAGTAGACTGTTAGAAATCCCTAGTTATCAAATGGCGCCGTTGCCGGGGATCAACAGTGCGTAGATCATTTTTGCTTCGTGATTGTGATACTTGTCTACATTTTTGCTTTCTTTATTTGCTCACTTATTTGATATCATTGCTTGACCTGTCTAATCACTCTTCCTTGTTGACTTTGTGCGAGGAACCACGGATCGAGGGAGACACTCTACCTTAGGCGTCGGTGCACCCACGTGAAGGCGGCATGAGACTTCTGACCGAGCATCAAAGAAGGCAAGGAGGACTTGAGAAGACGGTCATACTTTTAAGCCTTTTTGTAGCATTTACTTGTGTAATTTATTGTGAGAGAGAGACTCTATATTTGTAATAATACAGGTACAAAGGACTTTGGACTTTCGGGCCCAATTTCCAAGTGTTTGTACACTTGGGGGCTTACCGCGGATTTTTACGGTTTTCACCGCCTTTTTCATTTTGTTTTCCGGTTTTGTTTTCTTTTTTTTGTGTGATTGAGCCCCTAGTTTTAGGATTGCTTGTGATAGATTAAGGCCAAACACCTAATATATTTGCATGTACCTATAGCCGCGTTTGGACTTAGTCAAATTTTAAACAGTCGTTTCATCATCTTCGAGCCTCCGTGCCGCGAGACCACCCCATCAAGCGCTACTCCTGAACTCGATGTGTCGAGAAGAGGAGGGATGAGTCTAGACCGGACTTTTTGAATTGAGGATTGGTGACCGACTTGTGGTGCTTCACGATAATAGCAATTTCTGAAACTTAGGGCGATTTCATCGGCTTGCATTTGCATATAGTTAGGTTTCAATTCTGCTGAGCATCCTTGCATGTAGAGTGCTGGAGGCAAGGTGAGCATTTACGCTTTAGCATTCATCATTGTTTACCGCTTGCATTGCTTTTTCGACTCTCCCTCTGATGAAAAAGATGATTCAGGTGAAACTCTTGAGGACGAACAGACTTCAGATATTTCCACAGATGACTTCGTTCCTTTTGATTTTGACCTGGACGAGACCTCGCAGGACGACTCCGATTACACTTCTTCCGAGGATGATGAGTTTGTCCCATTCCACTTCGACATCTGCGAGACTTCCAAGGCCAGACCTGACCACATTTCTTCCACTCACACGTTTGCGCCTTCACACCATAAGACCACCAAGGGAGAACCTAGCCATACTGCTTCCATTGATCAGTTTGTCCCTTTCCGTTTTGATTCCACTGAGGGCCTTCACCGTGTCGACCCTGATCGGCTTCCGTCCACTGTGGACCCCGATATCGACATACATCACACCAGATCTATCCCTCAGCAGTCCCGCAAGAAGGTTTGCTTTCCACCTTCTTATGATCATCCATTTATGTTGTAGATTCTCTCCCGTGACTCTCTGTTCTCTCTCCCGTTTTGCTCGTCCACCCATTCTCGTGTTTGCCTTGCTTAGGACGTACTTTGTCCTAAGTGTAGGGGGGTGGACGAGCTGAGTGTTCATCGTTCCGTTTCATCACTCCTGTTGTTGCCTATACTTAGGGCTTCTTGTACCCTAAGTATAGGGGGAGTGATGCGTACATTCGTTTATATCTTCTTTTATCTGTTGATATCTTTTCTTCTTTTCTTCTTTTCCTCTTCTATATTCTTCATCTACTGAAAAGGTGCCACCCCGTGTAGACAGTTTTCCATACTTAGGACGTACCTTGTCCTAAGTATAGGGGGTGTGCACCCCGAGTTGTTCTATTCGTTTCGATCCTCTCCATTTTCTCCTCTTCTTGTCTATACTTAGGGACATCTTACCCTAAGTATAGGGGGAGACAATCTGAGTACGATCTGTTCATTCCCACCCTTGACCCTCCCTGCGTTGTGTACAGTCCGCTATACTTAGGATTATTTGATCCTAAGTATTGGGGGGACGGTCAACTTCTCATTGATTCATTCAGTTATTCCTTCATTCTTTAGGCTTGTCTATACTTAGTACGAGTTATGTCTTCTCTTTTCTCTCTGATCTATGAGGACATAGATCAAGCTAAGTATAGGGAGGTCGTATATACTACGTATATACTTTAGCCATAACTCATACTTTCATATTTTCCTAATAATATGGCTAAAAATTCTTTAAAATTCATTAAAAATCTTTAATAAAAAGATGTTTTGTTCCTCAAATACTTTTTTGTAATTACTGATTAGTAAATCAGGTGAAAATATTTTTTGCAAAATGTTTGAAAAATAGTTTGAAAATCTTCGTGAAATTCTATTGGAAACTATTTTGAAAATATTTTGTTACATGTTTTCAACCTTTGTAAAAACAGTTTGATTGTAAAAATCTATTTTCTTTATGTGAAATAAAATGTTTAGAAAATGATTTGCAAATGGTTTGAAAAATGGTTGCAAAAAGACTTGAAAAATCTATACATACTGTTTGAAAAACCATTGCAAAATGATTTTCAAATGCGTGTACATGTTTGCAAAACTGCTTGTAAAAATTATTTTGGACTATTGTTTTCAAAATGGTTTTAAAGTACTGTGTCAAATAAGTTTGAGGAATATATACATCACACCAAAATTCACTATAGATACTTATAAAATTGAGCACTTACCCTGTAAATTCTTAAAATCCACTTCTTGTAGATATAAGAAGCACTCCCGTGTAAATATTTGTACCTAGTTTTTAGCCAAAATCTTTTTGTTTTCAAAAATCCCAAAAACATTTGCAAAATTAAAATCCAAAAACATTTGAAAAACTATTCAAAAATCTAAAAAATGCATATGCATCATCTTTTCAAAATCCCATAAAAAGTTAAAAATCTTCGAAATTGCATCACAAAAATATTCTCTGCATAGCATCTGCATAGCATTCACATTTTTCGGATTGAGTTTGATAGTTGAACGAGTCTAAGTAAAATCTGAAGATTGGATCTTGGTTGGACCTTAAAATCTACCTAATTAACAGGAACCTTATAGGAACTAGGATTGAGGTACTTCAGGTCTAGTTGACTTAATTCTTTGAGGATCACGAGACTTGATTCAATGGATTCTTGACTGCCTAAGTAGAGTATTTCGGAGCACACGCACGACTCTTGTTGATAATGACCTAACTTGGACACCTGCACCTTTCACATGGCTCAACTTAGTTGGAGTGATGAGGGGATTGGATTTGCCGGTATGAGACGCACACAGGTGGAAACATTTGTCCTCCTCTAGGGAGGGAAGTGCGCCCCAACCCGTCCAGTAATGATGAGTTTCGAGGATAGGAAATCGTGGGTTGCGATAAAGCTTCAAAAGAGGGATAGTCTACTGGCTCAAGAGGAAAAACTCCCTATGTAAATGCTGTTGTATCTAGTATTCAAAAAAAATGCAAAAAGCAAAAATTCCAAAAAAGTGGACAATCCTGTACAAAAAATAAAAATGCCTGCCGGAGTGTACATATGTTGTAAAGTCAAACAAGCAAGCTTGAGCTTCAAAGTCAAATCATGTGAGCCTGCAGCTGGATGACTTGACTACACTGGTCTTGCATCCTAGGATAGGTAGCTACACTGGCTACAGTCCATTCTTCTCTTCACCCCCTCCTCTTCGGCTGGTTGCCACTTGAACTTAGAAGGGAATACCCTGCTCCTTGAGGGATGAGTTGTTGGATTGGGGAATCATTGCGTTGTCATATTGGAGAAGTCAGTCTCTTTTTCATTTCAGTTTGGGAGAGCCACCATCACTTACATTGTACGAGTCAGATTCATAGTCATAAGGGTTTGGTATGAGTTGAAGTATTTCTGACCTGGCTATTGAGGAGACTTGAGCGGAGTTTTGGGATTCTCAGGAACTGTTGGATTTCAAATCCGGTTCTCACTAAGGTTCCGCCCGCACTAAAATTCTAAAGGTCCGACTTAAGCTGCAAACTTTGATTTTGTGAAGGCAAGTTTGATTAATAAATTCAATCCACATTTCTTCTTTTTTCTTTTCTTTCTTTTTCTTTCTGCACTTATTGCATAAGTGTTTGCTAGGGACTAGCAAAGGTAAAGTATAGGGGGATGATGAAGCCATGTTTCATCATCTTTATTCTATCATTTTGGCCTTAAAAACCCTAGTAAATGCGTGTAAATAGAGCTAATTCATGCGTTTTAGCATTCATGTATATGTGTGTAAATATTGTATAAAATGCAGTTTTTAAAGCCAAAATTATAGAATAAAGAAAAGAAAACAAAAGAATAAAATATTGTAAATATTTTATGACCCGAAACCCCGAGACCTGGGCATCTCGATGACTAGGTCGACAAGGAATAAAGTAGGGGGAGATAAGGGCCAAAATACTAATAAAAATACCTTTCATTTCATTCATTCTTTATTCATTTTGGGACCTATTTTTGGTTCCACTTTTTATACATCAAATAAATAAACTTTGTACATGAAAGTTGTGGATAATTTAATAAAGAAAAATACAAAATTGATTTCATTGAAAAATAATACATAGATAAAAAGTTATGGTCTGAATAAAAATCCAGAATCCCAACTTCCCAGACCCGTATCTCACAACTGAAAACTCCAAATGCAGCAAACTCACCTTTAATTGTATGTAGAATAAAATAAACTATTTAATGGCGGTAGTTTCGCATTTGGCGGAGCTATGGTTTGAAAGTTGAGTTTTGGACCCCTATTGTATACTTGTACAGACTAAAATACTCATTTTATTATTTATTCCTTATTTTTATAACTTTATATTTTATTATTTTGTGAAAATTACGTATAATATATATGTGCATTGAAATTAGAATAAAAATTCAAAGAAAATGCAAAATAAAAATACTTGTCCATAATACATAGGTAAAAGACCTACTTACATACCTATACAATACATACTTTTGTTTTATTAAGTATACAAAATACATCAGAAAAATAAAATAAAAATATATTCATGTGTGCAAAAGTATCATATAATTTCGTAAAATAATAAACAAAAATAAACAAAAATAAACAAATTAAAATCACAAAATAAAAATGAATTAATAAAATATATAGACATTATACCTATAAGGGCTAAAAAAGGTAACTTATAAAAATATACTTCATAAAAATAATTAAAAATCACCATAAAATAATTTAGAAAATAATAAATATTTTTCATTTTATAACCTAAAAATAATAAAATCATTTTCGATTTTTAAATGAATTAACAAGATTATTTTCCAGGGTTTTTCCTGGTTGGTCCACGTGGACCAACCAGGTGGCGCCCCCAGTTGACCCTGGTCAACTGGTCGCCTCCCCTTCTGCGCCCGTTGTCAGAGTTGGTTTTCAAGCCAATTTCTTGGCTTTTTCGCGACCGGATCTTGCGCCTATTCGTGATAAGTTCTTCAGCAAATCCGCGCCTCGATCATCCCTCTTCCTCGACCGGTGATTTCCTTGGGGAGTGGAACACTGTAGCGTCTGCTCCACGTCGATCTTTGAGCTCCTGTCACCTTAGGTCAAACCACTTAAAATGAACCCCCGACTTTGGATTTGAATTTGAGTCCCTTCGGTCCACCCCTCATCGCCTCTCTTGTGCTCTGTGGATTCTTGGAGGTGACAGCTCCACCGTGATCCCTTCAGCCAAGGCGTACGAGGTCGGAGGCGTCTCCACCACCTTTCCCAACTCTGGTGGTCGAGATACCCCTTTTCCTCTGGTTCCGGCCATTGAGGGCCCCCCTCTCCCCTATTTTTCATTTGCATTTCGTTAGCCATAGTCTAAATATCAAAAGCCCTCAAAAACATCGAAGTTTCGTCGCTTGAATCGTCCAATCCCCCATCTTGGCCGGAGCGTACCTCTGGCCAATCATCGCCACGCCGCATTTCGCATCGATTCCGCCTCCCTAAGGTCCAGGCATTTTGCCCTGGACCTCCCGACCCTTTTTGCAGGTCAAAGAAAGTTCATTCGCGCCTGGAGGCCATTTTGGAGCCTCGCCGGAGTTCGCGAAGCTCTCCAGCTCCGTCGACCGCCAGCGAGCACCTCGGCCTTCGTCGTGGTCTTTTGAAGCCCCAGGAGGAAGAGCAGACCTCCAGGAGTCTCCACGTCCATTTTGATGCTCAACCGCCATCGGAGACCGGAGATCTCGGGCGGAGAAGCTCGCCCTCGCCGACATTCTTCGCTGTTCTTGGTCCTAGCCTCCGCACCGTTGGATCGTGGAGAAGCTGCAGATCGCACAACATCCGTCCGATCCTCCCTCGACTTCACCGTCCGATCGTTCGAGGAAGATCTAATCTCAGCCGTGCATCGTCAAAGCGTCATCGGCTGTCCGTCGCTCGCCACGTGGATAGTGGCATAGTCTCCGCCGTTGGATCGCGCGCAAGGGGTATTTTGCACCTTAACTCCTGCGCATTTTGTATTTACTATTTAGTCCACAAACTTTATCTGTAGTGTAAAAGTTTTGTAATATTTGCATGTAAACCCTCGTACTTATTTTATTTGCACTTAGGCCCCTTGCCACGTCACCTCACGTACCTGTGCGCGTGAGGGGGTGGGCATTTTGCAGGGACCCCCCTAGGGTTTAGTTATTTAACTTTAGTCCCAGAATTTTGTTTTATAGTGTAAAACTTTTGGATATTTTGCATGCGTGTCCTGGAAGATTTTATATATTATAGTTAGGTCCTCCCACACGCGTGCTAGTTACGCGCAGGGTTTAAGGAAAATTGTTATCGATACCCTTCTGGGTTTTGTTTTTGTTATTTACTCTATTAAATGCAAGTTTCAGTATAAAATTTTGTGGAAATTTTGTGGCTTTGCCCCTGGATGTTTGCTTATTTGCATATATATACCCCTGTCAGGCTTTGTAAATTTTTGTGTGCTTGTTTTATTTGTTTAAATCATCATTTTATCTCGAAAAATTTTACAAAAATTAAGTTAAGCTCCTGTTCACTTGCACTTTCATGCCATATTTTTGCATTGCATTTTTATTGCATTTTCATATTTATTAAAAATAAAAAACATGCATTTATTTCATTGTTTGCATTAGAAAATCCATAAAAATTATAAAAACATTTTGAAAAATTCCAGAAAAATTATATTTTGTGTTTTTCATCATATATTAGTGTCAGTCCGAAAACTACTAAAAATTTCAAAGTAAAACTCTTAGAAATTCGAAAATACTTCAAAACTTCAAAAAAATATAAAATTTTTAGAAAAATCCTAAAAATACAAACTCTGGTCCTGTAGGTTACTTATTGTATTATATTTATTTTAAAATTAATTTGGGAAAATTTTGATACTATTTGCTATTTTTCTTTCCCATTTTAATTTCGGCCAGAGCTTTTGTTCACTGTTTGTTTCATTTTGGTTTTTAAAAATACCAAAAAGTTTCTGAAAAATACCCAAAAATCACAAAAATAGTAGAAAAATATAAAAAGACCAAAAACATTTTATCCCCTAGTTTTTGACTATTTTTCCTTATTTTTGTTTGTAGTTTATTATCTCTTGTCCCATAGTTTTTATATATTCCTTTATTGAAAAATAAAATAGAAAAGATAAATATAAAAAGAAAAACACAAAATCAGAAAATTAAAAATCAAAATACGAAAAGTAAAAATAAAAAATTAAATAAAAATATTAAAAATTAAAAACCCACAAAAATCTTTGCTTTGCATTAGTGTAGACAACACTTCACACTCGCACATACACATTTGTTTGATCTATCCTGCCTTGCTCCCTGTGTTCGAACTCTCTACATACTTGCACCTATACATCTTTTATGTAGAGTTAAAAATAAATTTTAACTTCACATTTGTTTGTCATTTCTTGATTTATTTAGTGTGGGTTAATTGTTGATTAATTAGGGATTTTTAGCGGTCACCGCAGCGACCCTTGTGTTCCCGCTTTGTGTGGAATACTAGACTGTTAGAAATCCCTAGTTATTAGTCGGCTAGGATTAAGCCTTTCTCGTTCAGAGCTGCCTTTGATGTGGTTAGACCTAAAGCTCAGCCTATGCTCTGGACAACCATGCTATGGCGGAACAAGGTGGTCCCAAGTCATGCTTGAAGCACAGAGGTATGTCCGTTAATCCTTGCCGGGAGAGTCGAGCGAGAGCGAGAGAGATAGAGAGAGACGAAGGGGTTATGGAGAGATGGGAGGGGGGATCTTGTTGGCGAGCTTCTGATTTTTGTTGTGTTTGTTCCCCTCCCCATGGGAGGTCATTTATAGGGCGTAAACCCTCGCCACGTCCGCTCCCTTCATCCACGCCCCTTGCGGTTACGGCCTCCGTGAGACCAGATCGTCGTAACCGTCGGCTCTGCAACGGCCGGTGACGGTTCTTGACCTACTTGGTCATAGACCGTTCTACATCTCCCACTTGACCAAAGTGGTCAAGACAGATATATACTCCCACTATTCGTGTAGTATATACATGGAGATTTATCATGTGAGTATCATTATCTATGAAACCTCTTCCTTGACTCATACATTCCTGAGTCCCATTCAACCAACGTGTTTAATGTATGTTCCTGTTGTTATTCCCTTAGTAAGGGAATCTGCCAACATGTCACTGGTAGGTATGTAGGTTACCGTGATTTCTTGCTTCGCCACTATATCTAGTATATAGTGATATTGGATCTCAATGTGTTTTCCTTTGGAACTATTAGCCCCACTATTGATCAAGCTTATCGCAGCTTGATTATCACAATACATTTCCATTGGTCCTTTAACAAATTCGATGCTTAGGTTCTCTAAAAAACGTCTGATCCATACAACATGAGTGGTGGCCATGCTACATGCAATGTACTCAGCCTCCTGTGTATGTCGAGATACACATCCTTATTTCTTACTACCCCAAGAAACGGCTACACCACCAAACATGAATAGATAACCTGAGGTGGATTTTCTATCATCCACATCCCCTCCGAAATCGGCATCGGAGTATCCTACAACTTCAAGCGATTCTGCTTGATACACAAGTTTCAGATGCACTGTTGTAAAACCTTGAACTTGGTATATCTCGCATCCTATAAGATCCGGATCGTCAAGAGAAAATCAACGAAATTTGTTTCGTGTAAATCGGAATTCGTTTCGAATTGTTATGATTTTCGGAAGAAAGAGAAGGAAAGCTAAGATGTCATTAACCAATAATGACTGTCATTAAGACTAATTAAACATGATTAAAGAAACTAATGATGGATTGAAAACCGCTAATAATCATTAGCAAATACTATTTAATAGTTAGCAAAAGATAAGCGTAAGCCGTGAAAGTTAAATCGCGATCAGTGAAAGTTAATCACGATTAGTGTTAATTAAGCGTCATTAGCGAATCTAGAATCCTCTAGAATGTTCTAACTTAAGCCCCAAGTTTGGGATAAGTTTTGGCTAAAACCATGTGCCAATACTGCTAAACCATGGTTAAGGTCTAAACCATGATTTTCTAACCATGGTTAGTGGTTTTCGGGAGCCTATAAATAGACCCCCCTACCAATTCATTCTCTACGATTTCCACTACCACCACCACCCCCAGGGCTAGGGTTGAGAGGTTGGGAGGAGGAGTGGGATGCGAGGAAGGAGCGCTAGCGAAGCGCTGCCGGGAGAACGAGGAGGAGAAAGGTATGATCCTCTCTTAGCTTGCTTCGTAAGCTAGGCTCTCAATTCATCCTCTTGTTCTTCCAAGTTTTGTTCTTGATTCATCTTTCTTTCCGATTCATTTTCCGATGTGGTTCGAGGAGAAATCTGTGTAACACCCTACTTAGGTGTGGGCGGCTATGCACGTCAGTGACCCTGTGATTCGTCACACGTTCATTCATCTAAGACGTGTGGTGTCTACCGATTCTCCATCGTTTATGTTTCTGTTCTTTCTATTATGCTTTTATAATTATTTTGATGGAGAAATCTGTGTAATACCCTACTTAGGTGCGGACGGCTATGCACGTTAGTGACCCTGTGATTCATCACACGTTCACTCACCTAAGATGTGTGGTGTCTACCAATTTTTCATCTCTTGTTGTTTGAGTATATTCTTTCAGTTTCTTTGTTAGTTTCCTCTCAATTGATTTTATAGAGGAAACTCTTTTCATTTTTATTTTGAAATATATCCCGATATAAGGGGAAACTCTGCCAAAATTTTAAGAGAAAATATGTTACTTAAACCTTTTTCTCCTGACCTTCAACCTGAGATCCCTCAGGTTGTCGCATATAAATCTCCTCCTTTAATTCTTCATTAAGGAAGGCCGTCTTCACATCCATTTGGAATAATTCCATATCCATATATGCGACTATGGTTAAGATCATCCGAATGGATGCAAACTTAACCACTGGAGAGTAGGTTTCCTAGAAATCTATTCTAGCTTGCTGAGTATAACCCTTGGCAACTAATCTGGATTTGTATTTGTCAAAACTCGGTATTTTTTCTTGAATACCCACTTACATCCTATGAATTGCCTACCTTTTGGAAAATCACATAATTCCCAAACACCGTTTCGCTCGATTGAGTCCAACTCATCTCTCATGGCGGCCGACCATGATTTCGACTCAGACGAAGCCATAGCTTCACTAAAGGATATGGGATCTGTACAATCCGCGACATCCTCATCCACGGTGTAGCACGACGCCTCGCATCCATAGAAATGGTAATCTTCCATCCATGTGGGCCGTGTTTTGGGTCTCTTGTTGCCGATTATACTCGTGGGTTGTGTGGATCCGCCCACTTCCTCTAAAGGATCATCATGTTCCATAGGTTCATTCTCTACATTTGGATGGTGAAGTGTCATGGATGACTAGGATATGAGGTTTAGATGGAGCGGGACATACCTCCAACCATTGATGTATATGTATATGTATAGGTTTCTGAGGGCATTCCATTCTGTCTAGGGAGCCGTCGGAAAAGGGGGCATTATTTCACATAAGGGATGTGTGCTTTATCCGTGGATCAGCGGCTGTTGTGTAAACTGGATCTGGAAAATGTCGCGAGGTCGAATACTAACTCATACAAGGAGTCAGGAGATTGACCTCAGACACCCAAGGATGAAAAGCCCAGTCTCTAGTAGGGGGGTCAGAACCGAAGGCTAGTACCTGTTGATTGAGTGCTCAGTTCCGGCATAGGTGAGAGGCATGTCGAAGAAAAACGAAGGTCATGATGCGAGCTTCCGCCTCTTCCCTGACTTCCTTACCTCACTCTGCTAGAACGTCACTATAAGGCCACTACACCTCTAAACTCTGGCTTCGCTTCCACTACTGACCCGGGACTCAGATTGAAGAAAATGAAATCGCCCCTTTTCTAAGCACTTGTTTGCCTTCACGTTCTAGCAGCGACTTCTTTGTTTCTAACTTGCCCCCTATAATCAGTATATAGAATTGATGAATCTTATATGTGTTGCCTTATAAAAGAAAAAGCACTTCTAGCTCTGATTCTCTTTCTGTTTAGGCCCCGTCCTTCTTTGAATTATTTATTTCCGAGACTGCCACCCCTTTCTTAATGAAAGTCACCCGCGGTCTCTTATACTCAGCCCAACTCGGGCTTTCTACCATTCCATATTTCATATGGCATTGATTCTACGGACTTGGTGGGAATCCTATTCTGTATATAGTTCGCAGTCAACACTGCCTCTCCACAGAATTTCTTGGAGAGTCTTGAGTGTGAGAGCATACACCTTATTGTATTCATCAAAAGTTCGATTCTTTCTTTCTGCTACACCATTCTGATGTGAAATCAAAGTTCAATTCTTTCTTTCTGCTACACCATTCTGTTGTGGTGTATAGGGCATTGTAGTCTGCCTACGAATGCCTGTCTGAATACAGTAATCTTCAAACTCCCTTGAGGTATATTCCCCACCTCTATCTGTCCTAAGAGTCTTGATTGGTTTTTCAAATCTTGTCTCCACTTCTGTCTTATATCTCTTAAATGTCTCAAGTGCTTCCGACTTTCTTCCTAAGAGATAGACATAGGAGAACTTCGAGTAGTCATCAATGAATGTTATAAAGTATTCCTTATTCCTATGTGTGCTAACGTTCAGTGGCCCACATATATCTGAATGGATCAAACCTAGTAACTCTGTTGACCGAATTCCGGTTGAGAAGGGTCTTCTCGTCATTTTACCGGTCAGACAATGTTCGCAGGGCAATGTTCTTACACCCGTGATCTTAGGCAACAGATTTGCCTTAATCATTTGATCCATCTTAGATATTCCTGGATGATCCAGTCGCATGTGCCACAAGTCATAATCAGACAAACAACACAAAGAATAATCAGAAGCGACATTGATTGATTCACTACAGTTTATTATAGGAAGACAGAACAGGTCATGCTCGGGCACAAACTTTCCCATCGCATAGACCTTTTTATTATTGTCTATAGATACACGCTTATTATAAAACCTAACTTCGAAGTCTTTCTTGAGCAGCACTGGGATAGATATCAGGTTCCGACGTATCCCTGAGGCATATAGTACGACATTCAGTATCATAATGATATCCCCCAAGTCAAGTCTGTATGTCCCAATACCTTCCACGTCCAGGTAGGTGTTGTTCCCCATGAAGATCCTTTGTTCACCTTTGCTCAGCTTCTTGAAGTCCACCAGGCCTTCCTTCATCTTGGTGATGTGTCTGGTTTGCTCCAGAGTCGATCCACTATCCAATACTGTCCGTGATGACGGAGTTGCATTCCATGAGAGAAGCGAATTCTAACTTCTTCTTGCCTTTATTTTCAGGCAATTTAGTCTTTCCTGACTTCTTCTTGTTGGGGCAATTGACCTTACAATGGTAATATTTGCCACAACCGTAGCAAGAACCGCGTTGATATTTCTCACTCTTTCCCTTGAAATTCTCCGTGGAGGGGCCCAGCCTTTTCTTTACATGCACGACATTTGCTTCTTCTTCTTCTTCTTCCTCGACCTCAAAGATCTCAACTTTCGATCTTTGTTTGGAGAGGTCCTGCTCAATTTCCAGCTGTGCAGGTAGGTCCATCACCGACTTAGTGTTGGTGTTCATCCTCAGAGAAGTGGCAACCATGTCGAACGACGGAGGGAGACTTCCTATTATGGTTGCGATCTGCATCTTCTCTGAAATTGCGCAATCAGGAGCCGCTAGATCCTTGACCATCACGATCATCTTGTTCACTTGCTCGAGGACGCTTTCAGATTCCTTCGTTCTACACGAGTTGTACTTGTGTAGATGTAGCTGGACACTCACTTCAGATTTGGAGTGATATTTCTCCTTAACCGCGGTCCAAAGCTCGTAAGCTGATTCGCAGGTCTCAAAAACCTGAATCAGGTTCAGATCCATGTGGGGTCAGAATAAAGCTCCTAGCCCTATTATCCGTTTTCTCCCACTGTTCGCGGGTTCTAATTTCCTCTATAGCAGGATTCTCAGATAAGGTTGGGTCAGGTTTATCTATGATGGAGTGTATACTATCGTGCAAAAGGCCATAGTAGATCTTTCTACTCCACAATTCATAATTGGTACCATTAAGGTACTCAATTTTCCCTACCTCAGTGGCAATGGTTTTGCTTGTCATTTTGATTTGGATCTAATAAAAAATAAATGTAGGTTTGTATCAGATTATTTTATTTACTAAGATGATGTCTATTCAATGATAATAAAAGCAGACTTTCAATACAACCAACAAAACATCAAGTTACCCATATGACAACCGCCCCGCACCCTTAGTTAATTCGGTCAAATTGATGGTCCAAATTAAATTTAAGTGTTCGTTGCAGTCGGACACGAGAGGCTAATCAAGAACCACTTTAATTAGATTCGAGTTAATTTCAAGCGGCAAATTTTTTTACTTGGTGAAGTCCAAGGTCGAACTCAGGGAGGCAACTGTCTCCTTAGGTCAAATTTTAGCAAAATCCAAGTGTGAGATTTTCGGGGAATATATTTTTGGTCTTTTTCTATTTTCTATGCAGACACATGCAACCCGCAGGACAAGATAACAATTAATTCAATTAAGATATCAAATGAAGTCCAAAAATTCTAGAATTTGGCCAGATGATTAATTATGATGAAAATAATCTACCCTAATTTTTTTGTAATTTTTAGACGTTAAATGAATTTACTGTGAATTAAATATGCAGACAGGGTGATTTTCACTATTTTATTTTTAATAAATATCAAATCACAATTTCTTCAAGAGATAAAATTATCCTAGATATCACTCATGATAAGGAATCCAGGAAAATTGACAGATCTTAATTCCAATGTTAAATGAATTTACTAAAATTAAAATGCGAAAACCACTCAACAATTTATTTAGGCCTCGATATGTGTGCGAATGACATGAAATTTTTATGGCATGTTAAGAATACTGTCCTTAAGCTACTGTAAATTTTTGAGGATTTTTGGAACCACAGAGAATTAACTAGAAATTAAAAGGTGTCACTGGGCAAAATATTCCAAAAATATACCAATTAATTCATTAATAATTCCACTGAAATTACAAAAATGTGACACGTGGCTCAATAGACAGAGGACAAGTTTCTCAACAAAATGCAACTTCTAGAATTGAAAAATGATGTAATATGCAACCTAGAGATGCGTGCAAACACAGGGGTGTAAATGCAATACAGGAAAATCAAAAATACATAAAGTAAATATGCTAACAGGGACTAAAATGCAATTACCTATTATGCGGGGGACTCAAGTGCAATTTCTCCAACAGACACGTGCTCCTCACGTGGGCTAAGCTTCACAGGGACCTTTTTGCAATATCTGAAAGCTCTAGGGGCCTCTGTGTAAATTTCCCAGGCCGCACGTGCTCCTCACGTGGGCGGCCTAGGTTCGGATGGCTGCGGAGGCTTGGGGCTAGGATCGGTCGCTTCTGGAGGTCTGGAGTGAGGCTCGGACGACCCGAGCCTAGGCTCGGAGAAGAGGCTCGGGCCGAAGCTACGTGGCAAGTTGTGGACCTTTTGATCGAGCTAGATCCGATGGCTGGCAGTGAAGACGCGTGGCGTGACCTCAGGCCATTAGATCTGGGCGAATCCAACGGCTACTGGACTCGATGGATACGGCGACGTGGCTCAAGATCAGCCGCTGGATCAGATGAGAGATCTCAACGGCTGAGAACTGCTGCAGAGGGGAGACGCGTGGCGCACTAGGCGCCGTTGGATCTAGATGAATCCAATGACTCCTGTGAATCCCGGTGAAGAGGCGACGTGGCTCGCTGAAGGCCGTTCGATCGACGTGATCGAACGGCAGCTGTGCGTCTGCTCCGATGATCCTCCGCCGCCTGCTGAGGAGATGGCGGGGCTCCGGCGAAGACGCCTTAGCTCCGCCCTTCCTTCCTCGTGTCGCTGACGCTCTCCGACTTGTCGGAGATATCCCAGAAGATGCGTGGCGATGCGGCGAAGATCTTGGTGGTCTCAGGAGCAACGGAGGGTGGTCTGAAGTCGATGGCGATGAAGCTTCGAGTCGGCTCCGGCGAGCTTCCGTTCAATGAGCAGAGAGGCACCTGCAGGTGTTAGAGATAGAGCCGGAGCTCGTGCGTGCGCTCGTGGAGAAGTGAAGGTGATCGGAGAGGCCTAAGAGGTACTGAGGGCGTATGGCGAAGGAGCTCCGGCCAAATGGCGGAGCTGGAGATCGGAGTGCTGTGATGTGCGTCGTCGGAGGTCGTGAAAGGTACCGCGAAGATGGAAGCTTCGACGCGAAGTTTGGCGGAATGCAAATGAGGTGTGGGAGTGACCGGAGGCGGAGAATAACAAGCGAGAAATTCAAAGAAGAAATGAAGATGAGATCGGAGAAGAATGGAGGGTTCACCTGGGGATTGGAACTCGTCAGGGAGTTCCAGGTCGTCGCTCGAAGGGCCGGAGGCTCCCTGAGCTCAAGCAGCTGCTCGGAGATGAGGCTGCGACATGACGGAGGAGCCGCAGATCTCGCCGGAGAAGACACCTGTCTTCGCTCGAAGAGACGGCCAATTGCTGTCACCAATCGAGAGCTCTGAGCTCGGGGGTTTCTCCTGTAATGGCGGATAGGGCTGAGGTTGGCCGGTGGTGGAGTATTTAAAGGGTGAAGTAGAGGAGCGGCCTGGTGATGGAGCGAAGTTCATGGAGGTAGTGGGGCGTAGCTGGCGATCGACGTGGGAAATGAAGTGGTTGACGAGGATGACGGATGAGTGGGGACGGACGCGGAGTGATTGGTGGTCGGAGATGGTGGTAGGCGTGGTGGCGAAAATAGAAAGGGGGTGGCTTGTTTCGCAAGGGCGAGATCGTGGGCGAGAGGCGTCCGGAGGTAGACGACGAGGCCCTGGCCGTTGGATCTTGTGATCCAACGGCCCAGATCAAAGCGCGAAGGGACGTGTGGGATTAGATCAAGGTGTGGTGATAAGAGGCCGTGATCGCGCCACGTGGAAGCAGCTGGGCGAAGCGCGAGCGAGCGGCTGGGATCAAGTCAAGGCGATGCGATCTGAAGGTGCAGAACCTGCCACGTGTCGTGGTGAGGCAGCGGCGCGAACGAACGGCTTGGATGAAGGGTTGAGGTTAATCGAAGGGACGAGGGACGCCAAAGGAAGAGCGGCTGTGATGGAAGGATCGCGGGCTTGATCAGATGGTGTACACGCCGCCATGTGGCGAGCTCTGGAAGAGGCGCGGACGGGCGGGTAAGATGAGACAAGGGGATGATCTGACGGTGTGGATTTGAGGCGCACGTGGAAGCAGCCAAGCTGTTGGATATAGAGCGTAATCCAACGGTTGTGGCAGCAGACGGATGAGGCAAGGGGTGCGGGCCGCGTGGCGCAACCAGAGGGCGCCACGTGACCTGCTGTGAATGGCTGAAAGAAAATATATGTGTAGAGAGAAAAGGGGGCCGAATTTGGAGAAACTCAAAACATGAAAGTTGTAGATCTCGATGAGATCTACAAGTTTCATGTTGACCAAAGATGGAGATGAGGTCAAATATGATACATAAATACAAAGATACAAATATACATATATGTAGTATACAAAGTGGCCCAAAAACCCAACTTTCTCATACGAGCTCCAAATTGGATGAAATTAGTCCCATTTTAAAGGTCTTTTAATGTGGAGTATTCTAAGAGTAAGTAGACCTATTTCGGAGTTTGTATGAGGGCTTTATGTGCATTTTAGTGTACAGGGGTTCTGAGGCTTTATTAGCTAAATTATAAGGGGGAATTTTTGGCCTTCTTCCCTATATTATTAACTAAGGAGTACATATTATAAAGAAGAGGTTATTTTAGTGAATAGGTATTTTACAAGGGATTTTTGGCTTCTTATTTGAATGCAAATAGACTGCTAAAATGAATGTATTATGTATGTATGCATGAGTGCTATTTATGCATTATAAAGGGAAATATGCCTCTATTTACTCGGGAACAAGGCTCTATTTTTGACTTTTGAAGTGATGAATAACAGATTCATCAACCCCCTATACTTAAACCTTGCTCGTCCCCGAGCAACTAAATGAAATGCAGAAGTGAAATGATTTTGGGTTCCATACCAAGGCCATGAACAATAGTTAAAAATAGAGCTTGACTCGACCTTTGGATTAATTATGTATCGGAACCTTATTGGGATCTGAGTTTAAGACTTAACAGACTTCAAGTTCCACAAGTCTTCTATTCAAGACGCCTCAACACACCAGATCAGAACAAGTCTACATACACAAACTCTAATGACCATGAATCTTTCCATGCAGTGTAAGTGATATATGACTCCCCACCTCAGAAGTAACAAAGAAACAACCTCCCATAACCTGGTAACTCTAATGCCTCGGTCTAGCAACTCTTTCCTCGAGAAGCGGGGTATTCCCTTCTAAGTTCAAGTGCAACCGGCTCAAGAAGAGGGGGAATAAGTATAGACTTTTGGGAGCTCGGCCAGTGTAACTAAGTCTCCCGCTGCAAGCTTCATGAGATGTAACATGGGGACCATAAGCTTTTGCTTTTCTTGACTACCTACGCTCCGGTGGGGTTATTAAATGTTCAATCCGACCCACCACTTCTTTGGAGCTCTTTTGCAATTTTTTTAACAAGTGCCTCTGTACAACATATCTACATGGTGCAACATATATACAAGAAATTTCCTCTTGAGCCAGTAGACTATCCCTCTTTTGAAGCTTTATTGCAACCCACGGCTTCTGTCTTTAGCCTTCATCACCACTAGGCCAAGTTGAGACGCACTTCCTTCACTAGAAGAAGAAGAGAGGTTCCGCCTAGAAGTACTACCCTCATATGCTACCCCAAGCTAAAGGAAATTGCCTCCTCACCACCTCATCCGTGGAGAGTCATGTGTAAAGTGCTGGTGCATGTCAAGATACTGTCTCTAAGAGTCATGTGTGTGTTGTTAAGTGCTCTACTTAGGCTCATTAAGATGACATATGAACATAGACTTGCAGACTTAAAGAATTAAGTCACCTGACCTGAAAAATCTTAACTCCAGTTCCTATAAGGTTCCTCTGAAATTAGGTGGATTAAGGTCAAATCAATTCCATCCTCAATATCTGCTCATAACTTAGTTCAGAACCCACTAGCTTTTCACTTTGCCTATGCAAAGTATGCCGATGAGATGTCATGCTATGAAAATGCAAGACTCTTTTTGGATGCAGAGATGGTATGCAAGATTAAACAAGAAGCCTTTATTTTCAAATTTTTTTTCAATTTTTACCCACCCTGTAATTATTGCATAATATATACAGAAAATACGAGCTATGGGTATATATGTAATATATACACGCCCCCTATACTTAGCGTGTGCTATGTCCTCAGAGCACGAAAAGCGACCAAAAAGACATAGCTCGGGCTAAGCGTAGGAGAGCTAAAATTACAAGAGTATAGAAGTCGTCCTGCCCCCCTATACTTAGGCTCTGGCAGCCTAAGTGTAGAAGAAGATCAGAAATGGGGCGGACGAGGGAGAGATGGGAAGTGGATGAGTATCAATGCGGGCATCGGTCCCCCCTATACTTAGGCTTAGTTCAGCCTAAGTATAGGTAAGAAATGAGTATGAGGACCAATGTGATCTGGAGGATGTACAGTGAACTGACTCAGGTGACCCCTCCCCCCTATACTTAGGATCTGGTTATCCTAAGTATAGTCCAGGATAGTGATCTAATGAGGCGGGGATGGGTTACTAAAGTCGCGTAAGAGAGAGGATAAGATGTACAAGAAGAATGATATATACAGATGAGTCGGTCTGAATCTTTCGAGATGCTGCGGATGGCTAGAGCTCACTGCTGCAAGGTCTCATACGCGGCTCGAGGTGTATCTACTGTATCTGTCTCGCGCATGAATACAATCTCCTCAACATGGACTAACTGCTCATTGGATTCGACGAAGTGCTTTAACAGCTGTCCATTCACTAGGAATGTCGGTGCGTCATCTGCGAGATCTGAGATCTCGACACATCCACTATCATGCACCGTACGGACGACAAATGGGCCCGTCCACTTAGACTTCAACTTGCCTTGGAAAATCTTCAGCCTAGCATTGAACAACCATACCTTCTGTCCAGGAACAAAGGTCTTTCGTCTGATATACCTATCATGCCAATGCTTCACCTTGTCCTTGTACACCAAACTGTTGTCATAGGCGCGGTTTCTGACTTCCACAAGCTCATTCAGATCCATATCTCTCTGCTTCTGACCCAGGTGTGTGTTCCAATTGACCTTCTTGATTGCCCATTCTAATTTGTGCACTAACTCTGCGGGCAAGTGGCACGGCTTTCCGAATACCATTCGGAATGGGGAGGTGCCTAATGGTGTCTTGTAAGCTGTCCTATACGCCCAGAGGACTTGATCCAAGATCTGTGACCAGTCCTTCCTGTCCGGGCGGACAAGCTTCTGCAATATGGTTTTCACCTCCCTATTTGACACCTCAGCCATACCATTGGTTTGTGGGTGGTAAGGACTCGCGACACGGTGTTCAATGCCGTAATCCTTCAGGAGTTTCTTCATCTCCCGATTCACAAAGTGGCTACCCCCGTCTGATATCATCATTTTGGGGATCCCGAACCTAGAGATTATGTGCTCTCTGATGAATTTACAGACAGTTCTGCTGTCTGCGGCTCGGGTCGGGATAGCCTCCACCCATCTGGATAGATAGTCTACCGCAAGAAGGATATATTCGAATCCATGGCTAACAGGGAATGGGCCCATGAAATCGATGCCCCATGCGTCAAAGACATCACAAATGATGACCGACTGCATTGGCATCTCATCCTTGGAACCGACGGTTCCTCCCATTCTCTGGCATACTGGGCACGACTTCGCGAAGGCGGTGGCATCGTGAAACAGAGTCGGCCAGTAGAAGCCACACTGAAGTACCTTCCATGCGGTCCTCTTCCCGGAGTGGTGTCCTCCTGCCTCCAAGCTGTGGCATAAAGAAAGGACACTCTGGTATTCCTCCTGAGGAATACACCGTCTCCAGACACAATCCGATCTTTCGAAGAAAAGGATCGGATCCTCCCAATGGTAGTGTCTAGCGTCCGACTTCAGTCGGTCGATTTGGCTCTTGGACCAATCTTCGGGAACTTTCTTGGAGACAAGATAGTTCACGATATTGGCATACCATGGGAGTGAGTCGATAACAAAAATCGACTCGTCAGGGAAGGAGTCTCGAATTGGTGAATCCTCGGAAGTATTAAGATCTTCGAGACGAGAGAGATGATCGGCCACTACATTCTTCTTTCCAGGTTTATCACGGATGTCCAAGTCAAACTCCTGGATAAGTAAAATCCATCGAAGAAGACGCGCCTTCGCACCCTTCTTCTCCATCAAGTACCGTAGTGCCATATGGTCAGTGAACACAGTTACCTTGGATCCAATTAGGTGAGATCTGAATTTGTCCAAGGCAAACACTACCGCAAGCATTTCCTTTTCCGTAACTGTATAGTTACGCTGAGCAGAATCAAGCACCTTGCTTGCGTAGTGAATTGCAAAAGGGACGCCCTCTCTTCTTTGTCCCAACACAACCCCAACAGCATAATCAGAGGCGTCCGTCATGATCTCAAAAGGTAGAGACCAATCTGGGGCTTGTAGGATGGGTGCGTCCATAATCATTCCTTGTAAAAGCTTAAAGGCCTCAAGACATTTGTGATCAACAATAAACTCCATGTCTTTGCCTAAAAGCTCAGTTAGCGGTCGGGCGATCTTAGAAAAATCCTTAATGAATCTCCGATAAAATCCAACATGACCGAGGAACGACCGCAACTGCTTTACGTTGGTGGGTGGCTGGAGTCGTCTGATCACATTCACCTTGGCAGGGTCAACCTCCATTCCTCTCTTGGAGATGACATGCCCCAACACTATGCCCTCCGTCACCATGAAGTGACTTTTCTCCCAGGAGAGCACCAGATTAACCTCACAACATCTTTTGAGGACTTGGTCCAGATTCCTAAGACAGGAATCGAAGGAATCACCGTGGACCGAGAAGTCATCCATGAAAACTTCCAGGAATTCGCCGACCATTTCGGCGAATACAACAATCATGCACCTTTGAAAAGTACCTGGAGCATTGCATAGCCCAAAAGGCATGCGCCTGAAAGCATATGTACCAAAGGGGCATGTAAACGTGGTTTTTTCCTGGTCCTCTGGAGCTATGGCTACTTGATTGTAGCCCGAGAACCCATCTAAGAAGCTGAAGAACTCTTTCCCTGCTAGTCTCTCTAAGATCTGATCAATGAATGGAAGGGGGAAATGATCCTTCTTCGTCGCGGCATTCAAGCGTCTGTAATCCACACAGACGCGCCACGACGTGGGTACTCGCGTCACGATCTCCTCTCCATCCTCATTGGTGGTCGTCTGAATTCCCGACTTTTTCGGGACAACATGAATTGGGGCCACCCACTTAGAGTCGGAGATTGGGTAAATGAAACCCGCGTCGCACCATTTTTCTATCTCTTTCTTCACGACCTCTCGTGAATTTGGATTCAACCGGTGTTGGAATTCACGAGAGGGTTTGGCTTCGTTCTCCAAGTAAATATGGTGCGAACAGAGAGCGGGATTTATCCCGTGGAGATCGGAAATGCTCCAACCTATCGCCTTGCGGTTTTTCTCTAGGATCTCTAGCAAGCGAGATTCCTGCTCCTCGGTCAATCGCGAACTGATGATGACCGGAAATTTCTTGTATTTTCTCGCAAGGAAGGCGTATTTTAAAGTTGTGGGTAAAGGTTTGAGCTCAGGAATAGTGTGATCGTCTAAGAAGTCTGGCTCAATCTGATCTGGCTCGGTGTTGGAAGTGGCTGGATCGTTCTCTGTGATAGCTGCCACCAAGTTGTTCGGCTCAGGAGTCGGATCGTCAAAAGTCTCCATGCAATCGGCAAAAGCCACGTCCGACTCGTCATCCTCATCTTCCGATTGTCCTAAAGAGGGGAGGACAGACATGCCCAACTGGGCCTCTATGTCATCGAAGATGTAGGGCGATGCAGGTTCTGAGTTGTACTCGTCTCTAAGGACCTCGCAAACTGATTCATGCACTGGATCATCTCCGGAGGGGAGGGAATCATCGGTGCTGGCTGGGTTCTGTCTCCATGGCCCAAATGTGTCTACATGATCGCAGTCTGTTCCGGTAGAAGAGTACTCGGTGCTGGATTCTGAATCCGGTCTCTGCCATCTTGTCTGCTTCATCTCGAGTTCCTCATCTCCGCCTGGAGTTTGGAACTGAATCTTCCCGACCTTATAATCAAATAAGGCCCCTGCTGTTCTGAGGAAGGGCCTACCTAAAATGATCTGGGAGTCTCTCCAATTACGAGGGGTTTCCATATCCAGGACAGTGAAGTCCACCATGTATTCTTGTCCCTCGACTTTGATCACAATGTTCCTCAATTCTCCTTGGGACCTCTTGGTTGATTTATCAGCAAACTGTAGGAGGGCTCTAGATTTCCTAAGAGGTCCGAGATTAAGACGCTCATAGAGGACTGTAGGCATCAGATTGATCGAGGAACCATTGTCCAGGAGAGTGTGTGCAAACGCGATGTCATCAACATGACTCACTACATAATGTGCACCCGTATCTCTTCGTTTCCTTGGAAACGAGTTCTTTATTGCACAAGTCATGGCTACTGATAAAACGTGTTTCTCAACACGGCTTTTGGTCTTCCTGCTAACCCTAGTAGGTGTGCATCTCACCTTAAGGTATTTTCGGAATGCAGGGGTCATCTCCACGTACTTGTCAAAGGGGATTGTGACCTTGATATATTTGTTGCAGAATTCAGCCATCTCAGGGTCATCTTTTTGGATTTTTTTGGTTTTCTTCTTTCCACCCGTAAGAGCTCGGGGGAAAGGGATTATTGACTCTAACTCATGTTCGGAAACTGAAAGATTTCATTGAAAACTAGAACTGAGTTATGTATATGACTCGGACTCTGAAACAGATTAGGACTCTGACGCGAACTAAAAGAAACATGCTGGGGCGAAATTGGTGATGCGTCTTCCGCTTCTTCTGGACGGTCCTCCTCAGATGGAGGTGCAGGCTCTTCATCAGTTTCGCCTGACTTACTAATGGTGCGGGAATGCTGCTTCGAGGACTCAGATGTCCTCTTCTTCTGCCGGTGATGATGGTGGTGGTGGTGCTGCTCCTCTTCCTCCAAGTTCTCCTCAGGTAGAGACTTGGAAGTTCCTTCCTTCTGTGCCCGTGCCCGATTAGGTATGGTCACGGTCCTTCCGCTCCTGAGGGACATATCATTTACATTATCGTACGAAAGGATTTCATGTTCAGATAAATAATTATCTGAATAGTATACCTGATCACGAGGTCGGTTCTGGCCATGGAGTATGTTGTTCGGGTTGGCCTGAACCTGTGCGGGAATCGGGGTCTTTGGCGCCATCTGTTGGTCCCGGGTACGAGAGACACGATTAATATCGGTTTTCTCATATCCAGATAATCATTCTGCATCTGTTGGACCCTATCAGACAGGGTCTGGATCGCCAAGGTGAGGGACTCCGATTCAGTGGGCTGGGCTGGCTGATGTGCAGACGAGGTTCTGTATTGGCCCTGCTGGCCATGCCGATATTGCTGCTGCTGATGGGATGGTGCTGGCCCCTGCTGAGGCTGGTACCCTTGTTCTGGCCTGGACTGAAAGCGCAGTATGGGAATGGGCCTGGTTTCTTGGTAGGCTGGGGATGAACGGTGAGTCTGATCCTTCCCCATTTCGGCCTGCCTGACAATCGGGTCACGGCTATACCAAAGCCCGTTGATCTCGTACACTTGCGGAGGCTCCTCGTATCCCGTCTCCACTTGTGGGGGTGCCTGCTGGTCCTGCTGGGTGTAAGTCTGATCCCAGCTACTCTGAGACCCCAGTGCCTGTTCCTGTACAAGATGGACTCGATGTACAGGTACAGGTGGTGCAGAAGGGGCAGGTAGCTTGATCTTAGCTACCTTCTCAGAAAGTTCCTCCACTTGCTTCGGTAGATGCGAAAGAGACTCAAGTTCCGTGACTCTCTTGTGGATCTGCTCGACCATGGTAAGCTTGTCGGCAATCATCCCCATGCTGGGGATGAGGTCCTCAGTCAGATCCGCTACAGTCCTTCGGGTTGTCTCATTGGATAGGATTGAGGGAGACAACTGATAGGCCCTGGTGGCCTGCGACCTGCCGGTTTCCGCCATCTGCTCCAAGATCTTCCATACGGCGTGCTCGTTTTTGTTCAGATAGCTTCCTCCACAGGCGGCACTGATTAACCCCTGCATCTCTGGGGTTAGACCACAGAACAAGGTCTGGACTAAGATCGCCTTTGAAATGCCGTGGCAGGGGCAATTCTGTACTAAATCATTGAACCTATCCCAAGCGTCATGGAAAGGTTCACTAGGTCCTTGGGCGAAGCTGGCGATCTTCGTTCTCATCTGGTTTGTCCTACTGAGAGGGTAGAACTTTTTCAAGAATAGGTCCTTGAACTGCATCCAGGTATTGCATACCACCCCTAAGTTTTTCAGCCAATGAGCAGCCTTATCACCTAAGGCAAAAGGGGTGGCCTTCAGCCGAATATAATCTTGGCCAACATTGGGATGGCTAAGATTGTTGCACACCAACTCGAAGTCACGGAGGAAAGTGTATGGTTCTTCATTTAGGTTTCCGTTGAACTTCAGAAGCAGACTAAGGAAGTGGGGCTTCAGCTCAAATGCCTGGGCGGGAACTGCGGGTGCCAACCAGTTCTGAATCTCTTTCTCTGCCGGGTTATAGGTATCGACCATTGGTCGGTCGATTCCTCCTGCTACTATAATCTGTCCCATCCGCGCCGTGAGATCTGCATTCTTTTGTTCGGCTTCAGCGAGGTGAGCAAGAATCTGTCGTATTTGTTCCTCATCCGGTGATACTTTTGGCGGCATCTTGTCCTCTAGTCCTGGGGGAAAGTAAGGTCGATGTCAGAGGATAAATCAAGGAAAGGATTACCGAGGCGATGATCTTCCTCGATAATCTCGGAGGAGATGAAAGGGATGGTTTGAGAGTAACCACCCTGAGTATGAGGGAACCAAGACTCAAGAGGGTCATGAGTCCTGGGTGGTCCAAGGTGCGCTTGGGCCGATGAAGACGAGTCGCTTGGGGGACTCATAGAGAGATCGGTGAATAACGCGCCGAGATCTCCCCAGTTACTCATCTTGATGTGGCGAGAAGAAGATAGGGTTTTACTCCTACCTGAAGCAAGTAAAATCAATCCAAACCCTAGGTTCACCCTCAACACAGTGAAGGACTCGAAATCGAGTCCGATTAATCTTGTAATTTTTAAGTGTGATTGTTCAAACAAGATAGCAAGGATTACGCGGCCTATAGGGAAGTCGGCTTAGAGCCGGATGCGTCTTCCCTGTTTATCCTGTCGCCTAAGATACTGCCGATCCTCCCTTTCTTCGCTCCTATCCGGAGTTGGGGACTCAATGACGTGCCCCTATCTACCTGCAAGCAGGCGGAGGCTGACAAAGCTAGGCCTTGTCGCAGAGTACCGCTGGTTCGCCCCTATCTACCTGCAAAGGCGGAGGCTACTTGGTACTTGTCAATGAGCTTAAAAGTATCCCACTCGTGATATTTGCTAAGATCAGTTGGCTCGTGATATGGAAGACGGGGATTTGGGCTCTGCCTTAAGGTGTTCACACACACACACACTCAAGTACCCTCACTCAGCCTGAAAACAGGGTCGGGGATTAATCTCCCGCAAACAATTTTCAAAATTTATTCTCTTTTTTTGGTCAATACTGTTTAGCAGTCCCGATTTTAAGTTAAGTTATCACTGATTAAGTCCACCACACAGCAGGCCTATCGGACAGTCCCAATTTCCGTTTAATTAAATGTGAAAATCAGAGGGAGAAATCGAGAAAAAGCTGATGTAAGATAAAACAATGATGTTATGCTGAGTTCAGGAGACTTACAGTGATCCCTTCGCTTTTTATGCAGGATGCAGAACAGAATTGAAATTTTATCTAAATGCAAATGCAGGCGATGAAAGCTGCTCCTAGACAGGCAGTTCTATTAGCGTGAAGAACAGTTTAATTTGGCTAAGTACTACGGTCTAAGTGCGTCTTTTAAGTGATTTGTGTGGTCCTAATGATTACGAGCACAAGCAATTCCTAGATTGGCTCGGGGAGCCGCTAGTGCAAGCTAAGTTACAATTCAACCACACAGCACACGGGGACACGATTCCACTATTTTTACATATGCGAGAACCCGAACGGGAACCGCTGGAAATGATGCGAAAAATGTGGAAATAGATGAAATTACAGGTTCTCTCAACTAACTCAAAGAAATTCGAATGCGTGTTCCTCGAAGCGTCTTCGACTCCGGTGTCCCTCGCACAAAAACCAGTTGAGGTCAGATAAAGAACGACACAAAAATGCAAAAATTTAAAAGACAGAGAAATATTCACAAGAAAAACCAGGGGTCAGACTACCCGGGGAAAGAAACTCAAGCAATCAGAATTTCACCAAAAAAATTAACCTAAGCCGTGCCTCCCCGGCAACGGCGCCATTTTGACAGCCGCCCCACACCCTTAGTTAATTCGGTCAAATTAATGGTCCAAATTAAATTTAAGTGTTCGTTGCAGTCGGATACGAGAGGCTAATCAAAAACCACTTTAATTAGATTCCAGTTAATTTCAAGCGGCAAATTTTTTTACTTGGTGAAGTCCAAGGTCGAACTCAGGGAGGCAACTGTCTCCTTAGGTCAAATTTTAGCAAAATCCAAGTGTGAGATTTTCGGGGAATATATTTTTGGTCTTTTTCTATTTTCTATGCAGACACATGCAACCCGTAGGCCAAGATAACAATTAATTCAATTAAGATATCAAATGAAGTCCAAAAATTCTAAAATTTGTCCAGATGATTAATTATGATGAAAATAATCTACCCTAATTTTTTTGTAATTTTTAGACGTTAAATGAATTTACTGTGAATTAAATATGCAGACAGGGTGATTTTCACTATTTTATTTTTAATAAATATCAAATCACAATTTCTTCAAGAGATAAAATTATCCTATATATCACTCATGATAAGGAATCCAGGAAAATTGACTGATCTTGATTCCAATGTTAAATGAATTTACTAAAATTAAAATGCGAAAACCACTCAACACTTTATTTAGGCCTCGATATGTGTGCGAATGACATGAAATTTTTATGGCATGTTAAGAATACTGTCCTTAAGGTACTTTGAATTTTTGAGGATTTTTGGAACCACAGAGAATTAACTAGAAATTAAAAGGTGTCACTGGGTAAAATATTCCAAAAATATACCAATTAATTCATTAATAATTCCACTGAAATTACAAAAATGTGACACGTGGCTCAATAGACAGAGGACAAGTTTCTCAACAAAATGCAACTTTTAGAATTGAAAAATGATGTAATATGCAACCTAGAGATGCGTGCAAACACAGGGGTGTAAATGCAATACAAGAAAATCAAAAATACATAAAGTAAATATGCTGACAGGGACTAAAATGCAATTACCTATTATGCAGGGGACTCAAGTGCAATTTCTCCAACAGGCACGTGCTCCTCACGTGGGCTAAGCTTCATAGGGACCTTTTTGCAATATCTGAAAGCTCCAGGGGCCTCTGTGTAAATTTCCCAGGCCGCACGTGCTCCTCACGTGGGCGGCCTAGGTTCGGATGGCTGCGGAGGCTCGGGGCTAGGCTCGGTCGCTTCTGGAGGTCTGGAGTGAGCCTCGGACGACCCGAGCCTAGGCTCGGAGAAGAGGCTCGGGCCGAAGCTACGTGGCAAGCTGTGGACCTTTTGATCGAGCTAGATCCGATGGCTGGCAGTGAAGACGCGTGGCGTGACCTCATGCCATTAGATCTGGGCGGATCCAACGGCTACTGGACTTGATGGAGACGGCGACGTGGCTCAAGATCAGCCGCTGGATCAGATGAGAGATCTCAACGGCTGAGAACTGCTGCAGAGGGGAGACGCGTGGCGCACTAGGCGCCGTTGGATCTAGATGAATCCAATGACTCCTGTGAATCCCGGTGAAGAGGCGACGTAGCTCGCTGAAGGCCGTTCGATCGACGTGATCGAACGGCAGCTGTGCGTCTGCTCCGATGATCCTCCGCCGCCTGCGGAGGAGATGACGGGGTCCGGCGAAGACGCCTGAGCTCCGCCCGTCCTTCCTCGTGTCGCTGACGCTCTCCGACTTGTCGGAGATATCCCAGAAGATGCGTGGCGATGCGGCGAAGATCTTGGTGGTCTCAGGAGCAACGGAGGGTGGTCTGAAGTCGATGGCGATGAAGCTCCGAGTCGGCTCCGGTGAGCTTCCGTTCAATGAGCAGAGAGGCACCTGCAGGTGTTAGAGATAGAGCCGAAGCTCGTGCGTGTGCTTGTGGAGAAGTGAAGGTGATCGGAGAGGCCTAAGAGGTACTGAGGGCGTATGGCGAAGGAGCTCCGGCCAAATGGCGGAGCTGGAGATCAGAGTGCTGTGATGTGCGTCGTCGGAGGTCGTGAAAGGTACCGCGAAGATGGAAGCTTCGTCGCGAAGCTTGGCGGAATGCAAATGAGGTGTGGGAGTGACCGGAGGCGGAGAATAACATGCGAGAAATTCAAAGAAGAAATGAAGATGAGATCGGAGAAGAATGGAGGGTTCACCTGGGGATTGGAACCCGTCGGGGAGTTCCAGGTCGTCGCTCGAAGGGCCGGTGGCTCCCTGAGCTCAAGCAGCTGCTCGGAGATGAGGCTGCGACACGGCGGAGGAGCCGCGGATCTCGCCGAAGAAGACACCTGTCTTCGCTCGAAGAGACGGCCAATTGCTGTCACCAATCGAGAGCTCTGAGCTCGGGGGTTTCTCCTGTAATGGCGGATAGGGCTGAGGTTGGCCGGTGGTGGAGTATTTAAAGGGTGAAGTAGAGGAGCGGCCTGGTGATGGAGCGAAGTTCATGGAGGTAGTGGGGCGTAGCTGGCGATCGACGTGGGAAATGAAGTGGCTGACGAGGATGACGGATGAGTAGGGACGGACGTGGAGTGATTGGTGGTCGAAGATGGTGGTAGGCGTGGTGGCGAAAATAGAAAGGGGATGGCTTGTTTCGCAAGGGCGAGATCGTGGGCGAGAGGCGTCCGGAGGTAGACGATGAGGTCCTGGCCGTTGGATCTTGTGATCCAACGGCCTAGATCAAAGCGCGAAGGGTCGTGTGGGATTAGATCAAGGTGCGGTGATAAGAGGCCGTGATCGCGCCATGTGGAAGCAGCTGGGCGAAGCGCGAGCGAGCCGGCTGGGATCAAGTCAAGGCGATGCGATCTGAAGGTGCGGAACCTGCCACGTGTCGTGGTGAGGCAGCGGCGCGAACGAACGGCTTGGATGAAGGGTGAGGTTAATCGAAGGGACGAGGGACGCCAAAGGAAGAGCGGCTGTGATGGAAGGATCGCGGGCTTGATCAGATGGTGTACACGCTGCCATGTGGCGAGCTCTGGAAGAGGCGCAGACGGGCGGGTCAGATGAGACAAGGGGATGATCTAACGGTGTGGATTTGAGGCACACGTGGAAGCAGCCAAGCCGTTGGATATAGAGCGTAATCCAGCGGCTGTGGCAGCGGACGGATGAGGCAAGGGGTGCGGGCCGCGTGGCGAAACCAGAGGGAGCCACGTGGCCTGCTGTGAATGGCTGAAAGAAAATATATGTGTAGAGAGAAAAGGGGGCCGAATTTGGAGAAACTCAAAACATGAAAGTTGTAGATCTCGATGAGATGTACAAGTTTCATGTTGACCAAAGACGGAGATGAGGTCAAATATGATACATAAATACAAAGATACAAATATACATATATGTAGTATACAAAGTGGCCCAAAAACCCAACTTTCTCATACGAGCTCCAAATTGGATGAAATTAGTCTCATTTTTAAAGGTCTTTTAATGTGGAGTATTCTAAGAGTAAGTATACCTATTTCGGAGTTTGTATGAGGGCTTTATGTGCATTTTAGTGTACAGGGGTTCTGAGGCTTTATTAGCTAAATTATAAGGGGGAATTTTTGGCCTTCTTCCCTATGTTATTAACTAAGGAGTACATATTATAAAGAAGAGGTTATTTTAGTGAATAGGTATTTTACAAGGGATTTTTGGCTTCTTATTTGAATGCAAATGGACTGCTAAAATGAATGTATTATGTATGTATGCATGAGTGCTATTTATGCATTATAAAGGGAAATATGCCTCTATTTACTCGGGAACAAGGTTCTATTTTTGACTTTTGAAGTGATGAATCACAGATTCATCACCATACACAACTAAGGTCAATTAAAAAAACTTTAACGACAATTAGAGGATTGACTTGAGATATAAAATAAAATAAACGAACAATAACTATTGAAAGTGTGAGTTAATTGATAAACATTTTTTGAGACAGATAATGAATATGAAAACACAAGGTTGTCGTTTATAAAAGATTAATGACTGTAATTCCTATTATCGAAATAAAAGATTAATACGGCAATAAAAAAACTAATATCAATAAGATTATCGAAATAAAACAGGAATATCTTAATGTCAAGAAAACAAGGCTGGAATCTCGTTTTTTAAAAAAACACACACTCAGAAAAGAAAAAAATTGAGCTGCCTAATGCTTATAATATCGAGAGTATGGATGTACTAACATGCAAAAAAATTTTTTTAAGAAAAAACCTAAAGATTAGACCTATCCCATACCGTCATTTCGAAACGGCCATGTTGAGCGAGACTTGACATACCAAGAGATACCTGTGCAAAATACTTGACAGGGATATCAAGAAGTTGAGAAAAAAAGAGGTGCATCTAGTTAAAATATTGTGGAGAAACTAAGAGTTTGAACAAGCCACGTGGGAAACAGAGGCGGAAATGAGAGAGAAATACCCCTACTTGTTTGAATAATAACACTATGTGTTGTATATCTTCTTTATGAATGAAGTATCGTTCATTCTCTTTAAGGTTGTTATGCCTACATTTCTAGTCTCGAGGACGAGACTTTCTTTAAGGTTGCTATAATTGTAAAGCCTTTAACTTGACATATCTGGATCCTATATAATAAGATCCGGCTCGTCAAGTGGAAACCAACGGAATTTGTTTCGTGTGAATCGGACTTCGTTTCGATTTATTATGAATTTCGGAAGAAAGAGAAGCGAGGAGGGTTAAGACGTCATTAACCCATAATGACTGTCATTAAGACTAACTAAACATGATTAAAAAAACTAATGACGGATTGAAAACCGCTAATGATCATTAGCAAACACTAATCAATAGTTAGCAAAAGATAAGCATAAGCCGTGAAAGTTAAATCGTGATTAGTGAAAGTTAATCACGATTAGTCTTAATTAAGCGTCATTAGCGAATCTAGAATCCTCTAGAATGTTCTAACTTAAGCCCCAAGTTTGAGATAAGTTTTGGCCAAAACCATGGGCCAAAATCATGGACTACCAAATCATGGTTAAGGTATAAACCATGGTTTCCTAACCATGGTTAGTGGTTTTCTGGGGCCTAAAATTGACCCCCCTACTCATTCATTCTCTACGATTTCCACTACCACCACCCCAAGGGCTAGGATCGAGAGGTCCGGAGGAGGAGTGGGAGGCGAGGGAGGAGCGCTAGCGAAGCACTGTCGGGAGAACGAGGAAGAGAAAGGTATGATCCTCTCTTAGTATGCTTCGTAAGCTAGGCTTTCAATTCATCCTCTTGTTCTTCCAAGTTTTGTTCTTGATTCATCTCATCTTAGTCTTCATTCTCTGAGCGTAGAATGATCAGTCTTTCTTTTCTTAGCGCTAATACAGCTAGAACGAGAACCCTTGAGTATTTATGGACCCGTGAAATGACTGACATCCGAGATAGAAAAGTGAGTTCTCAAAGCCTCTGGAAATCTCTGTCCTCTCGCTAATACAATAACATTTATTGTAAGAATGGTTTGAGGAGAAATCTGTGTAACACCCTACTTAGGTACGGGCGGCTATGCATGTCAGTAAACCCTGTGATTCGTCACACATTCACTCATCTAAGACGCGTGGTGTATACCGATTCTCCATCGTTTACGTTTCTATTCTTTCAATTATACGTTTATAGTTATTATGATGGAGAAATCTGTGTAATACCCTACTTAGGTGTGGGCGGCTATGCACGTCAGTGAACCCTGTGATTCGTCACACGTTCACTTACCTAAGATGCGTGGTGTCTACCGATTCTTCATCTCTTGTTGTTTGAGTATATTCTTTCAGTTTCGTTTTTATTTTCCTCTCGATTGATTTTATAGAGGAAACTCTTTTCGTTTTTATTTTGAAATATGTCCCGATATAAGGGGAAATTCTGCCGAAATTTTCTGAGAAATATGTCCCGATATAAGGGGAAATTCTGCCGAAATTTTCTGAGAAACACGTCCCGATATAAGGGGAAACTCTGTTGAAATTTTCATAGAAATATCACCCCATATAAGGAGAAGCTCGACTGAAATTTCAAGAGAAAATATGTTCTTGGCGTTCTTCGTGTTCTTTGCATTCTTCGTTTGTTCTTCACGTTCTTGACACGTTCTTAGCATTTTTGATATGAAATTGAAATTCGATCTTTTCAGGAGCCTTAAAATAGCCTTTCTTTCTAAAAATGAAACACGATAAAGCCTTGCATACCGAGAGAGAGCTCGATTAGGTAACAAAATACTTCCTTTTGTTGTTGGGTTTTCAAACGAGATTATTAAAATTCTTGATTTTATGTTCTGTGCTATAAAGAACCCTAATTTTGGATATTTTTGAAAATGTCTGAACAGTTGCTTTGTGATTCTCATTAAAATAAGGTTTAAGCATCAACTCGATGCGGTGGCTTTGAAAGTTATGGTTTGGGAGTTAAAATAGGCATAAATATGACTATATATGCATATGAATAATATATGTGTGAGTCTATACTAAGTATTGCTAATTATACAAATCGAAGACTTAGCGAAAGAATTACATCATGAGAATTGATGTGGTTTGAGTTGGATCCTGAAAAGGACCGTGTGTCACGTTAAGGATGACTGGTAGTAGAACTACAGGTCGGGAATGCAACCTTTAGATTTGTCGGAAGGAACTTTTATTGGTGTTTCCCTACCTAGGTGGTACACGGTTGCCCTGTTATGTTAAGTGCACACGAAATGAATGTTTTACAATGCGTGGTACCGGGAGCTAATATCTTCGGGTTGAACGACGGAATATGTAGTCGTGCCATGTGGAGGCATGGGTGGTTCAATAGCGGCTGGGTCACGATAATATGTTTTTAAAGTCGCTAGGTAATATGATTAAATGTTAGCCTGAGGTTTTAAGCAACCGAGTCCTTGAGGATGGTGTGCTTATTTGTTTTCCATGCCGAGGGTTTGAGACCCTGTTTAATAGAAGAAAAGAAAAATTGTTAGGGTAGTATTGGAGGATTGTTTGAGGCGACGTGCAGCGGCATAAGCTTACCAAGATCAATGCAATCTCCAATCCGAAGTGTCCACAGCTTCAGATTCCTTATAGTGGTGAGGTAATTCCATTGGACTAATCCCTGACAGGGAATAGAAAGGAATATGAATTAAATTAACAAGAAGGAATGAAGCCTTTGGTGATAACAATTTTTGCAAAATTACACAATTTGTTTGCTTTTCTCTTCTTTATTACTTAGCATTCGCTAATTTTTATCCTATGATTATGAAAAATCCAACAGGTGTCGGTGAGACATCATAAGGACTTTAAAAATCCATCCAGCTTACATACTAGACATCCAGCCAGCCACAACAGCTTTACTTTGTAAGGTAGTTAGTAATCTTTTGTGTATTTTCCTTTCAAGCTGATGTACATGTAAATGGTTATAGTGGGACAATATATCATCTGAACTTTGTTTTGTGAATGGCAAAGTGTTGAAATACTTCCTTCTGAGTATTTTTATTTGCACTCTGTTTCTGAATGTTAGTTATGATTGCTGAATGAATTATTGCTGGGTAACCAGATCCGGTTATGGGAGGATCCGACGGTCCGAAATTTGGGTCGTGACAGATTGGTATCAGTATCTTCTCCATACTATATCAAAATTGACCAAAATCAACTTTAATTGTATATAAAACTTAATAAGATATCTAAGAAAGCTGGTTTTATTCAATTTAGAGTTAAGATGCAGAAGTTAGGTTTTGAGCCCTCGTTATGCAATATACATGTATATTATATTCAATATATCCTTTATAATTTTTCATTTATTTTATTTTTATAAATGTGTAAATATTATTTAAAATACATTTACATAATTAAAATGAAATAAATCCATTAAATAAATAAATAAATAAATAATTCCAATACATAGATGAAATATACCTATAATAATATCAACCAGACTAGATTGACCCTAATGATCAAGTCCCTATTTACAAACCTGAATACCACTCTTCCGGAGAACTCGCACATACAGAGGACCAAATGAATGATATCGACACATATGCACCATGTATGACTCCATTCTTTGGAGATACGATCAATCATGATCATGGAAGTATACTCTACTCAGATCAGCATTACATGCCTAAGGCACGACATGCTGAGTATGAGTCCTACATATTCCTGCAAAATCCTTCGCTAAGCAGACCCCTTCCATAATCTATGAGGAAAAATTGTCAGAAGCGAGCAAAGCAAATTTGGAGGAATGCCATCTCCATCCAAGCGTTTTTTTGGCAATGTAACATGCTAATAGATTATGGAATCACACCAACAGATAGACAACGAAAATGATTTAAATAAAAAAACAAGTTAAATATAAACTTAGAGTGGTGTCCTAAAGAAGAAAGAGTAATAATCATTCGTCCCATAGACTACGGTTGAACTCCGCTCATAACGACCGATTTCCAGAGAGGAATATATTTGACACCTTAACGAAAGCGTTCACATACAACTGAGCCCACCTTAATAACATCAGATTGCTAACTATAATATATCTGAAAAAAATACATGCACCTACTAGATCTGAAGACCCAGCCAAATCCTCAGTCACACTTTGATAACAACCGTCGGATCAAAGATCCAACGGTCAGCATCACACCACCTCACCGGGGGAGACCCGCCCCTCCGCTGTGTTTTCCTTCGCAACCGCCGCCGTCTTACCCCCTGCTGCCCTCCTGCGCTTCACGAAGTAGAACCACGTGGCGCCACCTACTATCACCACGCCAGCAATCCCACACAAGATCCCCACCGTGCGTCTAACAGCCCTCGATCGATCGTGACCGTTCCTGGCATCTCCGGTCTCCACTTGCTGCGCACCATCGCTCGAGCCCCTCCCGATCGTCAGGTCCCAGACGGGGTCCTCCGCGGTGCCCTTACCGCCCACGTCCGCCGGTAGCGGCAGCAACGACGTGGCGCGCGCGGAGAAGAAGGCCCTCAAGGCCGGTGACTCCACTCCCGTGGTACGCTGCCCCGCAAGGCCGTGCTCCGGCAGGGACACGCCCCACGCATCGGATCGGACGGCCCGTATAGCGAGGAGTAGAGAGGCCACGAGAAGAAGGGTGGGATTTGCTTGCTGCTTCCATGGAGCCATATCTAATACATATGCAAACAAGCAGACTTAGGTCAATGTGGCGATATCTTTTGTGGAATCAAATGGAAACAATGTTGAAGGCCTTGTTGGATTCGTATTACCTGTTGATTTGTGGGTCGAGCTGTGGATATCTCTCCAGATGCAACGATGGATTGGTGGAGAAAGGTGACGAGGAGAAAATATATTCTTTATATTTTGTTGAGTGGGGAAAGGAAGAATCTTGACCGTTCGTTGGGACGAACATGTGAGTGATGATGATAATATTCTCAGTCCGTGACTTCGCATGAGACAAAAGTTACACCTTCCGTGAGCAAGGACGATACCTATCGAATTTTGTTTTTATTACGGAGGAAGAGAAGCAATTACCCATCTAACAGAAGAGGATGATCCACAATCTACTTTCGGTGTTGAAACCTTTCGGCGATATTAAAATCAAATTATGTTGGTAAAATATTAGATTACTCGATGGTTAGATTAAGTCGGAGGCAAAACATTGATGATGCTTTTGATGGTAGTCAAAAGATATCGATATGGGTAAGAAGGATGGGGAATGTTGGAGCCACGGCCTTAAATATGGGTTTAGTTCCATATCAATGAAGGGTATCAACGAAATTTCGGTTGTGGCCCAACCTTGGCCCATAGGCAATTTGGGCAGATGAAATCTCGGTCCATTGGCATGGTCTATCTAGTATCTTTTTATTCAATATCTTTACATCAGAAAAAAAACCAAACATACAAATTGAGAATCTATCTCTCTCTCTCTATATATATATATATATATATTTAATAGGGCTGCCCTGGGACAGCCAACATGGCTGCCCCACCTCTTATTTCGACCTTTTTATTATTTTTTTATTTAAAAAATATCGCTTTGTATATTCCCTTATCCTTCCTATATGTCATTCGAATTTCGTCAGAAATAGAGACTCTTATGGCCTCCATTTAGAATAGGTAATTTTAACGGTCTTATAACTGATGTAATTGCACCTATTCTAGATGAAGGGTATAGAAGTCTCTGTTTCTTGAAATTCAACTGACATATAGGAGGGATATTGCTACACATTCAAGAGGCAAGAACACTATGGAGAGAATCACCTTGAAAATTTTATATTTATGGGTTGAGTATTTCTCCAGAAGTATTACATGGATGTATATATTATAAAAATCATATTTTACATGAATGTTTATATAACAACAATCATATTTGACATGGTTTCTAGGTTATGAAATGGAGCAACTCTCTGCCTCTAGTATCTCCAGCAATGATCGAGTAAGATGCGAATGTCGAAGCTTTTGCTGCGATGAAGACATCCTCGAGACCATAGTTTCTGACGAAATTGGATTGGCATATAAGAGGGATATATAGATGAATATACATGACTGTATTTTTCGAAAAGTAAAAAAAGTAGAAGTTATAGACTTGGATGCATGTAAAATTATATGCACCTCGTTGCATACTCCCTATCCTCTCTCTCTATATATATATGTATATATATATAGCGATAGAGAGTGAGAGATTAATGGGGCTGTCCCCTTGGAGCAGTCAACATGGCTGCCCGCATCCCATTTTCGGTATTTTTTTTATTTTTTTTGAAGAATATCGCGACACTCCTACGTCCTCCATCCAGAACATATCGATTACAACAATTCTAAGACCGTTAAAATTACATGTTCTAGATGGAGGGCATATGAGTCTCTGTTTCTGACAAAATTAGAATGACATATTCGAAAGATATAGTGATGAATATACATGATGGTATTTTTCGAAAAAGTAAAATAGTGAAAGTTATAGGCTCAGATGCATGTAAAATTACATGCACGTGGGTGCATACTTCCTATCCTCACATACATACATACATACGTACGTACATGCATGCATGCATGCATGCATGCATGCATGCATGCATGCATACATACATACATACATACATACATACATACATACATACATACATACATACATACATACATACATACATACATACATACATACATACATACATACATAGGGAGCTGGGAGCCTGCACCCAAGGCTATGGGTAACTCCCTACACCATACCTTTTTTCTCATTATTTTTTGATTTTTTCGAAAAAAAATCTTTGGGGGATTAGTAAATATATTAAGGGGAATATGTGTTTCAAGTTTCATGCAAGACAAACATTCCTATCATATTCATCTAGAATGGGTCATTTTCAGCAATTCTCGACTATTAAAATTTGATGATCTTGATGGAGATGATAAAAGGCTCAAATTAAGTTGAAATTGGAATGACACCATGGTCATATATAGTGATTTAATTACCCTAAAGTTTTATTTCAAAAAAATAAAAAATCATGAAAAAATGACCCAGGTATAGGTAGTAACCTACACCCGATGTGTAGGATCGCTTTTCTCTCTCTCTCTCTCTCTCACACACACACACACACACACACACACACACACACACACACACACACATATATATGGTTAAATGGGACTACCCCCCTCGGGAGAGCTAACTTGGCTCACTCCGCGCCATTTCAATCATTTTTTTGGGAATTTCTTTCGTGAATATTCATCACTATATCCCTATATTATGCTATTCACATTTCGTATGAAACAGAGACTCTTACGACCTCCATCCAGACAATCATTTTTTAACGGTAACAGAATTGTTAAAAATGACCCTATCTGGATGGAGGCTATAGGAGTCTCTGTTTCGCACGAAATTCGAATGACATAATATATAGGTATATTGATGAAAATCCACGGAAGTAATTTTTTAAAAAAAATAGAAAAATGGGCAACATGGAGCGGGGGAGCCAAATTAGCTCCCTCCTAGGATATGGATATTCTGTCATGTCAGAAAGGAGAAAAGCCATAGGCCTTATAGATAAGGGTCGGAGAAATACTGTACTATATGAAGCGAGAGAAGGAGCTTATGTATTGGGAAGCTGCGAATTGTCTTTCTGACTGACCTCATGCCTGCCTGGAAGGAGAGTCTGAGATTCTCGCCGGTCTTGCCTGTAGGTCGTGATGTGCCTTGAGATGGCCATATCCTGTCTCCCTGCCAGTGGGGAATCCGCTCCTGGGTCGACCCAACTTCAACCGAGAAAATCAATATAATTAATGAGATAAAAGTTGCTTTGCCAGATGGGAATCACACGTCTGTCTTATCGCTTTCCACGTCGGGTTAGCAAGAACTAAAGCCCATTTCTTTCCTCCGGTAAGCTGGCTTGATTTTGAGCAGACTAATGGAGGAAATCACCTTCCCCTCACCCTCTCTTCCGATGCTCGATACCGTAAATACTAGATGACATGGTTGACTTTTTGTTTGTTTTCATGGGGGTCCCGAGGTTGTTTGTTGTGTTTTTTTGGGGCGCAAGATCAAGGAGCTTGGGCGCTGTTCACTTCTATATGGCAATCTGTTAGCCAGGTTGTCTCCCGCCCAATAGTGCATTATTAGGCCGGTAATCGGGGGGCTATCGTAAGTGGACGAACTAATTAATAGGGGTGGTCTCCTACTTCTTCTAGCCTTTTCTCGTAGATTTACTCCTATTTATGACATTATCTCTAATAGTATCAGAGATGACAAGGCAAACAACTTGCTCCTGGTTGAACTGGAGAGGAGTCTCACTGGGTTGAATTGAATAGAGCAAAGTAGGTTTCGTTTTCGGGGCATTGGATTCTCACCAATGTTTGCCTTACTCAAACTGAAATTCTCGTAGCTATTCCAATTCATCCACACCTGCTTGTCGGGCGCTTCCCTCTAAGGAGGAAGGCATCCCGCAACTATATATTAAGCAGCTCGCCGAAGCTTATTTATATCTAATTAGTAAATGATAAAAAATCCAGACTCGAATAGCCAACTTTTTGCCTTAGGGGGAAGGAAGGCTGCGAGGCACTTCGGGCTTGGTTTATGTCAAAGTGAAGTCGAGAGTGAGCTTGACCACTCGGAGAGAAGGAAGCGCATGAGTTAATTAGGTCAACACGAAGAAGTCATGCGCACCCCCGAAACCCCATGTTTTTGACTTGTGTTCTCGACTAGCTCGTCGAGTGGAGGCTTGCCTCAGAATATATATAAATAAATAAATAAATAAATAAATAAATAAATAAATAAATATATATAGTTGGCCCTCGTAGAAAGGCCCGTCATAGATAGTCAAATAGATACGCCTCTTAGTCTCTTGAGGGCGGAGCTCGCACCTCCAGAGAGAGGGTATCTTTCCACTCTCTCTGAACGTCAGGGAATGCGACTAACGCTTGAGTCCAACCTAGCACAGGAAAGGGATAGCAGCGAGGGCTAGGGCTAAGTTGGATCATGATTTGAGGCTGACACGGACGCTCTTTCCCCATAAGCTCAGGGGTGCGCCAAGCAGGATCCAAGGTTTCGCCTTATCTAATGCTCGGAACTAGCCTGGACTTCGAGAAATGCTCAGCCAAATGGGAGGGCTTTCGCATCCTGGAAGCACTATATTGATCGGTCGAAAATATGGAAATTAGTTATAAGCGCGGGTGCATCGACGGTGATATGCTTTCAGTTGCTTTCTTCTTTCTATTTGGATATGCATCATCGAAGCCTGCTGCGTCATATCGTGATATGTAGTTGAGGCAGGTTGGACGTTGGTCTTTTCCGTGAAGGGCGACACTTGACGAAATCTGGACCACACCCTCCTATGTCACGGGGTGGGTATGTACTTACAGATTCGATGAGTTGCAAGTGAATGGGTGCATGGCAAACGGAACAAGCCATTTTCTTCTTCCTAGGCAATTGCTTTGCACCTGACATCCCCTTATATTATATTCACTTCGTCAAGCGTGGCCGCGACGATGCATACCAGACATCGACTCACAAACTCTGTGTTGTCCTTTTTCATTCCATTCCACCATCATCCTCTTTTTAGGTCCTGGTACATCTTAGTACTTCCTGGATATACACACACACACATACATACATACATACATAGATATATATATGTATGTATGTATGTGTGTATGTGTGTATATATATATATATATGTGTGTGTGTGTGTGTCTCTCTCTCTCTCTCTCTATATATATATATATATATATATATATGGGGACATGGATCCTGCACTCTGGGGTGTAGGTAACTCTCTGCACCCAACCCATTTCCCATTGTTTTTTTTACCTTTTTTGATTGAAAACTTGGGAGGATTTACTTAATATGTTGAGTAGAATGTGTGTTTCAGGTTTATTGTAAAACAAACATTCCTAACATGTTCATCTAGAAGAAGGCATTTTCAGCAATTTTGAGACCGTTAAAATTTAATAGTCTTGATGGAGATGGTAGGAGTCTCGAATTAATTTGAATTTTGAATGACACCGTGGTCATATACATCGATCTAATTCCCCCAAGGTTTTAGTTCAAAAAAATATCAAAAAAATGAAAGAATAGGCCGGGTGTAGGGAGTTACCTGCACCCATCGGAGTAGGCTCCTTCCCCCCCCCCCCCACACACATATATATATATGACCTTTTCAATAGGACTTGGTCCTTGTGTAAGGAAGACCAACGATCATAGTCATTAGATTCAAATCTAACAATGCCATCAGTTTGTTTGTCCAAAAGGATATTTTAGTCATCATGTTGCCTTAATTATGCATACTATTTAATATTTCAAAATACTAAATTTACCTAGATCTATTCTTGGTATTTTTTCGCAATACAATTTTAAAAAATATCCAGTTTTGTGCTGAACAACATAACATGGGCAGATGTTTGTAGCCTCACACAATTTTTTATATATTACGTAGTTCCTTTTATAACGATTGTATGTTTTTTTGTATAATCCATGGTTTATTAAAATTTCATTAGTCATTTATAAAATTGTATGGTTATTTATAGAATACAATTCATATTAACAATACATTGATTATTTTTAGGTTCTCATGATTTATGTGAAATCTACAATCCTTTTATATAAAATGTATGATACATGTATAATACACATTCAAAATGTATAATACACATCTAAAATATGTAATGCACATACAAAATGTGTAATACAATAAAAAACTACAAATTTTCATTCGCATCTAATTGATATGAAAAAAATACATACCAAATATGTATAATACAAATCAAAATTGTAATAATAAACACCAAAATTGTATAATACACATGAAATATTTAAGACATAATGTTTGCACGGCCTCCTTGCGCAGTCACCACCATGATACACACGTTGTCATCCAATCTACATATTGCCTTCGTTGCCTGAATAAAGAGCTTCTCGGAAAGCCGTGACGTCAGCCCCCGGCAACTATGCGTTTCCCGCATTGCCATCATCTGTGACATCGTCGTTGTCGCCCGTAAGGACCGCGATAATGATGCAACAAAGGAAAGCATTATCCTTTGGTAAGTTAATCAAGATCTTCTTCTACGATCCAAGATGACAAAGGATAACGTGGTCTGCTTTGGTACGATGAGAGGCTTCCCATGCTGGTTCGAATAGAATTATTCATCACCAGGGTGTTGATGATGCATGCGAGCTCTGCTTCCACAACTCCCTCTTCTTGCATGGCATAGCTGACCAAATAAATATATTGTACATATATAAGTGGTATGATTGGAGAAGAAGAAGACATAATAACCTGAAACCTATGCCCCTAGTCGTGACCTACCAATTACACCTCCTCCTCGTCAAATACATCGATTAGTGCGATAACATCCTAAAATAGCGATTTTGTCGAGGGTCGTACATTTTCACAAGGCAAAACAACAGTCGATGTATTGAACGCTCAAGAAAATCGCTAAATTCAACAATTAACCCACATTCAAGATCAAGCAATGAAAATAAATGTGGAGTTAAATTTTATTTTATTTAACTCTACAAAAGATATGTATAGTGCAAATATGTAGAGCGTCGAACACACGGAGCAAACTGGATAGATCGAGCAAGAATGAATGCAAAGTGATTGTGAGTTCTTTGTCGATATTTCTTTTTTAATTTTCAATTTTAAATTTTTTGTTTATATTTTTGTATTTGTATTTTTCTATATTTCTATTTTCTTTTTATATTTTTATATTTTTTATATTTCCTTTTCTTTTTATAAATACAATATAGCTATATATTAGAGTATATATACAAGATAGCCTAATATAGATATAAATACTAATAAAAACATTCAAAATAAAAGAAATAAAATATTTTTGTATTTTAAATTTTTTTACTATTTTTGTGTTTTTTAGGATTTTTTGCTAATTTATATATATATTAAAGTAAAAAATACCCTAACTCATGGTTTAATTAAATAGACTGAATTAGAATGGAGATAAAAATAGAAAATAGAATCAAAATTTCTTTAAATTAACTTTAATATAATAATAATATAGAGAAAAATACAAAACAAAAAACATATCTTTTTGAGGAATTTTTTGATTTTTATAAATGTTTTTAGTTTTTTTAATTCTTAAGAGTTTTCTTTTATATTTTTTTATGAATTTTTGGTCTGGAGTTGTAAAATAACTAAGTAAATGCAAAATACATTTTTTTGTAATTTTTCAAAAGTTTTTTTGATATTATTTGGTATTTTAAATTAGAAATAGGAAATATTTAATCTAGTTTTTATTTTTAATCCTAAAATTATAAAAAAATATAGAGTGGAGGTGTGTGCAATTAGGAGTAAACACCTATTTTTGTGGATTTTTTCGAATACAATTGTTATTTTAAATAAATAGAGAAAACAAAGAGAAATGACACTACTGGCAGTGGTATTTTTGTAAATAAAACCAAGCACAGGGGCCAAACTGCAATTTCTCCAAAATTGTATAACGCGCACAAAATGTTTCTGTCCCTAATCGAAATATAAAACATTCTAGGGGCATACCAGCAAAATGTCCACCTTACGTAGGCAACCATGTGAAGTAGCTGGTGTAGACCTGGATGTAAATACTCAAAGGTACATGTTCTTACTTGCAAAATTTAAAAAATTAAATAATGATAGAGGAAAGTTTTAGTGCTAATAATTAAATACAAAAATACCTTGGGTGAAATATGCAAAATACCCAAAGCCTTACACGATCGAACGATGCTTGCTAATCTACTTGACATGTGTCGTGCCCAGGTGCACCGATGATGCTTCGTCTGAATGCCCATGATTAGATCCCATATCCTGATCCTGCAGCTGAGGAGGAGTTGATTTAACGATAGTAGCATGCCTAGAAGGGCGTTCTTGATTCGACAGTTCCTAAGGCAGGTGGAAGAACATGGGAAGAACTCGCATGGGTGATGAATCTTCATTTTATCATCTTTATTCTATCATTTTGGCCTTAAAAACCCTAGTAAATATGTGTAAATATGCTTAATTCATGCATTTTATCATTCATGCATCACTGTGTAAATAGTGTATAAAAAGCAGTTTTTAAATCCAAAATTATAGAATAAAGAAAAGAAAAAGAATAAAATATTGCAAATATTTTATGACCCAAAACCTCGAGACCTAGGCATCTCGATGACTAGGTCAACAAGGAATAAAGTAGGGGGAGATGAGGGTCAAAAACCAATAAAAATCCCATTTTATTTTATTCATTCTTTTTCATTTTAGGGTCTATTTTTAGTTCCACTTTTTATACCACAATTAAAGAAACTTTGAACATGAAAGTTGTAGATAATTAAATATAGAAAAATACAAAATTGATTTCATACAAAAATAATGTACAGATAAAAGTTCTGATCTAAATAAGATTCCAAAATCCTAACTTCCTAGACCCATATCTCTCAAATAAAGATTCAAAATGTATCAAAATCACCTTTAATTGTATATAACTTTTAATAAGTTATTTAATGAAGGTATTTTGGAGTTACGATTTGAAAGTTGAGTTTAGGACCCCTATTGTATACTTATACCAATTAAAATATTCATTTTATTTATTATTCATTAGTTTTATAATTTTATAATTTTATAATTTTGTAAATATTACTTATAATATATGTGTATAGTAAAACTAGAATAAAAACATCATGAAAATGCAAAAATAAAATCTTGTATAAAACATATAGATGAAATACCTATATTTATACCTATAGAATTAATACATCTATTTATTTAATTGTATAAAATACATCCGAAAAATAAAATAAAAATATATTTCTGTATAAAATTAAGTTATAAATATATGAAAAAAATAAAAAATTAATAAAATTAAACGTACAAAATAAAAATAAAACATTAGAATATATAGATTAATATACATATATATATATAGCCCTTAAAAGGGAACTTGTAATTTTAAACCTCAAAAAAGTAAATAAAAATCATAATAAAATACCTTATAAAATAATAAACATTTTTCATTTAATAACCTCAAATTAATAAAATCGTTGATTATTTTTAATCTATTTTATAAACCTTTTTCTGCAAGTTTTTCCTGGTTGCTCCACGTGGACCAACCAGGGGCACGGTGAGTTGACCACAGGTCAACTCTCTGACCCGCCATGCAGCCATGTCAGAACTTCATTTTTTGTCTCGTTTCACGGATTTTTGTGTTCGATCCTTTCATTATCTCACATCGAGCCCTTAGTGACTTTTCTTCCTCGTTATGTTGTGATTCACGCCCTTGGCTTGTATCAAGCATTGGGAGGCTGCATCGAGCTGTACGTCTCGATCTTTGGATCCCGTCACCCCTTGTACAAAACCTCTCTTCCGACTTTCCCTTGATCTTTTGAACCTCTTTCGACCTAGCTTCACTTCCCTTTCTGGCGTTTTGGGTTGAAGGGTGTGACAGGCCCTTCTCCTGCTGTTGAGAGCGAGGTCCAGGATAGTCTGGAGCTCTTCCACTACCTCCGGCGAGCCATCGCCGTCGAGGTTAGCTTCCTGGTCTCCTGGCCGGTGAGGTACGTTTTCTTTATCGCGTTTCTAGCATAGCTTAGCTTCCTAGGTTGTTTCTTGCATGATTTTAAGCTCTTTAATCACTTTGTTAGCCATAATCTCTACCCTCGATGTTCATCGGAGCTAGTCTCTAATGAACTTCACCACCGCATATCTCGTCGTCTCTGCCATACCATTCCACATTCAGGAGCTATCCAGAGCTCCGCATTTTCGTGCTGACGTCTCCCCTGCATAAAACAACAAGAAAAGAATCCTTTGCAGAGTGCCTTGAGGACTGGAAAGAGCCTCCAGGTTCGAGACCTCGCCCGAGCTTCTAGCGAGGTCTTCGGCCATTTTGAGGAGCTTTACATCTTCACTCGGAGTCGCAACAACGTCGGGAGGCTTGTGACTGGGCATCAGGTCAGCTGGGAAGCACACAACGCCAAATCAAAATCCGCCAAGGGCATGTTCGTCCTCAGTTCTTCGTCCATCATCGAGAGCTACACGATCTTCCCCCCTTCTTGGCGAGCAGCAACTACCGTAGGATCAAGAGCCCCTAGCGCCATTGATTTCCATCTCATATGTAATCCTAGCCGTCCGTGCGCGAAGGGGTATTGGAACGCCAGGGCTCGCCACGTGTTCAAGTAGAGGCGCCTCCGCTGTCCAATCCGCGCCTTAGGCTAGGTATTTTACAACTTTACCCTGACTATTTTTGTATTTTTTAATTAGTGCTTAATCTTTCATTTGCCATTTATTTTTTTTGTAATATTTGCAAAAAGGACCCCGTACTTATTCTATTTGCACTAAGATCCTTGTCCACGTAGGCCGACAAACTCTAGGCATTTTGCAACCGATTCCTCACGGGTTTTGGTTTAGATTTTTGAATTGCGAAGTTATAATATTTTTGGACATTTTTTGAGGTAGCCCCTGATATTTGTGTTCACTGCATATTGGTCCCTGCCAATAATGCACGTGTTTAGGCACATGATTTTGGTGGTTTTGCAGAGGAGCCCTCGTGGCTTCGGATATTTCTGGTTGGCCCTAGAACTTTTGTAGGTGTTATAAATATTTGGGAAAAGTTTACTTTGGCCCTTGAGCTTTTAACTATTTGCAAATATACCCTTGCTAGTAGTATATTTCCTCTTTGTTGTCTATATTTAATTCATGCATATATAAAACTCGAAAAATCATCAAAAAAAGGCATAGCTTTCTGTTACAACACTATTCCACACCATATTTTTATTTTGTATTTTTTAAGCATTTTATTATTTCTAAAAAAATCAAAAACATGCATTTTCTTCCCTATTTGCATTAGAAAATACATAAAAACTATAAAACCTTTTTGAAAAATACCAAAAAATATAGTTTACTTTATTTACGTATTTTACTTTACTAGACCAAAAATCACCAAAACATATAAAAGAAAACTCATAAAAATCAAAAAACACCTAAAATCTTTATAAAAATATAAAAATTCATAAAAAACCCAAAAATATAATTTTTGCTCCTGAACTTTCTCTATTTCATTATCTTTATTTTAAAATTAATTTAAAGAATTTTTAACTCCATTGAATATTTATTATCTCCGATTTAATTTCGGAAATTTATTTTCTTCCCTATTTTATGTATTTTCAACTTTAAAAATACCATAAAAATTATAAAAAATATAGAAAAACCAAGAAAACATCACAAAAATATATAAAGCACAAAACTATTTTATTTCCTGCATTTTGCTTAATTTTACCTATTTATATACATATATTATATCTCTCTCTTATCTCTCTTGTATATATATTCTTTATATTACTTTTTATATTTTTAAAAGAAAAAGAAAATATAAAAATATAAAATATAAAAAGAAAATATTAAATTAGAAAATTAAAAATCAAAATATCGAATATAAAAATAAAAAAATCAAATAAAATATAAAATTAAAAACCCACAAAAAATAGCACATATAGACAAATACATCACAGTCATTTTTTAGCATTCATTGCCCCGATCTACCTCTTGTTCCCTGTGTTCAACCTCTACATTACTTGCACTATACATGTATTTTGTAGAGTTATAATAAATTTTAACTCCACATCTTGCTTTTCATTGTTTGATCTTTGTTGTTGGTTAATTAGTGTTTGAATTTGGGTTTCGTGTGAGGTCAACTCAACGACTATTGATTCGCCTTGTGAATTGACACAACCTTCGCAGAAAACAGTTCAACAAATGGAGCCGTTGCCGGGGAGCAACAATGTTTAGATTGGGATTCATTTTTGGATTGTGATATTTGTCTATATTTTTGCCTTATTTATTTGCTCATTTATTTGATATCATTATTTGACTTGTCTAATTACCCTCTTTTGTTTACTTTGTGCGAGGTATCGTGGATCGAGGGAGGTGCTCTACCCAAGGCGCCTGTGCACCCACGTGAAGGCGACAAGAGATTTCTGACCTAGCATCAAAGGAAGCTTGGAGGATTTAAGGAGACAGTCACTATTTTGAGCATTTTTGTATTTATTTATGTAATTAAGTGAGAGAGAGAGAGACCACTTTATTGTAATAATGCAGGTACTCAGGACTCTGGACACTCGGTCCCAATTTCCAAGTGATTGTTTACTTGGGGGCTCACCGTGGGTTTTGTCGTGTTTTATCACCTTTTTTTCCCTTTATTTCCCGATTTTGTTTTCTTTATTTTGTGTGATTGATCCCTTAGTTGTAGGATCTTGTTGTCGATAGTCTTAAGGCCAAACACCTAATACTTTGCTTGCTCTTATAGTTGACATTTGGACTTAGACAAATCTAATTGCTATTTATTTAGACTTGAGATCGAGCGTCGAGAGAGGTGCTATACAACGCTGGCAGGATCCGTTGTGGCGGACACCGATGCACTTCGTAGACTGGACTTTTGGATCTCACTTCTAGATATTTAGCATCTTGTTCTTCATGATAATAGCAATTACTCATCCTAGGGCGATTTCATCGGCTTGTATTTGCATATAGTATAGGTTTTAGTTCTGTTGAGCATCTTTGGATGTAGAGTGCTGGAGGCAAGGTAAGCATTTATGATTTAGGATACATCATTATTTTACTACTTGTATTGCTTTTTCACCTCTCTACCTCTGATTTGCCAACCTAGGTGCTAACTAAAATTGACTCCTTGTTAGGTGCATGAATTGTTATTAAAAATCCAAAAAAAGTGATAACAAATAAAATTGGGACTGCTAATATTACTTGACCCTAAAATACACCAAAAAGAAAAATCTTGTATTAGGGTGAGTATTCCCCTCATTGTCACTTTTACTTGCTCACGCACGCGCTAAGGATTAGTGTAGGGCTGGCTATCAAGCCCAACGAGCCGAGCCAGCCCCTGGCTCGGGCTTGAGCTCGATAAGCCCAATTGGGCTCGGGCTCGAGCTCAGGCTCGTTCGAGCCCAACCGAGCTGGCTCAAGCTCGAGCTCGATGAGCTCGAGCCCTTATCGAGCCCGAGCTCCTTATCGAGCCCAGTATGGGCTCGAGCTCAAGTCGAGCTCGTTAAGGAAAATGGGTACTTTTTGGTGGAAAAGTGTTTTGTATGGATTCGAACTCTAGACCTGTTCCATCAAAGACTGTGTTCCTTACCAGTAAGCTACTAACCAAGTTGTGTATAAAATATTAATTTTAATATATATTGTAACATTATATTTTTTTATAAAAATTACTAATTTTCTATGCGTGAGGGGGGAGGGGATGTGTGGGCAGGAATGGGATTGATTTGAGAATTGGGTCATGACTCGTGACTCGTGGGAGGGTCAAAGTTAGTGGAGGGAAAATTGCAAAGGGTTAATTTTATTTTATTTGTATTATATATAAATATATAAATAATATATGTATATATTCCTTATCGAGCCCCTTATTGAGTTATTGAGCCGAGCAAGGCTTGACTCAAGCTCGACTCGTTAAGCTATCGAGCCCAGAATTCTGGCTCGGGCTCGGCTCAACAGCTAATGAGCTGGGCTCACAAGCCCTTATCGAGCCGAGCCCGAGCCTGGCTCATCAAGCCGTGACTCAATAGACAACCCTAGATTAGTGCCAAAATCTTATTCAACCCTTAAGTGTTTGTGCAACTTTTTGGCTTCTCACCTAACTCTAAAACAGACAAGATAAAAAGACCGTTCTTTAGCGGTCTCTACCGAGTTGAGTAGGTGAATTGAGGGTTTTTATTGTGCTAGTTTGTTCGTGCTTGTGAGTATCCTAGATCGCTTCTGTGTATTTGCGCCTTCTTCTCATTTCTCTGGACTTGACCTTTGTGCTCTGACAATCATTTTCCTCTTGTTTCGAGATGGCTGACTGGAGCGTATTTTATCTGGACTTTGTGGATCCCTTATTCACTCCAACTGGTCCACCTCCATTTTTCCAGGAGGACTTTTCTCCTGAATTTTGTACATATCCGACCAACCCATTATTTCAGGACTTGGACTTTGACTTTTTCCCATCATTTCCACCACCATCACCTTCATAGTTCGACAACCCACTCTTCATAGAATATCCAGATTCAGAATGTGATTTTTGTCTACACCCACTACCCAGATTCGACACACCCGATCATGAGATTTTGGAGTCACCTCTGATGATGCCCACACTGGAGACCTTGAATCAAATGATGGAGCAAATGAACTCGAAGATGAATGATATATTTAGCGTAAATAAGATCCAGAACGTCACTCTATTCTTTGAGGATGAGGATTCACTTGAGGAGTATCATGCGAACCTGCAATCGCCCAAAATACAAAAAAATGAGAAAAATTTAAAAATCCAAAAAGAGTCCGGAAGACCTTTGGTTGAGTCAGACAGTGAGGAGAGTGCCCACTTGCCAGATCCCTTGACCACGCAACCACTCACACTCTGTCCCACCTTTGACTCGGAGGATGCTGCTGTACAGACTGCTCTTGGCATTTCTCATGTATTTGCTAATTCTGACATCCTTCCTTGTATGGAGGAGGTCGAAAAATTAAAAAAATGGTGACTGAACCTAAAGTGGTGGCTACCATTCATGAGATCATCTGTACCCCACTTCAGCAGGCTATGACTGATTTATCTATTCCTCTTCCCAAGAAGAGAAAGCGGAGGAGCATATCTGAATGCCATATTTTGACCATGGCCACTGCCCACGCCATCACACACCGTCCTATTCTTAGGAAAAAGAACACCACCACATCTTTCATTAGTTGTACCATCTCTAACTTCACATGTGATCACACTCTCCTCGATGGCGGTGCTTCGATTAGCATATTAACCTTTTTGCTGGTACAGTCTCTTCACGTAGGGCCTCTAAGAAGACCATGATGATAGTTCAGTTTGTTGGTGGATCTATTAAGAGGCTGAAGGGTATCCTTGAAAACGCCATCATTTCGATTCAGGGCATGAGCTACCATGTTGATTTTATCGTATTGCCCATGGAGACCTCCACAGGGAATCACTCTCCAATCATCCTGGGACGACCATTCCTTACCTCTGCAAGGGTCGTTATTGATTATGGTTCATAAGAGATTCGCTTCTGTCCTATTGACGAGAGCAAGGTGTTGATCACCGTACCCAATGCCGACCAGAGATTTGCACCTGATGTGACCACACCTATCTTGGCCGACCTCAAGGACCATGACCTTGATGAGACTATCAGAGAATTTTGCTGCTTATTGGATTCCCCTAAGACCTAAGAATTCCTCTCCAAGGAGGAAGACTTGGAAAGCATGGACCTCAGAGTTCCTTCTTCTGGGACTTGGCATTGTATTGATGACATCCGTGGGATTTACACGATTAATACCATTGAGCGGAGGGCAGATTCAGAGACTAGACAGGACGGACATGACTTGACTACTTTCACTAATGAGTCTGTGCATTTTCACTTAGATTCAGATGAGACAAAGAACAAATTTAATTTGGTTGCTTTTATTCTTGAATTTGGGCCTTTTGATGAAAAAGATGATCCGGTTGAGATTGTAGAGGACGAATAGAGTTCGACTACTTTCACTGATGAGTTTGTTCCTTTTGGTTTTGACCTGGACGAGACCTTGTAGGACCACACTGATTACACTTCTTCCGATGATGATGAGTTCGTCCCATTTCACTTCGATATCAGCGAGACTCCCAAGGCCGGACCTAGTCGTAATTCTTCCACTCACTCGTCTGTGCCTTCACACCCTAGGGCCACTGAGGAACTACACCCTGTCGACCCTGATCGATTAGTGTCATATGAGGATCCCGATGTCGACCTGTACCACACCAGATCTATTCCTCAGCGATCCCGCAAGTAGGTTTGATTTCGACCTTCTTCATCTTTTGTATATCCATCTTGTTGTACATTCACTTTTGTTCACCTCTGTCCCTCTACAATATTGCTCATCCACCCCGTTCTCGTGCATGCCTTGCTTAGAACGTACTTTGTCCTGAGTATGGGGGGGTGGATGAGTTGAGTGTTCATTCATCGTTCCGTTTCATCACTGCTGTTATTTCCTATACTTAAGGCTTCTTTTACCCTAAGTATGTGGGAGTGATGCGTACATCCTTTTCTATCCTTTTCCATATTATGATCTCTTTTCTTATTTTCTTCTTTTCCTTTTCTATCTTCTTTATGTACCGAAAAGGTGTCTCCCCCTTTTTGTCAGTCTTCTATGCTTAGGATGTACTTTGTCCTAAGTATAAGGGGGTGTGCAACCCCATTTCATTCATTGTTTGATCCTCTCCATTGTCTCCTCTTCTTATCTGTACTTAGGGATATCTTACCTTAAGTATAGGGGGAGACAGTCTGAGTACGATCTGTCCATTCCCATCCTTGACCCTCCCTGCTTTGTGTATAGTCTGCTATACTTAGGATTATTTTATCCTAAGTATAGGGAGGATGATCAACTTCTCATTCATTCATTTCTTCGTTCATCTATTTTTTAGACTTTCCTATACTCAGTATAAGTTATGTCTTCTCTTTTCTCTCTGATCTATGAGGATATAGCTCAAGCTAAGTATAGGGGGTCATATATACTCCGTATATACTTTAGGCATAACTCTTACTTTCATATTTTTATTAATAAATATGACTAATTATACTATAAAATTCATTAAAAACATAATAAAAAGATGATGATTATTCCTCAAATTCTTGTTGTATTTACTGATTAATAAATCAGATGACAATGTTTTTGCAAAATGTTTGAAAATAGTTGGAAAATCTTTTGAAAAATATTTGGAAAACATTTTGTTACATATTTTCAACCTTTGTAAAAATATTTTGGTTTGCAAAAATTTATTTCCTTCGTGTGAAATAAAATGTTTGAAAAAACTATTTGCAAATGTTTGGAAATGGTTGTAAAAACGTTTTGAAATATATATATATATATTGTTTGAAAAACCTTTGCAAAATGATTTTCAAATGTGTACATGTCTGTAAAAATGTTTGTAAAAATTATTTTGGACTATAGTGTTAAAAAATTGTTTGTAAAACCTTTTTCAAATAAGTTTGAGGAATATATACATCTCACGTAAAAATCTTTATATATCTATAAAGTTGAGGACTTACCCTTTGTAAATTCTTAAAATCCACTTCTCGTAAATAAAAGATGCATCCCTGTGTAAATATTTCCACCTAATTTTTAGCTAAAATCTTTTATTTTCAAAAATTCCTAAAACATTTGCAAAATTTAAAATATCAAAAATTTGAAAAATATTTTTGAAAAATTTAAAAATGCATATGCATCATCTTTTTAAAAATCCATAAAAAGTTCAAAACCTTTGAAAATTGCATCACAAAAATACTTTCTGCATTCTACATAGCATTAGCATTTTTCGGATCGAGTTTGATGGTTGAACAAGTCTACATAAAATCCGAAGATTGGAGATTGGTTGGACCTTAAAATCTACTTAATAACAGGAACCTTATAGGAGCTGGAATTGAGGTACTTCAGGTCTAGGACTTAATTTTTTAAGGATCACGAGACTTGGTTCAATGGATTCTTGACTGCCTAAGTAGATTATTTCGGAGCACACACATGACTGTTGTCGATAATGACCTAACTTGGACACCTGCACCTTTCACTTGGCTCAACTCAGTTGGAGTGGTGAGGGGATTGGATTTGCCGGTATAAGACGCACACAAGTGGAAACATTTGTCCTCCTCTAGGGAGGGAAGTGCACCCCAACCCGTCCGGTGATGATGCGTTTTGAGGACATGATAGTGTGGGTTGCAATAAAGCTTAAAAAGAGGGATAGTCTACTGACTCAAGAGGAAAAAACTACTTATGTAAATGTCGCTGTATATAGTATTTCAAAAAAAAAGCAAGTGAAGATCAAAAACTCCAAAAAAAGTGGACATGCCTGTACAAAAATAAAAATTCCTACTAGAGTGTATATATTTGTAAAGTCAATAAGCAAGTTTGAGCTTCACAGTCAAATCATGTGAGCCTGGAGCTGGATGACTTGACTACACTGGTCTTGCATCCTAGGATAGGTAACTACACTAGCTACTATCCATTCTTTTCTTCACCCCCTCCTCTTTAACTGGTTATCACTTGGACTTAGAAGGGAATACCCCTCTCCTCGAGGAAGGAGTTGCTGGATTGGGGAATCACTAGGTTGTCATGCTGGAGAAGTCAGTATATTTGTCATTTTAGTTGAGGGAAGCCACTATCACGTACAGTGTACAAGTCAGATTCATAGTCATAAGGGTTTGCTTATGAGTTGAAATATTCTGACCTGGATATCGAGGAGACTTGAGAAAAGTTTTGGGATTCTCAAAGGTTGTTGGATTTCAAATCTGATCCCTAATAAAGTTCCGCCCACACTAAAATTCCAAGGGTCCGACTTGAGCTCTTGTGCAAGCTGCATTTCAGGACATGCTGAATGATTTACGGAACAAATCAACAGGAGGAGGAGGAGGCGGAGACAAACCCTGTGAGGACCCTGAAGAAGAAGAACAAGAATGTGAGAGGCAGAAACCTACTCTAAAGGAGACATACAATCATGGAGACAACCAGATGATAGAGTGGATCATTATTTCGCCAGTACATACTCACATAGAGCTCAAGCTATAGTTCCTTGCTCTTCTGCCATCATTCCACGAGAATACCAATGATGAGCCATACATTCACCTATAACAGTTCTCGTGCGTCTGCCGAACTATCCAGTATCACAACATTCCTTTGGATGTAGTGAAGATGATGGCATTCCCCTTCAGCCTACAAGACAAGGCCCTTTATTAGGTCAATCATTTGGGAAAGATTGTGATGATCTGGGAGGAACTTAAATCTGCATTCCTTCACAAGTTCTACCCTCTCGGTCGGCTCAATCAAATTCAAGTCAGGATCATTAACTTCTCCCAGGATACTCACGAGTCTATCCATAAAGCCTGGGAGCGATTTATGGACCTGCAGGAGAAGTGCTCCCACCATGAGATACCGAAGACCAGCCTAGTCCAACATTTTTTCTGAGGCCTGAATGTAGAAAGTCAAAGGTTAATAGATGTTGCTTGTGTAGGATCTCATCTCAATAAGGATGAAGATGTGGTGTGACAGATTTTTGAAGAAATGGCTGAAGGAGAGGTCTCCCTATCTTCATCACATGCCTATCAAAGACAACCTCATATCCTCCAAAAGCCAGTTCATATGGCAGCAGTCCCTGAGGAAGAGAAAGATGAGAGATACAATCTCAGTATCATTGATGGACCATCTTTCAAAGATTTACATCATTGAGAAGTAGTCGCAGGATCTTGAAAAGCTTGGTGTGATCGAACAAAGGACATAAAATCTAGATAAGCTGGACCAAATCACCAAGTAGTTGGAGTTGATGGTGAGCACCATCAGTTCTGTTTAGTTAACAACACCATCATCAGAGACTTTTGTTGAGAAGAAAGACGAACCATCATCACCACATCAGCCTCAGCCGAGTCAGCAGCAGACGGCTATCCAACATGTATATTATGTGTAGGCACCCAAGCAGGTCCCGCCACAACAGCATATGGTGGTCTACCAGCCAAGCTTCCTCCAATCCTCTGATCCAATATTTCCACCTCTACCACTGATTTAGAAGTCAATGGTGTATGGAGCAATGACGTGCAGCTGACCCATCCTGCGGGGTAACATCAGGGTCAACCACCAGTCGACCAACCTTAACACCAACCTCAGGGTGGTCGTTATGGACAGTCCTTTCAGCCATAGACTCTGTACCAGGGTCACCCGTCTCCACTGTATCAAGGTAACTAGAGACATACACAACAATACCCCAGCTGCAGTACTACCATCCATAGTCGTATCATCAGTACGCGGCTGGACATCAGTAGTATCTTCCTCCTCCATATCAACAATATCAGGTCCCTCCTCCTCCACAACACCATCAACAATCTCAACCTCAACCCCACAAAACATCAACAACAGTGTGGTCAACATGCTGAAACTTTTGAGATGACTCCAGTTAACTCTACCTTGGATTTCTTGGCTGAACTTGTGAAGGGACTAGCAGAAATGATGAAGAAGCTTGACGATCTGACCACCACCAAAACTCCTATTCCAACACAGGTCGAAGTAAACCTCAATAATTTTAAAATAAAAGAGCAAATAGAATGTGATTTCCCGTCTATGCCTGTCAATTCAGATAATCCTGATTTTGTTTTATATAATGTTGTCACTCGCATGAGCAGTAGGACATTACCTAAATCTTCCACTTGCACTGGGAAAAATAAAGCCTTGACAGGTGAATCGTCATCTTCTACATCAGCCATGCCAGCTATGGGTTAGGGTGAGGAAGAATAAGAAGGAGGAGCCATGCCAGCTGCCATCCATCTCCATCTCCACCAACAAATAACAAAAAAATCAGAAAAATAAAAAACCAAACAGATGATCGCAGCTGATGCGAAGCTATACCAGCCACAGAGGAGCCAGCAACAATAGTCGATCAACACCAGCCGGCAGAGCGAAGACCACACCTTTTGCTTGTCCACCTGTTGCAGACTCTTCACTTCTATCATGTATACCTTTCTGTGATTCGGATGTACAGAATTTTGTGGACAAACATGTTGTAAAAAAGAACACTGCTTTTTATTTCAGTATTGTAAATATTCCTTTTCCTGATGCATTTGAAAAATCCGAAAATTTTGCAAAAAGAAAAAGTGCATTATCTGATCATAAAGTTGTGGATATTTTTAGTAACTTGACCGTTAAGATTCCCTTTACGCAAGCCATGGAATACATGCTGCTGTAAAGAAAGGTTTGAAGAAAGCATTTACAAATAAGCATCGACCAACACGTAATAACAACTGCAAGCTGGTAGAGACCATGTCCTCACCATGGATACAATCGCAACCATAAACAATCTCCCTCAAAAGAAGCTAGACAAAGGAGCACCTTTGATCAGATGCGAGATATTTGGCCAAGTCTTCGACATCAATTCTTTTATCAACCTCTTCCTCTCATCATTACTGTAAGAATTCGGGCTGGGTCCATTGAAACAAACATGCATGATCCTTTATTTTACGGATCGGTCCGTCAAAAGACCCCATGGTGTGTTGGATGATGTTGTGGTAAAGGTGTATGATATGCAGTTTCCTGTTGATTTTGTAGTCCTTGATATGGACTCCCCTACACCCTTACTCCGGACCTCCATTATCCTCGGGCGACCATTCTTGCGTACTGTAGAGGCTTAGTTGACTACGGGTCTGGTAAGATCATGTTCAACTCTAGCAATCACATATTTACAATAGACATGGTTAGATTGCCTAAAGTCGTATCTGATGAAAATCGTGCAACACCACCTGAAGTAGACTGTGACTTTATTACATAAATAAAAGATACAAACATTTCTTTAAATGACACTTGGACCTTAGAAATCCTCTTTCCTGAGGAGGACTGGGAAAGCACAATCAACATAAGCTCCATTGGTACCTAGGAGATATAATTTAATTCATTGATGCATCTCTATGACTTAAATGATTCATTCCAAACAGAACATGATGAATTCATTACAGATCTGTTTGACATATTGTCTGTTGAAAAACAGGTCGCTAATGTGAGAAACACTACCTCCAAAGTTATGGCAACCCATCCTATAACCAGCACAGTTTCTGAAGTCACTGAGAAGTAGGCCAGATCAGAACCTGAATTAAAGCCACTTTTGGTAGGACTTAAGTATGCTTTCCTTGCGGGTGCAGAAAACATGTATCACGTAATCATCAGCAGTAGGTTGACCCCGGATCAAGAATCTCAACTTCTCAGTGCAAGGCACTTGGTTGGCACGTCTCAGACCTCCGCGGGATAAATCCTGCTATGTGTTCACACCATATTTATTTGGAAGAAGATGACAAGCCATCCCGAGAATTCCAAAGAAGACTGAATCCAAACCTACGGGACATTGTCATGAAAGAAATACAGGTGATATTTTGACTTCATCAAACTTCGATGATGAAATCTACATGCCACCACCTCCAACGGATCCATTACCACCTTCGCCCATGCCACCTCCATCACCTCCTCCTATACCGCTACCTCCCATTATCCATGTCCCACCATTGTCACATTATTATACTCGACGACATGCTCCTGCTCATGGTCATCACTAAGGTTTTAAATTTTGATATCGGGTATTGTATCGGTACCATGTTGAAATGAAATTTCACCGACTTTTATGAAGGAATGGTCGAAAAACGCTCTTATATCATCATTTCGCTCGAAATTTCAGTTCAAAATTCCGATTCCTTGTCGAAACCGAAATTTCGGTGAAATTTTTCCTAAATTTTGCAAAATCACCGCTCATCATCCAGCATGATTCAGGTATGTTTTGAATACGTTGTCACTAACGATGGGTCCCGTGATATGTCTGAGCAGGGATCTTTACAGGGGACAAACAATACAGGTTGGCGAGATTCCAAATGATCTGGACATTCCTATTGTGCGAATGGTGGGACGCATGTTTCATCTATCCCATCACTGATTCAAAATGGGTGAGCCCTCTGCATGTAGTTCCGAAGAAATCATGGCTCACTATGGTTACAAATGATAGAGGAGAGGATATCTCTACTCTAGTACGTACATCTTGGCGTGTATGGGTCGACCACCGCTGTCTTAATGCATCAACTAAGAAGGATCATCTCCTCTTGTCGGTCATTGACCAAATATTGGAAAGAATAGCTGGCAAGGAGTTCTCATGCTTTCTGGATGGGTACTCCAGGTACAACCAAGTGGCAATCACCCCTAAGGATCAAGAGAAGTCTACCTTTACCTTCCCATTTGGCACTTATGCTTTCCATAGGATGCCCTTTGGTATTTGTAACACACCTACGACATTCCAGAGATGCATGCTTGTAGTTTTTGCTGAGATGGTAGGCAGTTTTATCGAGGTGTTTATGGACAATTTTTCCATTTACGGTGACAGTTTCGATTCATATCTTAATCATCTTAATATAGTACTTTAGAAATACCGCGAAGTCAATCTGGTGTTATCATGAGAAAGAGCCACTTCATGATCACAGAAGGGATTGTGCTAGGTCACGTCGTTTCCAAGCATGGCATGGAAGTCGACCCAACGAAGGTAGATGTTATTGCCAATTTAGAGCCACCTCAAACAGTAAAAAATGTGAGGTCATTTCTAGGACATGTGGGATTCTACAAGAGATTCATTCGTGACTTCAGTCGCATCGCCCCACCTCTTACAGAGTTGACGTGCAAGGAGACAGAGTTCATTGTTGTTCAACAAGTTCTCCTTTCATTAAATCAGCTGAAGGAGCTCATTACTCAAGCTCCAGCCCTATAGCCTCCAGATTGGTCTCTTCCTTTTGAGATCATGATGGACGTGTCAGACTTTACAATTGGGGTTGTTCTAAGATAGAGGAAAGATAAGACACCCTATGCCATTTACCATGCCAGCAAAACACTAGATGAAGTTCAAATAAATTACACTATGACAGAGAAAGAATTGCTGATCGTGGTATTCACCCTTGAGAAGTTCAGATCCTATCAAAAGTCATTATATATCAAATATTTACAACAGAAAAAGGATGCCAAGCCTAGGATGATCAGATGGATCCTTCCCCTCAAGGAGTTTGATTTGGAGATTAAAGACAAGCATGGGGTTTAGAATGTGGTCGCATTTCACCTCTCCAGAATTGAGAAGCAGGAGCCTCCACTGAGCTGTGCACCCATCACAGACACCTTTCCTGATGAGTCGATTCTAGTCGTGGATTCAATCCCTTGGTATGCTGATATTGTAAACTACCTCATCTCGGGTATAGTTCCACAAGATTGTACGAAGATCTAGAAGGACAATTTTTATCCACTATCTATTTCTACCAGTGGGAAGATCCTCTCTTATTTAGGGAAGGAGTAGACTGCATTTGGCGTAGTTGTATCCCTCAGGAGGAGCATCAGAGTGTCCTCGAGCATTGTCATTTGCTCGAATCCGGTGGACACCACTCTAGAGATAGAATGATAGTAAAAGTATTGCAGTGTGGTCTCTGCTGGACTACACTATTTTAGGATGCCGCATCATGTGTCAAGCACTGCATTGCCTGTCATAGATTGAAAGGCACCCTTACAGCTAAGGATTCCATGCCCTTGAAGTTCATCCAGATTGCAGATGCATTCGATTCTTGGGACACTCTGATATCCGATGGGGGTAGCCACTTCATTATCAGAGAGTCAAGAAATTAATGAAGGAATATAGCATCAAGCACCGAGTCGCATATCCTTACCTTCCTCAGACCAATGACATGGTTGAATTATCAAATAGAGAAATCAAGACAATCCTCCAGAAGCGTGTAAATCTAGACAGGAAAACTTGTTCCCAACTCTTAGACTCGGTCTTTTGGGCATACAAAACCGCTTACAAGTCTCCTCTGGGCATGTCTCCCTACCATCTTGTATATGAAAAGTCTTGCCATCTAATAGTGGAGTTGATTCATAAATAGTTATGGGCAGTCAACATTTGCAATTTGGACTCACAACATGGTGGCTAGGAAAGAAAAAAAGGATTTGAACATGCTCCCAGAATTCCAATACTATGCTTATGATAACACAATGATGTACAAGGAGAAGTTTAAACGCTGTCATGAGCGACACATCAGACGAAAGACCTTCGAGATTGGACAGAAAGTGTGGTTATTTGACGCAAAGTTGAATATCTTCTCGGATAAATTAAAGAGAAAATGGACAGGACCATTCAGAGTTCAAGAAGTGTGTGACAATGGAAGCATTGTGATATCGGAATTGTCTCCTAACACACAACCATTTGTCGTCGACGATCAGATACTGACGACATACATCAAGCATGACACTTTCTTGGTCGTTGTCGACTCTGTCAATAGACTTTGCACTGAAGGAGCATCCACAACCATATCAGCATCACAATATTCAGATAATGTCACTCAAAAACTCCTCCTTTAAGTTTCATATTTTCTTCTTTTCTTCTTTTCGTTTTTGGTTTTCTTTATCTACTAAAAAATGTGTGTCTCACCCCTTCGTGTCAATCTTTTATACTTAAGATGTACTTTGCCCTAAGTATAGGTGGTGTGCACCCCAAGTTCTTTCATTCTTTGATCCCCTCCACTTTCTCCTCTTATTGTCAATACTTAGAGATATCTTAACCTAAGTATAGGAGGAGACAGTTCGAGTTGTGATTTGTTCATTCCCACCTTTGACCCTCCCTGCTTTGTGTACAATCTGCTATACTTAGGGTTATTTGATTCTAAGCATAAGGGGGATGGTTGACTTCTCATTCATTTTATCTCTCATTCTTTCGTTGATTCCTTATTTGTTTATTCTTTAGGCTTTTCTATACTCAGTACGAGTTATGCCTTCTCATTTTCTTTTCGATCTATGAGGACATAGCTCAATCTAAGTGTAGGAGGTCATATATACTCTGTATATACTTTAGTCATGACTCATACTTTTGTATTTTAATAAGTATGGATAAATCACTATTTATATACATATATATACAATTCGATTAAATCACTTAATAAAAAATGGTTATTATTCCTCAAATTCCTTTTTTATACATTGAATAGTAAATCAGATAAAAATATTTTGTAAAATCTTTGAAAACTACTTTGAAAATCTGTTTGAAAAATCTTTTGAAAATTATTTGCAAAATATTTTCAACCTTTGTAAAAATATTTTGCTTGTAAAAATTTCTTTTCTTCATGTGAAATGAGAAAGTTTTGAAAAACTATTTGCAAATGATTTGGAAAATAGTTGCAAAAATAATTGAAATATATATACTATTTGAAAAACCTTTACGAAATGATTTTTAAACGTGTGTAAATATTTGTAAAAGTTATTTTGGACTATAATTTTCAAAAACTGTTTGTTAAATCATTTTCAAATAAGTTTGAGGAATATATACATCACACTAAAATTCTTTATCAATTGTATATATATTTATAATCACATATTACTTGTAAACTGAAAAACCCTAACTCTTGTAAATAATAAGATGCACCCCATGTAAGTAGTTGTACCAAGTTTTATTCCAAAAATCTTCTGTTTTGAAAAAAATAATCCCAAAAAACATTTGCAAAATCTTTTTCAAAAATTGTAAAAAAATTGCAAAACCTTTTTATGAAAATCCAAAAAAAAGTTCAAAACTTTGAAACTTGCATCTCAAAAATATTTCTGCAATACGAGGTTTTTCACCGGTCTAAAGTACATCTCACACAAGGCGGAGACGCAGTCGCTGCGGTGACCCGCAAGAAACCCTGATCAAACAACAATTAACCCACAACAAAGATCAAACAATGAAAAGAAAGATGCTGAATTAAAATTTATTATAACTCTACAAAATATATGTATAGTGCAAGTAATGTAGAGGTCGAACACAGGGAACAAGAGGTAGATCAGGGCAATGAATGCTAAAAAATGAATGTGATGTATTTGTCTATATGTGCTATTTTTAGTGGGTTTTTAATTTTTATATTTTTATTTGATTTTTGATTTTTTCTTTTTATATTTTGATTTTTAAGTTTCTGATTTTGTATTTTCTTTTTATATTTATATATATATATATTTTTTGTATTTTTTTTCTTTTAAAATACTTAAAATATATAAAGAGATTCCAGGGGATAACTTGCGAAAATTCTAAAAAGTTTATAGCTGCAAGAAATAGTTTGTAGACTAAACTAAAATAACTAAAGGCCTCGAGGCTTGGCCGCAAAAAGTCCTCCTCACGTGGTCGCCCAAGTGAGGTGACATGGCCAGGACTAAACTGCAATTATCTAAAGTTCAGGGGGATATTCACAAAAGTATAGAAATATTTAAACTGCCGATGAATGATTTAGTACTAAATAAATATTACAAAAAAGGACGAAGGCTAATATGCAAAATACCCAGCGCCTAGCCGGATCAAACGACTGAGGACGATCCACTTATGCCACGTGTCGATGATCCGACGACTGGTACCGGGTTCGAATTCGGTGACTCGGATTAGATAATCCTCAGAGATCTGATGGCTTATGGAGGCCACGATCGAACGACTGCTGAATGGCCTGGAAGAACAGGGTTGATCGGACGATGGACGGGGGTTGACGAAGAACAGGAAAGAACTCGCGGTGGGGCGAGCCTTCCCCGTCCAGTTTTTCCTCCTCCGTCGGAATCTGAAGCTCAAAATTCCCCCGACTGTTCTTGGGAGGTCCCCTGACCCGATGGTGGTGCCAAAATTTCTCAACGAGCACCGGAGCGCACCCGCGAGGCTGGAGAAGAAAGGATAGCCCAAGTACCACGGTTCTGCAAAATTTTGACCCCAAATGGAGTCTCTTAGCTCCCGGAACCTGCAAGGAAGAAGCGAACACCACGAGAGAGCATTTCGAGGGGCCAACGAAGGTGGAGGGGGGAGTGAATGGCGCGAGATAAGGTTCACCGGAGCTTGGCTCCGGCGAACTTCGAATGGAGATTAATGGCGAGATTAAAATAAATGTTCTAAATAAACCTAAGGTTAATCATACACTAGAAATGCGATAAAGAAGACCTCGACTAGCCGAAACACCAAGAAGAAGAACCTCAACGCCGACGAGGCGGTGGAGATCGGTGGAAGCCGTCTTGAGAAGCACCCAACCCGTCTCCAAGAAGCTAGAGGAGCCCCTGTCACATGCTTCTATCCGGAGCATGCAAGAAGAGAGCCAAACATGGTCAAAGGAGGTTCAAAATCGAAATGGAAGATTGGTGGGAGTTTTGTACAGGATGGTTCTAGCGTGCAAGAAGAAGGCGTGGCGGATGATGCAACGATGCAATCGTCGAGATAAACCCTAGGCATGTATGCTCATCCAACAAGGAGAAAAAGTCATGAAGACACCATCGCGATTTGGTGATTGAAACAACCTCGAAAAAAGGTCGAAAATGGCCAAAAACACAGTTCTGACACAAGACAGACCTCGGTCAGAGAATTGACTTAGGTCAACCAACGAACGATTCTGGTTGGTCCACGTGGACCAACCAGAAAAATCCTTGGAAAAAAGAGTTATAAAATCAATTAAAAATAATAAATGATTTATTAATTTTAGGTTATAAAATGAAAAATATTTATTATTTTCTGATGTATTTTATGATGATTTTTATTTATTTTTTCGAGGTTTAAAAATTACAAGTTACTTTTTATGGGTTATATATAGGTCTATTTATTTATATATTATAATGTTTTATTTTTATTTTGTATATTTAAATTTATTAATTTAGTTTACTATTTTATGTATTTATAAATTTTTTTATAAAATTAAATGTATTTTTATTTTATTTTTATGATGTATTTTATACAATTAAATAAATAGTTGTATTAATTCTATAGGTATAGATATAGACAATTCATCTACGTTTTCTATACAAGTATTTTATTTTTATGATTTCTTGAATATTATATTCCTGTTTTAATATGCACATATATTATAAATAATATTTATAAAATTATAAAAATATAAAAATATAAAATTAATTAATAATAAATAAAATGAATATTTTAATCGATACAAGTATACATTAGGGGTCCAAACCTAACTTCCAAAGCGTAACTTGAAAAAAATGAAACCACCTTCATTAAATAGCTTATTAAAAATTATATATAATTAAAGTGATTTTGATATGTTTTGAGTTCTTATTTGAGAGATATAGATCTCGGAAGTTGGAATTTTGGAAACTTATTCTGAGTATATTTTGTACATTGAGTATTATTTTTGTATGAAATTAATTTTGTATTTTTCTATATTTAATTATCTACAACTTTCATAAACAAAGTTTCTTTATTTGAAGTATAAAAAGGGGAACTAAAAATAGGTCCCAAAATAAATAAGAAATGAATTAAATAAAAGGGATTTTTATTGTATTCTGGCCCTTATCTCCCCCTACTTTATTCCTTGTCGACCCAGTCATCGAGATGCCTAGGTTTCAGGGTTTCCGATCATAAAATATTTGAAATATTTTTTTATTTTCTTCTTTTCTTTATTCTATAATTTTGGCTTTAAAAATTGTATTTTATACACTATTTACACTAACATGCGTGAATGATAAAATGCCTGAATTAAACCTATTTACACGATTTACTAGGGTTTTTAAGGCTAAAATGATAGAATAAAGATGATGAAACGGAGATTCATCCATAGCATTCGCATTTTTTTGGATTGGGTTTGATAATTGAACAAGTAAAATCCAAAGATTGGAGGCTGGTTGGACCTTAAATCTGTCCAATCACAGGAACCTTATAGGAACTGGAATTGATGTACTTCAGGTCTAGTAGACTTAATTCTTTGAGAATTGTGAGACTTGGTTCAATGTAGTCTTGACTGCCTAAGTAGAGTATCTCGGAGCACACGCATGGCTCTTGTTGATAATGACCTAACTTTGACACCTACACCTTTCACTTGGCTCAACTCAGTTGGAGTGGTGAGGGGGTTGGATTTGCTGGTACGAGACGCACACAAGTGGAAACATTTGTCAATGCCTAGGGAGGGAAGTGCACCCCAACCAGTCTAGTGGTGTCGACCTCTAACGACAGGAGAGTGTGGGTTGCAATAATGCTTCAAATAGGGATAATCTACTGGCTCAAGGGGAAAAACTCCTTATGTAAATGCTGATGTATATAGTATTTCAGGAAAAAAAGCGAGAAGCAAAAACTCCAAAAAAGTGGACATGCCTGATTAAAAATAAAATGACTTCCAGAGTTTATATATTTGTATAGTCAATAAGCAAGCTTGTGCGTCAAAGTCATATCATGGGAGAATGCAACTGGATGACTTAGCTACACTAGTCAAGCATCCTAGGATACATAGCTACACTGGCTACCATCCATTCTTCTCTTCACCCCTCCCTTTGAGTTGGTTGCCACTTGAACTTAGAAGGGAATACCCCGCTCCTCGAGGAAAGAGTTGCTAGATTAGGGAATCATTGGGTTGTCATGCTGGAGAAGTTAGTCTCTTTATCACTTCATTTAAGGGGAGACACCATCACATATAATGTACAAGTGAGATTCATAGTCATAAGAGTTTACGTATGACTTGAAGTATTCTGACCTTGCTATTGAGGAGACTTGAGCAGAGTTTTGGGATTCTCGAAGGCTGTTGTGTTTCAAATCCGATTTCTAATAAGATTTTGACCACACTAAAATTCCAAAGGTCTGACTTAAGCTCCAAACTTCGATTTTATGAAGACAAGTTTGAGAATTAAATTTAATCCACTTTATTTCTTTATCTCTTCTTTTTTTATTTTTTGCACATATTACATAAGTATTTGCTAGGTACTAGCAAAGGCAAGTATGGAGGGGTGATGAATCTCCATTTCATCATCTTTATTCTATCATTTTGACCTTAAAAATCCTAGCTAATGCATGTAATAACATTATTTTGTACATATTACCATTCATTATTTGTTGTACTAAGTGTGCATAAAACACTGTTTTTAATGCTGAAATTATAGAATAAAAAAAAAAAAGAAAAATAATAAACTATCAAAGTATTTTATGACCTTAAACCTCAAGACCAAGTCAAGAAGTGATTTAATTGACAATGAATAAAGTAGGGGGAGAAAAGAGCCAAAAATCACTAATAAATCCCACTTATTTATTAATCACTTATTCATTTGTTGGGACCTATTTTATTTTTTACTTTTAATACCTCAAATAAAGAAACATTATACATAAAAGTTGTAGATAATAATGTATAGAAAAAAATTGATTTCATACAAAAATAATATACAATGTACTTTCTATATATAGAATAAAAAGCCAAAACCCAAACTTTACAGAATAAAAAGCCAAAACCCAAACTTCCCAGAGCCATGTCTCTCAAATAAAAACTCAAAATGTATCAAAATCATTTTATTATATATAACTTTTAATAAGCTATTTAATGAAGGTGATTCATATTTTTTGGATTTGATATGTGAAAGTTAGGTTTTTAGACCCCTATTGTACTATATACCTGAATAAAATATTCATTTTTATTCATTTTTATTATTTTTACAATTTTATATCTTTATAATTTTGTAAATATTACTTATACTATACGTACATAATAAAACTAGAATAAGATTATAAAGAAAACATAAAAATAACGTACAAAGATACATAGATAAAATACATCTACTTACACATATATGATTTATACCATTATTTATTTAAGTGTACAAATAACATGAGACAAATGTAATAAAAATATATTTCTATACTTAGAAAATTTATAAATATAGAAAATAATATAATAAAATAATAAAATAAAAAATAAAAAATAAGATGTACAAAGCATATATGAATATACCTATAAATACACCCCTAAAAATTAACTTGTAATAAATAATACCAAAAATAAAAAATCATATTAATACTACATAAAATAATAAACATTTTTTATTTTATAATAAGTAATAAAATTAATTGCATTTTTAATTAATTAATTTAGAATAAATGGATCTCTTTTGTCATGTAACGGGCTGATGTGGCCCAATAACCTATCAGGGAGTGTTGACCTCAGTCAACTCACCATCTTTTATGTTTCTGTCAGAAGTCTTGAGCGGCCCATCTTCTTCGATTTTTCCTGGCCACCTAGCTTATCCTTCCACCTCGAGCTCTTCATGGATTCCCGTCCCATCACGATCTTCTCTCATGCCGGATCATCAGATCCTATTTATCTTCCTGATGAGCCGAATAATCGAGATGACTAAGGTGAATCAGATAACTAAGGTCGTTGCGACCTCAGTCACTCGAGAACTCAGCTCAACAAAAAAAAGAAAAGAGCAGACCACCAATCAAAAGATAAAATCAAGGAAATAAAAAACAAGATATAGCGGTCCTGGCTATGAGATTAGCCTGGTGTAGCATCCAGGGTCGGACTCAGGGAGCACGAATTGGCCTTGCGGCCTACGAAGTAGTCAAGAAGAAAACACAAGTATTTTTGGTGGTTTTTAATGATATATATATATTGGATTTTTAATAATAAGGAAAATAAGAAAAGGTGAAAAACAAGCAAACACCACAAATTATTTAAACACTCTAAAATGCTCCAAAAATTCAAACAAAAATATTTTTATGCTTTTTAGGTTTTTTAGTATTTTTGGTGAATTTTTGAGATTTCTCTATTTTATACAATTTTTCAAAAAATCAACGAAGGTAAAAATAGTGGTAAACTGTCCAGCCAGGCTTCAAAGGGCCATGAAAAATATCAAATGGTCCTACAATGGCCTGAGGTAATTTTTATGAAAAATAGAAAAAAAAGGAAAATTCAGAAAAAGAGTTTATTAATTTTTGAGTTTTCTATAATTTTTTAGAATTTTTATAAGTTTTTAAGTGTTTTTTAATTTTTAAGGTTTTTGTATATCCAAAAATAACCAAAAATGCACATAAAATCAAACACAACAAAATCAACCAAATCTATTTTTTTTGAATTTTTAAAAGAGTTTTTATATTTTTTATGATTTTCTAAACTGGACAGACACAAAAACAATTATTTTTGAATTGTTAAAAATATGAAAAAGTCAAAAAAATGTACCAAATTTTTGGTGAAAAGTTTACACAGTGGCAGGAGCCACATTTCCAATTTTCACGCAATTTGGACTTAATTTGCTATTATTTAATTAAAATGAAGGCTCACAGTCACATGGACCTAAATGCAATAAAAAATAGTTCCAGGGGCCAATCAGTAACACGCGGAGAAAATCCAGGGGCCCTCGTGCAAATTGTCCAAAAAATCACGCGCAGGGCACGTGTTTCAGGCATGGAGGGACTTAAATGCAATTCCTATTTTAAAACAATCAAACAATAACACACAGAAACTGCAGGGTATATATTGCAAAAATACCAAACCCTCACGTGTCGAAGCTCGTGGGCCACATATACAAGGATGAAAATGCAAATAACAGAAACAACCAAGTTCTATGTGCAAATATCCCAAAATAAAAATAACTAAATCCAATATTTACAGGACTAACTAATAAAAACAAAAACGCAAAGGGCCTAAGGGATATTTACCCCTTAATTATTGAACGGTCGAGGGCACGCCACGTGGATGATCTACGGCTCTGGATGACAGGCACCTCTCCTCTGCGATGGACGGTCTCGATCGATCCCAGATGGATCTGACGGACGGCTGGCGCTCCCTAAATAGAGGGCTGCGATTGGATCTGGAGCGTCAGGGGCGATCGAACGACGGGGGAGGATCCTCCAAGAACTCGTCGCCGACGAACTTCGCCGGCCTTCTGTACGCGCCGAGGTCCTCCTCTGCTGCTGCTGAGATATGGAAAAGAATCGCCAAGGTGCCCCGCAGCTACTGAGCCCCTCCGATGAGGCTGGGAAGCTCCGAGGAGCTCCGACGATGAAGGCGGAGCTGGGATGCTGTGCTTTGACTGCTGGACCCTCAGATGGATCTCTTGGACATGAAAAAGAGCACAGACGAGCTCCTGGGTCAAGGGCAAACTACCTTGACCCGGTTAGGGGTGGAATAGGGGTCAGGTGCGTCGAGATGGGCGACCTCCAGCAGGGCAACGGCGGTAGAGGTCGGGCCTTGGTTCCGGGGCGAACGAAGGGGAGTGGCTGGGTGGAGAACGTGAAGGGGAGTCTCGCAAAGATGTTGGTCGGGTCGGATGATGAAATGGATGATCTGAGTGGCCAGAATCGATGAGAGATGGCGGCAGAGCGAATTGGGCGAAAGATGAAATTAAGGAAAACTAGGAAGAATTAGGTCTACCTGGCGGATGTACTCGACTGGGAATGAGCTCACGGAGCTTTGGGGGTCCTTGCCTCGAGGAAACTTTGAGTTTCGAGGCTCAGCGCACCTCGCGGCGGCGCACGACGGCAGGAGTCGCCAGATCGATGGCTAACGACGTCCTCTCCTCTCTACGACACCACCCTCGCAAAGCTGTCACTCAATGGAAGGAGATGGAGGTCCCAGGACGAAGGAGCAGCGCCACGGATGGCGTGAGAAGCGTGGTGGAGGTTCAGCTATATACCACTAGGGGTCCGAGAAGAAGGGGTCAGACATGGTTATCGGAGCTCGGATCCCTAGGTAAAATCACCGGGCATGGATTAGGAACCGGGGTTTGAGTATTTGGGGCTTGGATCTGGCGGGGATATTTGTGAGAAATCGGGTCAGGCGCATAGATCCGCGAGAAGGGGGTCCGCGGGGGAGAGTTGACCGAGGGTCAACATCCCCCGTGGACCAATAGAAATCCAGTATTCAACAATTATTTGGAAAATAAATAATAAATGACCGAATTTCGAAAAAGTTATAAGATGAAAAATTTTTATTTCTTTTTAAATTATTTTTTGTGTGTTTTGTTTATTTTTTGAAATATAATTTATGTATTTACAAAATATTATTATTATACATAGATATATACAATATAAATTTTTGATTTTTGATTTTTGATTATTTATTTTTATACATGTTATTCCAATTTTATATTTTATTTAGTTATATAATAAATGGAATAAAAGGGTATTTTTATTTTATTTTTATTATTTATTTACAAGGGTTAAATAAATACTTTTATATACATATTTACATGGTATATATACAAGGGGGTCTTTGGTTTTTATTTTATTTACTTTTATTTTATTTTTATTTTTACGATTTTTATTTTTTTATTTACTCCATGAAATATGGAATGTTAAAATATTTTTATGGGAATTTAATTATTTATTTACAAGGAAAATAAATAGGTTATTCTATACACATGGTCCATGTACAATGATGAAGGGAACTTTATTTATTTTTATTTTTCTTTTATTTTCTCCATTTTTATTTTAATTTTATATTTGTAAATATATACAAATAAATAAACACACATTTTTATTTTTATTAAGAGGAAAATAATTTTTTATTTATTTACAAGTATATGTACACATGAGTTGGCCCTATCTCTCTCTACTTGGTTCTTTTTGTGGTCAGGCCCATACTGAGCCCTCCTTTGGGATTAGGTCACTCAATATTTATTCTAAATATTTCCCTCTTTCTCTTTTATTTCTTTATTCTTTTATTTATGCACAAAAATATGCTAAATATACATATTTACGCAATGCATGCTTATTTATAATTATTGATATTTACACATATCTACATGTGTTTTGCAAGGGTTTTGTAGCTAAAATAAAAGAATAAAGAGTGATGAATGAGTATTCATCACCCCCTATACTAAACTTTGCTAGTCGCTTAGCAAACAATTATTTGAAAAAGAATGAAAAGAAAAAGAAAAAGAGGAGAAAATACATGGATCAATGCTGATTATTAAACTTGCCTTCATTAACTTGAAATATGGAGCTCGATCAGCTCTTTGGATTATTAATGTGTCGGAACCTTATTTGGACTTAGGTTTAAAACTTAACATCCTCTAAGATCCACTAATCTATAGTCACGACTCCTCAACAATCCAGATCAGAACAAGTCTACATACACAAATCTTGAAGACCATGAATCTTTCCTTGTACGGTGTAAGTGATATATAGCTCCCCACTTCAGAAGTAGCAAAATGATGACCTCCCTCAACCCGGTAACTCTAATGCCTCGGTATAGCAACTCTTTCCTCGAGAAGCGGGGTATTCCCTTCTAAGTTCAAGTGCAACCGGCTCAAGAAGAGGGGGAAGAAGAGAAAGGACCATGGCCAGTGTAGCCATGTATCCTTGGAAGCTCTAACCAGTGTAGCTGAGTCTCCCGCTTCAAGCTTCATGAGATTGGAACATGTATGCCATAAGCTTTTGCTTTATTTGACTATATACACTCCGGTGGGATTATTAAATTTTCAATCCGACCCACCACTTTTTTGGAGTTCTTTTCTTTTTGCACTTTTTTTTCATGTGCATCTGTACAACATATCTACATGGTGCAGCATATATAAAAGGAGTTTTTCTTCTTGAGCCAGTAGACTATCCCTCTTTTGAAGCTTTATTACAACCCACGGCTTCTGTCTTTAGACTTTATAACCACCAAACCAAGTTGAGACGTACTTCCTTCACTATAAGAACAAGAGAGGTTCTGCCTAGAAGTACTACCCTCATATGCTACCCCAAGCCAAAGGAAACTGCCTCCTCACCACCTCATCCGTGGAGAGCTAGGTGCAAAGTGTTGGTGCAAGTAAAGCCATTGTCTCTGAGAGTCATGCGTGTGTTGTTAAGTGCTCTACTTAGACTCATTGAAATGACATGTGATCATAGCCTAGTGGACTCAAAGAATTAAGTCCCAACGGACCTGAAAAGCCTTAACCCTAAGCCCTATAAGGTTCCCCTTATAATTAGGTGGATTAAGATCTTAATCAAGCTCCATTTTCCAATTTAATTCCAGGCTAGTTTAAATGTCAACTATAATCCAGGAAAAACTATACAAGTATTTACAAAGATGCTATTTACAAATATTTACACATGTGCAAAATTTTTGAAAAATGTTTTGAAACCATGGATGTATGCATGAATGCAAGTTTTGCAAAATATGTACACAAATTTGCACAAGGTTTTTGCAAACTTCTGATTTTCAAAACATTTTGGAAAAATTTTGTACTATATACATAATTTTGATAAGAAAATATTTACACACTATTTACACAACAAGATTTTACAATCATTTGTACAAAAATAATTTTATAAGTAGATAGGTATGTGCAAGAAGAATTTTATATACAAGGGAAAATTTTTTAATTTTTTATGATTTTTAGCCATTTTTATTTATTAACACACTCACACAAAGTACGAGTTATGGCTACAGTATATATGAAATATACACACACCCCCCTATACTTAGCTCGAACGATGTCCTCAGAGTGATCAAGAGCGATGAAGAAGACAAAACTCGTGCTTAGTATAGGGAAGTGAAAAGGAATGGTATGTGCAAAGACGAATCAAAGAATAGAATGAAGAGAACTCGGTATTTCCCCCTATAGTTAGTATCAAGTAATCCTAAGTATAGCAAGCTGTACATGAAGGGAAATCCGAGTGAAAGGATGTATAGGGTCTATCCCCCCTATACTTAGGGTGAAATATCCCTAAGTATAGGCAGCAAAACAAGGGTAGAAAGAATCAAGAGAATACCCGAGAGTCCTACACCCCCCCTATACTTAGGGTAAAGTACACCCTAAGTATAGCAAAATCATAAGATGAGAAAAGGGATGTGGGACTAGAGAATAGAATGATATGGACAACTGGATCTATACAAGTCGGAAGAACAGTGATAATCAGGCGTGAGATGCAATAGATATGAATCAAGAGACCACATCTCACGCAAAGTGAATAGGGGCAACATCAACGACCCGCGGCTCATGATCTAGATATGGCTTGAGCCGCTGGCCGTTCACTCGAAAGGTAGCATCAGAAGACAACTCAGATATATCAATACTCCCATTGTCATGAACCTTTCTAACCAAATACGGTCCCTTCCATTTGCTCTGTAGCTTCCCTGGAAATAAACGAAGCCTAGCATCAAACAACCATACTCTTTGTCCTAGCTAAAAATGCTTGTGGCTGATATGAGAATCATGCCACTCCTTCACTTTCTCCTTATAATGTAGGCTGTTTGAAAAGGCGATATCACGAAGCTCCTCCAAGGCTACTAACTCTGCCCTTCTTTGATCTCCTACACTCTCTGTATCCAAAAGTATATCTGTAACTGCCCAAAGTGACCTATGTCTCAGCTCAACAGGTAGATGGCACTGCTTGCCATAAACGAGGCGAAAGGAAGATGTACCCAAAGGAGTCTTGAAAGACGTCCTATATGCCCACAAGACCGAGTCCAAAAGCTGTGACCAATCCTTTCGATCAGGGCGGACGACTTTCTGCAATATAGTCTTGATCTCCCTGTTCGACACTTTAGCAAGACCATTCGTCTGAGGGTGGTATGGAGTGGCAACTCAATGGTCTATGTTGAACTTGCTAGCAAGGGCCTTTATCTTGTCGTTGACGAAATGAGACCCCCCGTCAGATATCAACACTCGAGGTACCCCGAGCCGTGAAATGATATTCTTCCTAAAAAATCTGCAAACATTCCTAGCATCTATGGTTCGGGCGGGGATGGCCTCAACCCAACGACTCACATAATCCACGGCCAACAGAATGTACTCAAATCCCTGACTCCTAGGGAATGGACCCATGAAATCGATGCCCCATGCGTCAAAAACCTCACAGAAGTGAATGGGCTGCATCGGCATCATATCACACTGTCCACAAGTGCCCATCCTCTGACAGTCAGTACACCTCTTCACGAACTCATCAGAGTCCTTAAAGAGAGTAGGCCACCATAGGCCGGATTGGAGCACTTTCTGTGCCGTTCTCCTCCCTGAGTGATGTCCTCCTGCCTCAAGCTTGTGGCAGTAAGTAAGGACGCTGTGATGCTCCTCCTGAGGAATGCACCTACGCCAGATACTATCCCCTCCCTCATGGTAAAGGACGGGATCCTCCCAATGGTAAAACTTGGCCTTCGCAAGGAAGGTCTCAAGTTTCTGCCTGGGCCAATCTTGTGGAACTTTCTTAGCAACAAGAAAGTTAACAATATCGGCGTACCATGGGAGAGAGGCGATAGCAAGGATCGCCTCGTCTGGGAAGGTCTCACAAATAGCGTCAATCTGCTCAGAATCCTCAAGATACTCCAATCAGGAGAGATGATCCACCACCACATTCTTGACTCCAGGCTTATCCTTAATCTCTATGTCAAACTCTTGGAGTAGAAGGATCCATCTGGTCAATCTAGCTTTGGCATCCTTCTTTGCCATGAGGTACCTGATGACGGTATGATCAGTGTAAATGGTAACTCTAGATCCAATAATATGAGATCTGAACTTATCTAGGGCAAAGACTACGGCTAGCATCTCTTTCTCAGTGACTGTGTAGTTCTGCTGCGCGGCATCCAAGGTACAGCTAGCGTAGTGAATGGCAAATGGGACTCCATCCCTCCTCTGTCCCAGCACGACCCCTACGGCAAAATCAGAGGCGTCCGTCATGATTTTGAATGGGAGAGACCAATCAGGTGGCTGGAGAACAGGAGCCTCTATGACACAGCTCTTGAGAGTCTCAATCGACAATAGACACTTATCATCTATAAGGAACTCAGTGTCTTTCATCAGCAGATCAGTCAATGGTCGGGCAATCCTGCTGAAATCATGAATGAATGGTCGGTAGAAACCGACGTGCCCCAGAAAAGACCGTAACTGCCACAAGTTGGATGGTGGATCGAGTTTTCTAATGACATCCACCTAGGCCGGATCGACCTCCATGCCCCTGTTGGAGATGATCTGGCCAAGCACCGTCCCTTGAGTCACCATGAAGTGACTCTTCTCCCAAGACAACACTAGGTGAACCTCTATGCATCGCTGAAGGACTCGGTCTAGGCAGTCAAGATAGGAGTCGAATCTGTTGCCGTAGACCGAGAAATCATCCATGAAGACCTCCAAGCACTCCTCCACCATGTCCGAAAATATAGACAGCATGCATCTCTGAAATGTCGCAGGGGCGTTGCATAGCCCAAATGGCATGCATCTGAAGGCATAAGTCACAAAGGGACCGGTGAAGGTAGTCTTGTCCTGGTCCTCGGGCGCAATGGCCACCTGATTGTAGCCGGAGTACCCACCCAAGAAACAGTAATGGCTCTTCCCTGCCAGTCTCTCAATGATCTGATCAATAAAGGGCAGGGGGAAATGATCCTTCTTGGTGGCCTGGTTGAGTCGTCTGTAATCTATGCAGACCCTCCAAGAAGTGGGTACTCGGGTAGCGATCTAATCTCCAGACTCGCTGACAACTGTAGTGATGCCCGTCTTCTTGGGCACCACATGCAACGGACTGACCCACATAGAGTCGGAGATGGGGTATATAAAATCGACGCTCCACCATTTCGAGATCTCCTTCATGACAACCTCTCTTAGATTCAGGTTCAGCCGCCGCTGGAACTCACATGACGGCTTTGCCTCATCCTCGAGATAGATATGGTGGGAGCACAGGGCCGGACTTATCCCCTGGAGATCGGCTACGCTCCATCCTATCACCTTGCGGTTCTTTTCAAGAACCCCCATCAGACGAGATTCCTTCTCTCCAGTCAAATCGGCTGAGATAATGACTGGGTACATCTCATGCTCACCCGCAAGGAACCTATACTTTAGCAACGCAGGAAGTGGCTTCAGCTCTGAACATGTAGGTGCTGGCGGATCTGGCCTCTGAAAACTCTGAGTGAATGCTGCCAAATCTGCATGGGAGAACGGAAACTCTTGCTCAAAATTAATATCTGGAGAAGGCTGCTCAAATGGACTGTCTCTGCTCTGCATGGCATCAACCTTCTCCCTAGCTGCAGGCTCAGTGGAAGTCAGACATGGTATAAGATCATCAAACTCTGCCCAATCAACATCTGACTCCGAGGGATCTGTATCAAACTCACAATCAATCTCTGTCTCGCATCGGGAACGGCTCTGCTGCCTGAAAGGTATCCTGGACTAGGAATGTGCTCTCCAAGCTCTCCTCTGTTGGCGTCTCTGCATCAGTGAACTCTGAAGGTAAGAGGATGGCATGTGCAACTAGATCTGCCCAAACTACCTCATCATCTGTAATCACAAAGTCACAGTCCTGGTGGATGTCTCGCCCTGACTGTGTCATCTGCTCTAAATCAGTGGTCTGCTCTGAGCACTCTGAATCTCTGGCTCTGATGTCCTCAACCGTCTCTATTTGTAACTCTTACCCTCGACGCGCAAGTATACCTTCCCTCTATCATGGTCGATCACTGCCTTGGCTGTGGCCAAGAACGGGCGACCTGGAATGATGGGGGTATCGGTCACAGACTCAGGGATATACATGTCCAACACAACGAAGTCCATGGGGAATTGCAGGCCCTGAATCGTGATGACAACGTCCCTCAACAACCCCTTTGGCCTCTTGACAGATCGATCAGCAAACTGAAGAACTGTCCTGCTCTGTCGTAGAGTGCCCAACTCGAAGCGATCGAGAAGGGTTGCCGGAAGTAGATTGATCGAAGAACCGCTGTCTAATAGAATGCGGTCGAACCTCTACTCAATGATATGGCATCTGACATACGGGGCTCCTGAATCTGGCCGCTTGGACGGCAGACGGTTCTAAATCGCGAAACAAGTGGCCCGGGTAAACACATGGATCTCAGACTGATGGTTCCTCCTCTTCCTCCTAACTGTGGTCCTATCTCTAAGTGATCTCTGGAGTAGAGGGATGTGCTCCAAGGCCTCCTGGAGAATCAGCTGGATATGGAATCTGTCGATCATCTGCTGGTTGAACTCTACCTGCTGGTTCTTTTTGACATTTTTTTTCTGCCCCTTACCCAAATGGAGTGCTCTAGGGAAGTGGACTATAGGATCCTTCTCAGATGAAGGACTAGGAGAGGGTCTCGGCTGCTCAAGCATGGCATAATCCACACATACATCATCATGCACTACAAGTGGATCAGAAGCAAATAAACCCTTTCCTTTATTGCCAGATAAGTCCTGAGACATGAACAGATGGAAAGACTACAGGACTAGCAGAAGTAGAAATGGTGGCATCAGTACCAACCTCGGCATGTCAACTCACGGCCTCAGCACCGCGCTCTGGCTCGGCAACTATGGTGGCGTCAGTACCACCTCCTCCATCTGGTGTAGTGACGGCCTCAGTACCGTCGTGTGGATCAACATCCATGGTGGCGTCAGCACCACCATCATCATCTCTCGCGACATCAGTACCGCGCTCCTCCTCGCCTGGCGCTCCTGAAGTAGCGTGGGAACATCGCTCAGACGAGGCGCCGCCTACTGACATCCTACCGCTCCTATGTATAACAAAATCAATATCAAACAGATATGCAGACATATCACCAAATGTACCACTAGGAGTAGCATACTCTATGAAATCTACCTGCTCAGATTTCCTCTTCAGGTTGTTCGGGTTTGGCTCAATCTGGGCAGGGATGGAGGCCTTCCCTCTCACGATCTCCCGCACCTCCTGGCGGAACTCATCCATCTCCCGCCTGAAGGTATCCTGCTTCTCTGTCACGAGGCGGGCTAGGTCGTTCAAGGCATGGTTCTCATAGGTCGGCCCATGAGAACCTGACGGGTGGCCTCACTGGTAGTGAGGCTGCTGCTGCTGGTACGAGTACTGTTGTGGCTGGTGAGAGGGGTACTGCTGATGCTGCTGCTGAGGCTGATCACGCCTCCCAGAATGTCCCTGCTGATAGGGACGAGGACTATACTGAGATGACTGCTGCTGCTGCTGCCGGTACACTGGGGGTTGCTGCTGCTGGTGATCTCGCTGATGGTTGTACTGGCCACCCTGACCTGAAGTCTGCTGCTGGGAACTGGCACCTCCGGCCGACCAACGGAATCCGGGATGGTCTCGTCGGATACCAGGTTGGGGTCAGTCGTACCAAATCCTGTTGACTGCCATTGCCACTCGGATCTCCTCGTGACTGAAGACGGGGCTGAGAAGCCGTCTGTGCCTCCTAGAGATACATGATCTGTGTCTTCAAGTCACTCAGCATCTGTGCCATCTGATCCATCTGTGATATGCTCTGGCACTGCTTCTTCTCTATAATCTCCATCGGTCCAGCTTCTCGCTGATAATGCCCATGTCGGCGGCTGTGGACTCAGTCTGTGCGGCTGCCACTGACGAAGTGGAAGGACTGACGTTGACCCGTGCTATCCTCTGGTACTACACGGTCTGTGGCAGGGGGTGTCCCTGAGTGCAGAGTCTGGTCTGGGACATCATTGTATAGTTCTCGGCCATTTTCTCGTAGATGGCCCAGACCTGATCATGATCCTTGGTGAAGTAGGACCCGCCACAAGAAGCGTTCACCAGGTCCTGCAGCTTTGGTGTCAACCCGCAAAAGAAGCTCTGAACAAGGTTCGGCTTCGAGATATCATGGTGCGAGCATCTGTCGGTAAGCTCTCTAAACCTCTCCCATGCCTCGTGAAACTGCTCGTTGGGGAGCATGGAGAAGTTGCTGATCAGAGCTCTCGCTGCATTCGTCCGCCCGAGTGGATAGTACTTGTTCAAGTAATCGGTGCGGAGCTGCTCCTAGGTGTACACAAACCTCCCTAAGTGCTTCAGCCAGTTGGCTGCTCTGTCTGCCAGGGTGAAAGGAAAAGCAATCATCTTGATGGTATCCTCGTCCACCTGTCGCTTGTGGACGGTGTTGCAGATCATCTCGAACTCCTGGAGATGAAGATGGGGCTCCTCAGTGGCGAGCCCATGGAGCCGGGGTAGAAGCTGAAGTGTGTTCGGGGGGAACTTGAAATCCCCCACGATAGCTGATAGTATGACCCAACGATGCGTCAAAGTCGATCCGGGGTTGTGCAACTCCCGCATCGGTCTCGACAGATCTGCTGCTGCTGCGGCTGCTGCCGCACCATCGGGTATCCTCGGTCCGTCTTTGGGCCCGCGCTCCTCGCGGTCCGCTCTCATATGCTCCATCTCTCTCCTCATCTCAATCATGAATGCACCCTGATCCCTCAACTGTTGCTGCACTGTCTCAAGGGAGGCGATCAGGGTGCTGTTGATCGCACCCTTGTACTGGACATATGTCTACTCTGCTCGGGGGCCTCCGGTGCGGTCATCGCTGCTGTCATCCATGGTATCTGCAAAGGAAAAAGACCCAAACTCAGGTGCCGATAAATCATCTGTCTGCTGTCTCGCATCTGGCACTCGTGTCTCAGGAGTGGTAGAAGGGTGGTCAAGGGGGAACAGGGCAGATTCGAACTCGGGTTCGGAGAGCGGGTCTGGGCTCTCACGAACTAACCTAGATGAGTGGGCTGGAGTGTTGAAAAGCGGTGCAGCCAGAGGCTGCCTAAGAGACCTCCTGCCCATCATCTGATCTGGCGAGTTGGACGGATGGGATCTGGAAACAACTATGATGAGCAAACAAAATCCCGGATTCACCTACTTAACGTGAGCTGAAGACCGTAAGAGTTCGATCAATTATCTTGTCAGTTTTTATTAGATGATCTAGTCAAGATAGCAGAGCGATTACATGACCTGTTGGGAATCCAATCCGCCGAAAAGACTGTCCCGTATAAAAGGCCGGTAGTCTGATCGGGGTTCGGATATGGTCTAGCCTAGTGTGCGGGTCACTATCTCGCGCACGCAAACCAGACAATGAGGGGGTTTCTCTCCTCAAGAAAAATTTTTATAATGAGTGTCTTTTAGGGCCAAGTTGGATCAGCAGTCCCAATTTTATGGTTTTAATTTTTTTTAGGTATTTTTCAATAACAAAGAACGCCTAACGAATTTTTCGGTTCTCCTGATTATTTTAAGTCTAAAACAGGGGGAGAAGACGAAAAAGCCGATGCGCGAAAATCAATGATGCATGCAGAGTAAGAGATGCGTACCTGACTCCAGCAGTCTACATGCAGGGTGATCCGCGCATAAAATAAATGACAGAATATAAACTACCTATATGATGCACGTGGAAAACCGGCCCTAAACAAAGCAATTTCTACACGAAAGAACAGTAGCCGGGTATCCGAGCCTAGGTCCGGAGTCCTATCTTGGGAGCTACTCGGTGTCCGCCACAGCGGATCCTGCACGCGCTGTATGTGACTCCTCAAGGCACGTGGACCAGAGCTCTAATAAGCTGGTTTTTTCTTGTCAATTAATTAACTAGGTCCAATTATTCGAACTATAGGTGCAAGCAAGCAGTTTGGTGTTTGGATCCTAATTAATTACGTCACAATCACGCAAAATCCTAAGCTAATGCTGAAAACCACGTAAATCAGACAAGTAGTAAATAAACGGTCGAAAAACCGCGAAAAACCGGTGAGGTCCCCCGAGCACACCGGTGCTCGGCGAAACAGACCCCGAAAAATCACAAGTGTCCAAGTTCGGTCCAGGTCCCTGTATTATTACAAATTAAATAATCTGAATGAAAAGTAAATCTAAACTAAACCTAATCTACGGCTATCTACGGTTATTTTCTCATGGCTATTCCACGGCTCTCGAACTTCGTCTCCTCTCCCTGCGCTCTCCTGTGGCTTCGTACAGAAGGAAGCTGCCTCCGAATCCCGCGGTTGCTTCGGCTTCCGAAAATGCTGCCTCGGTCCTTGGGCCCTCGCAAAAAGCAGAAACCAAAGTGTGTCAGTCCAGATAAATATGTAAATGAATCAGATAAAAAATATATACAAATATCTACAAAAAGCCACGAAAAAGAAAGCCGCGAAAAAGATCAAAACCGACTACTAAGCCGTGCTCTCCGGTAACGACGCCATTCTGATGAGCTGAATAATCGAGATGACTAAGGTAAGTCAGATAACTAAGGTCGTTGTGACCTTAGTCACTCGAGAACTCAACTCAACAAGAAAAAGAAAAGAGCAGACCACGAATCAAAAGATCAAATCAAGGAAATCAAAAACAAGATATAGCGGTCCTGGCTATGAGATTAGCCTGGTGTAGCACCCAGGGTCTGACTCAGGGAGCACGAATTGGCCATGCGGCCTACGAAGTAGTCAAGAAGAAAACACAAGTATTTTTGGTGGTTTTTAATGATATATATATATATATTGGATTTTTAATAATAAGGGAAAATAATGAAAGGTGAAAAACAAGCAAACACCACAAATTATTTAAACACTCTAAAATGCTGCAAAAATTCAAACAAAAATATTTTTATGCTTTTTAGGGTTTTTAGTATTTTTGGTGAATTTTTGAGATTTCTCTATTTTTATACAATTTTTCAAAAATCAACGAAGGCAAAAACAGTGGTAAACTGTCCAGCCAGGCTTCAAAGGGCCATGAAAAATATCAAATGGGCCTACAATAGCCTGGAGGTAATTTTTATGAAAAATAGAAAAAAGGAAAATTCAGAAAAAGAGTTTATTAATTTTTGTGTTTTCTATAATTTTCTAGAAATTTTATAAGTTTTTAAGTGTTTTTTAATTTTTAAGATTTTTGTATATCCAAAAATAACCAAAAAGCAAAGAAAATCAAACACAACAAAAGCAACAAAACCTATTTTTTTTGAATTTTTAAAAGAGTTTTTATATTTTTTTATGATTTTCTAAACTGGAAAGACACAAAAACAACAATTTTTGAATTTTTAAAAATATGAAAAAGCCTAAAAAATGTACCAAATTTTTGGTGAAAATTCTACACAGTGGCAGGAGCCACATATCCAATTTTCACGCAATTTGGACTTAATTTGCTATTTTATTTAATTAAAATGAAGGCTCACAGTCACATGGACCTAAATACAATAAAAAATAGTTTCGAGGGCCAATCAGTAACATACAGAGAAAATCCAGGGCCCCTCATGCAAATTATCCAAAAATCACGCGCATGGCACGTGTTTCAGGCACGGAGGGACTTAAATGCAATTCCTATTTTAAAACAATCAAATAATAACACACAGAAACTGCAGGGTATATATTGCAAAAATACCAAAACCTCATATGTCGAAGCACATGGGCCACATATACAAGGACGGAAATGTAAATAACAGAAACAACCAGGTTCTATGTGCAAATATCCCAAAATAAAAACAACTAAATCCAATATTTACAGGACTAACCAATAAAAACAAAAACGCGAAGGGCCTAAGGGATATTTACCCCTTAATTATTGAATGGTCGAGGGTGCGCCACGTGGATGATCTATGGCTCTGGATGACGGGCGCCTCTCCTCTGCGATGGACGGTCTCGATCGATCCCAGATGGATCTGATGGACGGCTGGAGCTCCCTAAATAGAGGGCTACGATTGGATCTGGAGCGTCAGGGGCGCTCGGACGACGGAGGAGGATCTTCCAAGAACTCGTCGCCGGCGAACTTCGCCGGCCTCCTGTGCGCGCCGAGGTCCTCCTCTGCTGCTGCTGAGATATGGAAAAGAATCGCCAATTTGCCCCGCAGCTACTGAGCCCCTCCGATGAGGCTGGGAAGCTCCGAGGAGCTCCGGCGATGAAGGCGGAGCTGGGCTGCTGTGCTTTGACAGCTGGACCCTCAGATGGATCTCTTGGACCTGAAAAAGAGAACAGACGAGCTCCTGGGTTGTTGGCAAACTGCCTCGACCCAGTTAGGGGTGGAATAGGGGTCAGGTGCGTTGAGAGGGCGACCTCCGGCGAGGCGATGATGGTGGAGGTCGGGCCTTGGTTCCAGGGCGAACCAAGGGGAGTGGCTGGGTGGAGAATGTGGAGGGGAGTCTCGCGAAGATGTTGGTCGGGTCGAATGATGAAATGGATGATCGGAGTGGCTGGAATCGATGAGAGATGGCGGCAGAGCGAATTGGGCGAAAGATGAAAATAAGGAAAATTAGGAAGAATTAGGTCTACCTGGCGGATGTAGTCGACTAGGAATGAGCTCACGGAGCTCTGGGGGTCCTTGCCTCGAGGAAACGTCGGGTTCTGAGTCTCAGCGCACCTCGCGGCGGCGTACGGCGGCAGGAGTCGCCTGATCGATGGCTAACGACGTCCTCTCCTCTCTATGACACCACCCTCGCAAAGCTGTCACTCAATGGAAGGAGATGGAGGTCCTGGGAGAAGGAGCAGCGCCAAGGATGGCGTGAGAAGCGCGGCGGAGGTTCAGCTATATACCACTAGGGGTCCGAGAAGAAGGGGTCGGACATGGTTATCGGAGCTCGGACCCTAGGTCAAACCACCGGGCGTGGATTAGGAACGGATCTAGTATGATTAGGACCCGGGGTTTGAGTATTTGGGGCTCGGATCTGGCGGGGATAATTGTGAGAAATCAGGTCAGGCGCACAGATCCGCGAGAAGGGGGTCCGTGGGGGAGAGTTGGCCGGGGGTCAACATCCCCTGTGGACCAATAGGAATCCAGCATTGAACAATTATTTGGAAATTAAATAAAAATAATAAATGACCAAATTTCGAAAAAGTTAAAAGATGAAAAATGTTTATTTATTTTTAAAATTTTTTTATGATTTTTATTTAATTTTTTAAAATATAATTTATGTATTTACAAAATATTATTATTATATATAGATATATACAATATAAATTTTTGATTTTTGATTTTTAATTATTTATTTTTATATATTTTATTCCAATTTTATATTTTATTTATTTATAGAATAAAATTTGGAATAAAAGGGTATTTTTATTTTATTTTTATTATTTATTTACAAGGGTTAAATAAATACTTTTATATACATATTTACATGGTATATATACAAGGGGGACTTTGGTTTTTATTTTATTTCTTTTTATTTTATTTTTATTTTTATGATTTTTATTTTATTTACTTACACCATTAAATATGGAATGTGCAAATATTTTTATGGGAATTTAATTATTTATTTACAAGGAAAAATAAATAGGTTGTTCTATACACATGGTCCATGTACAATGATGAAGGGAACTTTATTTATTTTTATTTTTCTTTTATTTTCTCCATTTTTATTTTAATTTTATATTTACAAATATATACAAATAAATAAACACACATTTTTATTTTATTAAGAGGAAAATAATTTTTTTATTTATTTACAGGTATATGTACACATGAGTTGGCCCTATCTCTCTCTACTTGGTTCTTTTTGCGGGCAAGCCCATACTGAGCCCTCCCTTGGGATTAGATCACTCAATATTTATTCTAAATATTTCCCTCTTTTCTTTTATTTCTTTATTCTTTTATTTATGCACAAAACATGCTAAATATACATATTTATACAATGCATGCTTATTGATAATTATTGATATTTACACATATCTACATGTGTTTTGCAAGGGTTTTGTAGCTAAAACAAAAGAATAAAGAGTGATGAATGGGTATTCATCACTTCCTCGAGCATGTCAATAATCCACGTCAAAGTATGCCAGAACACCATTGTCGATAAATAAGTCACCGAGTCCTCCTTCTCTCCTTGATCCCTCCTAGAGCCCCTGATCGAGTCTTCGCGTTCGTGAGTGGAGGTCATGTGACAGTTGCACCTTCCCCATGCTGGGAGTACTCCCTGAGCACCCTCTCAGTTATAAGAGTTGTTTTCCTTCTGTTTTAGGTAGATTTAATCCCCACAGTTCATTTACTGCATTTAATTTCGAGTTTTAGTTAATTGTTTAGTGTAGATTAGTTAGGGAATATCGCCGAGCTCTTGAGCTCCAGCACGTTTTCACCATGTTCCAATCTGTACCCCTCATACACCCACTATCTTCCCCTGTGCATTCTCCGTCTGAACCGACCATCAAACCAACTGGATCAAGCCTCTATCCGTGAATCAAAGTTCCGCTCCGATGCTCACCGAACATTCGCCACCTACCTCCATTTCCATGTAGATAATCCTCAAAATGGGTTGAGCTTCATCGCCTCAGACGCAATAATACCCCCATGCAGGTCCCAAGCTGAATATGCCCCTATTGGGGATAATTTGACTCTGAGTTGACTCATCCAGGTGCCCGAATCTTCATCTACTTGCTAGGACTCCTCGGTGGCTCCTGGACTTTGTGAGAGGCACCACTAGATAAAGATCAGCAATAGGAATGTGGAGAGCACCTCAGCATCGCAGGAGTAGCTTCAGAGCTCTAGGAATCGACGAAACAAGGAAGAACACACCCATGTTCTTCCTCATTCTTGGAGATGGACCCAACACCGTTGGATGGAGCCCCACGCTCCAGATTGCACCAGAGACGTCGGATCAACTCGAGCCGATACCGTTTGATTGCATCCCACGATCTAATCTTAGGCGTCCAGATGCGAAGGTGTATCAACCATGCGGATGATGCCACATGTATAATGACCATCATCCAGACGTTCGTTTATGTGCACGGATGAGGTAATTTGCGTACTTCACCCCATATTTTTTGTATTTATTTATTAGTCCTGTAAATAAAATATGCCATGTAAATAAATGGATTTTTTTTATATAAGGCCCCTGTACTTTTTGTTAATTGCATATGGGACTGTCCACGTCACCTCACGTGTCGTCCCACATAAGGTGGCGAAATTGCAAGTGTACCCTTGCTGGTTTCTGTATTTATATTTAGTTCAATAATATCTAATATACGTCGTATGTTTCTGGAAAAATTGCATGCATGCCCCTGATGTTTATTTTTTTTGTAATTATACCCTTTCTAGTTCAGTATTTTTGATTCTTGGATTTCATCTATTAAAAATTGCACATGTGCCATAAAATTATGCGAAAATAGAGATTGATGCCTTCTAACATTAATTTTCATATCTATTTTTAGTTTGACAATTTTAACATTTTAACTTTATATTAAAGTTAAAATGAGCATTTTTTGTCCTTGTTTGAATTAGAAAATACCAAAAAATAGAAAGCCTTCTTAAAAATTCCCAAAAAATGTATGTTGTATATTTTATTATTTATAAACTCCCGACCAAAAACCCTACAAATAGAAAAAGAAAAAGATTAAAAATCAAAAAGCTTCAAAATTCTTTATAAAAATGTTAATGATCACCAAAAAGTTCAAAAACATATTTTCCTATTTCTGATTTTTTATATTATTATCTACCTACTAAAATTGATTTGAAGAATTTTGGATTTAGTTTTCTATTTTAATCTTCATTTCAGTTTTGGCTTGTTATTTAATCTGATTTGGTTTATATTTTTTTTACTTTAAAACTCATAAAAATTAAGTAAAGTCACTAAAAAATTACAAAAATAGTAGAAAAATATATAAACCTAAAAATATTTTATTTATTGTATTTTATTTAATTTTACTAATATTTACAATTATATTACTTTATATGGCATACAGATATCCTTATATAGCCTATTATATATAAAAAAGAAACAGAAAAAATTTAAAAATCAGAAAATTAAAATCTAAAAAAAAGATATAATATATACATTAAAACATATAAAATATAAAATTAAAAACCCAAAAGTGACCTGTTTGTACACAATACTCATTGATTAGCAATAATCATAGGCTACCTATTTTTCTCTTTGTGGTTCGACCTCTACATGCTTTCTTGTTATACACTTAGTTTTGTAGAAAATAATAAATTTTAACTCCTTATTTTTTCTATTTATTATTTGATTCATATTGCGAGTTATTTATTGATTAATTGGGATTTCGTGAGCGGCCACCACATCGATTGGATCTCTCGCCTTGTGAGATTTCTAGACCCTCGCCAAATCTCAGTCATCATCCACCATTACCACTAAATGACAAAATATAAATTAAAATAATGATTAATTAGAAATAAAATAGTAAGTCAATGAATTAAATTAAATTCACAGCATAAATATTTTTTCATAATGTCATGTAGTGTTTTATTATGATTTTCATTTATTTTTACAAGTTAATTTATTAGGAATTATTTTTTACAAGTATAAGTCTAGATATATTTCCTATATAAGGTATTTTATATTTCATTTTCATTTTTATTATATTACATATTTTGTATATTTAGAACTTATTTAGTTACATATTTACCTATTTTATTACTTTTTTATGATTTTATTTATTCACTTAAATAAATATGTACATGTGTTATATAGGTATAGTTTACCAATATATTTTATAAATTTATTTAATTTGATGTATTATTAATGTTTTTATTTATGTTTATTATTAAAACGTGTTCTAAATAATATTTACAAGTATAAAAAATATAAGAAAGCTAAAAATATGAATAATAAATATATTACATAGTATATACATGTATACAGTAAATAGGGACCCAAAAGTCAGCGTTTGCATGTCAACTCCAAATTAAATGAAACTGCATTAAACTAATAATTAAATTTTATGAGCAATAAATGTGAGTGTTGTCAATTTTGACGGAGGAGATATATGTCTGGGAAGTTTTGTTTACATCTTTTTGTTCTATGTGTCCTGGGTTCTTGTGTATTATTTTTGAGTGAAATTAATTTTTCATTTATCTTTGTATTTTTAGTACAACTTTCATGTTATGGGTTTTATTATTTGAGGTAAAGAATAAAATAGGTCCCAAAAGCCTATTATTGATGAATAAAAATTAAGGTTTTGAAGTGTTTTCTATATAATTAGTCTTCCCTATATTCCCCCTATTTTATTCCTTATCGACCAAGTCATCATGGTGACTGGGGCTCGGGGTCTAAGATCATTCAGTGTCTTTGACACTTCATTCTTTTTCTTTTCTTTCTTTTAATTTTTTATTTTAAAATTAAATACATGTTTTTATATTGTATTTTCAAGTCAATTATTGAGTGTTGTTTTTTTATAAATTAATGATATATACATGCATTTAGGTAGAGATTTAAGATAAAAATGAAAGAATAAAAGTGATGAAATGGAGATTCATCAATACCATCAATCGGATCGCATCGTATTCAGACATGCCTATTTAAACAAATTTTGAACTTTAGCATTAATTCATGATTAACAACTAAATTATTATGATATAAGTAGTCAATTCAAATTCAAGTATATAAAAACTTATCTATATCGCATATGAGAAATGAGGGTAAAAAACTCCCATTTATGTGATTTAAAAATACCAAAAGAGCCAACGATTTGCAATCTTATAGAATAATTTAATAATATTAGATATGCAAACTATCGATGTAGATATGACAAACTATTGATTTGGAATGCAATGATTTGTAATATTATAAAATAGTTTGATAATATTAGATATGGTAAGCTATTGGTTTGGAACCTAATGATTTGCAATCTTATAAAATAGTTTGATAATATTAGATACGAGAAACCATCAGTTTGTAATCTGAAAATTAAATCGGTCTAGTAAATTTGTAATATGGCGATTAGATATGGAGCGATAATTAATTTAGTTCTCAAATCCAACAATATGTATATAGATCCAGATACATATATTACTAAGTCGATTTTATTAAATTTCCATATCAGATTTATCATCATTGCAAATCAGCACTCTAGTAAAACAAATTTCCCCATAAATTACTAAAAATAGTTCGATTTAGATTTAATAATAAACTATCTTTGAAATCAAAATTAATATTTTTAATAGCTAACACATAACCTAATCATGGTACGAATGACAAGTAGAAAAATTGTATTTTTTCCAAAATCGTATTATCTACATGGCACATTGCAAACATAAACATGTGTAACCACAATCAAAATTCGTATCATATATAAATATAAACACATTCAATCATAAAAATATGATTTATTACCTCGATTTTCAAGATAGTTTCCTGATCATTCAAAAATGTAAAACATAAGATATCATACCACTGTGAGTTTGTTCATTGGTATCTTTGGGTACTCAAGTGGATCATCACTCATCGTCATCATTGTTGCTTTGGTGAATCAAAACAAGTTGATAAGGGAGATCTAGGAGTTGCGTGCTGAGTCCAATGATGATAGTGTATCTATATATACATATACACAGTATGCTTTGGACCGAGCCTAGGCCCTCGATTTGTCCAAAACTCTAAGCCACGACTCGATCTGCGATCTGAGGAAGTCTGTTGGGCTTGGTCCAGCTTTTTCGGATTGGGCTAGGTCGAGCCAAGTGGTGCGCCATACTTAAACATGACTATATTCATATCCAAAACTATGTCCATTTATACATATGACATAATATAAATTCCCGGATGCAGAATGGATTTGATACATATATATTACATAAATTAATTTTATACAAAATTATAACTATCAATTTTGTACTAATATTTTTTTTGTTTTTTTATAGAAGTGAAATTTCTATGGGTACCCAATGATGAATCTCTATTTAATCACCTTTATTCTTTTATTTTGGACTTAAATCCCTAACTAAATGTATGTATATAACATTAATTTATAAAAATAAAAACCAGGTAATTTGTACAAAATACTATATAAAATACTATATATTTATTATACTTATATCCAAAATAAAAGAATAATGGAAGAAAAGAAAAAAGAAATTGAGACACCATACGTGTTGTGACCCTAGATCCCTATACCCAGTCATCATGATGACTTGGTCAACAAGGAATAAAACAGGAGGAGATATGACAAATGAATTGTATAGAGTCTTAATTCATCAATAATAACTTTTTGGCACCTATTTTATTTAATTAATCTTATACCTCAAATCAATAAACTTTGTATATGAATATTGTAGATAAAAATACAGAGAAAAATACAAAATTAAGTTCACTGAAAAATAATGCATAGTGTGCCCGAGACACACAAAATAAAAAACCAAAATAAAAACTTCACAGACCTGTATTTTAATAGGCTATTTAATAAAGGTGGTTTCATTTAATTCGGAGTTAAGATGCAAAAGTTGTGTTTTTGACCCATATTGTGCAATATATATGTATATTTTAATCATTATATTATTTCTTTGTATATCTCAACTTATTTTATTTTTATAAAGTTGTATATGTTATCTGAAAAATATGTACATAATTAAAATAAAGTAAAATCATCAAAATAAAATCAAAGTAAATAATTTGTTTCAACATAAATAAAATATACATGTATATACCTATAATGTATAAATATCTAATTAATTAAGTGTATATACAAACTCAATAAAATGCAATAAAAATCTCTAAATGTATATGAAAAAAATCAAAATTATATAAAATAACTTAATAAAATAATAAAATATGAAATATAAAATACAATAAAATAAGAAAAATACATGTATTATACCTATGATTTACATGTAAATATTAACTTAAAATAAAAAGCCTCATAAAAATAAATAAAAATACGCATAAAATACTACATTAAATTTAAAACATTTTCTATGCTTTGATAAAAAATTAATTATATCATTTACTATTTATTTTCAAATTTAGCAATAATTTCTTTTTGGGATTTTTCTGGTGGGTCCACATGAACCAACCAGATAGCTCCCCACTTTGACCTTGGTTAACACTCCCCCTCTCTATTCCTCAAGCTTTGATGTGTCAAAGTCGGGTTTTCCTCCATTTTATCCACTCAAAATCATGTTGCTCTATCTTGGCATGATGCACGATTCATGGAGATTGCACATCCAGGATTCACATCTCGGTAAAAAATCCAATCGATCATCCTTGATTCATCCAGAAATCTCGATCGAAGATGCTCATTTCTCAGCCTAAAAATAAAACCCTCCGACCTTCTTGTCAAGTTTAATCCTTCTACATTCCCTCCTAGCCTATCAAAGCTTGTGCAATCTGATCCTTGTGGTAACAACTCGAGATCTGGAGACTTTGCAGCGAGGAGGAGGTGCGGAGTACCGATCCATGACCATCACCAAAGTGCCACCGACTGGTTTTGTTCACGTTGTCCTGGACCTAGTCGAGGCCTTTTCTTCTCGTTCTTAGGTAACCATATTGCCTAGATTTCATTTCTTGCAATTAATTTCTAGTTTAATTACGTCTGTAATCCTAAATGAGAAAATCCCCAAATCCTTGGAGATTGAGCTGCAGGGGTAATCCATCGTAATCCGACCGTCTGATCGTCCGCATTTTCACCCCTCTCGACTTCCCTTACCATTCTCCATCGAATTCACCGTCTGTCCACTCCAGATCTATCATGGATCTAGGAGTCAATGCTACTTCCTTCGCCCTTCGTCGAGCACCATTCCTACTCCATCTTAGACCTCTTTTTTTCCTAACCCTTCATTCGAGAGTTAGCCCTTGAAATGGGGAGTCTTTTTGTGCAGGAGTGGGTAAGTGAAAACGGTTGGAACCTCAACGACCACCTAGGGAAGTTCCATGTAGCTTAGAGATCCTCGACCGCTCTCGTCTTCACCGGAAACAACCAATGCATGTAGAGGAGCCCCATCTATCTACTAGGCTTGTTAGAGGAAAGATTCCTCGCCGGAGGCAAGAGATCTATCAAGAATAAACTCACCAATGTTCGGTTCCTCGAGAGTTCTTGCTGACCTCGTCCCGACCATTAGATCGAGAACTCAGTCTATTCGAAGGGGTACTCAAGGTGTACCGTCAGATCGAACACGTTGAGCGCGCACATCGGCTAGATCAAAAGACTTCAGTGATAAAAATTACAAAAACCTCTCCACATCTTTTTGAATTTTATAAATAGTCTTGTAATATTTAAACCTCGTTCAAACCTTTTGGGACATTTTGCATGTATGCTCTTGGTGCTTTTCAATACTGCATATCAGTGTAGTGCTAGGTCACATCACTTGAACCCCAACGTAAGGTGAAATTTTGCTGGCATACCCCCCATTATTGTAATTTGTATTAAGTCCATTCAAATCAAGTTGATGTTTAAACTTTTAAGTTATTTTGCACATGTTACCCTGCCTTTTATTTTATTTTTAAATATACCCCTGCCAGCTCGATTAAATTTTATTTTTGCATTTCATTTTATTAAAAATAGCTCCTGTACCCATTTAATCTTGGGAAAATTATTCTAAGTGCCTAAAGTCATGCTTGTCCATTCTGTGTCTTGGGTTTGGGCATTTATTTAATTTTTCCATTTATTAAATTTAATTTAGGTGCTATTTATTCTCTATCTAAATTAAAAGGACCAAAACATGTCAAAACCTTTTCTAAAAATTCCAAAAAATTACCTACTATTTATTAGCCTATTTTATAACTCCAAAGCAAAAATAATAAAAAAGTCTCAAAAGAATCTATTAAAATTTAGCAAACCCTTGCTAACCCTAAAAAACTATAAAATATTCTCAAAAATTCCCTAAATAATGTTTATATTATATATATATATATCAATATCTGCATATTAAAATTGATTTTGAGAAATTTTGAGACCATTTCCTATTTTTAAATCTCATATAAATTCGACCATGTTAAACAACCCATGTTTTGCCTTATTTCTAAATTTAAAATACTAAAAATTGCAAAAATACACCAAAAAATTCATAAAAATGAAACAATATTTGACACTTTATTTCTCATTTTTTGCATATTTTTATTTATAGTTACACATATTATATCCTATATAGTCTATTTATCTTCATAGATTATTATATATAGTATAAATTATTATTAATTATTATAAATACCATATAGTTAATTTAAAACTTTTAAAAAAATAAAAAAAGACCATTCTTGGAGGATATTTTCTGATTTTTGTATATTTATTATATATATTATACTATATAGTACTTATATAATACATACATCACATGATATACCTTTCTACTCTTATACATTTATATATATTACATTATTAAATTAAAAATAAATTAAAAATATGAAACGTATGTACTAAAAATTATACTTAATTAATAAAAAAATCATTCTATTTAAACCCACATTCACATTGATTGATTTTGTGCATACTTGTATACACTTGCTTTGTTTATTCACTTAAATAATACATGCTACGTCTCGTCTCCTTGTGTTCAACACCCTACCTGCTTGTCCACTATACACTTGTTTGCAGGGTATAATAAATTTTGATCCACATTTATACTTGCTTTCTTGATTTAATTTTGTGGGTTGATTGTTGAGATTAGCTTGGGTCCTTGTGAGAGGTCACTTCGACGACTTCGATCTTGCCTTCTGAGATCGTATGACTCTCTCCTAGGCATCCTTGGCTCTTTTCATCAGCGAGTACCTGCTTCCCATAGAATTAAATCGGGTACCTATTAATTTGGATACATGTTGGAACTGATTGGTTGACCCATGACCCAGTAGTGATGGGTCGAGAAGCTTATTGTCAAATAGAGCATGGTACCCGACCATGAACATCCTAGCCGGGTCAAGACCCCAATTATTTTATTAAATCGAGGACTCGAGCCCGCCTCATAGCCCACAGACTTGGGCTCGGGTTCTGGCACTACAAGAAAAACAAGTTGTGGCTACAGAACTATACCCACATATGTGGGGTTCGTGGTCACGGAATTGGGCCCTGGCCATAACGTGTCGTGGCCAGTAGCCATAGCTATAAGTCTCGTCACGAGAGTTCTCTAACTACGAATATGTCGTGGTCACTACAAGTGACCACATAACTTGTCATGGCCACAACTCTTATATGAAGACTCCGGCCACGGATTGTAGCTATGAGAAATTAGTGGTCACGAAATTATCATGGCCACCAGTTTCCGTAGTCACATTCCGTGGCCACAACTCATTTTTCTTGTAGTGTGGCCATGGTTATCCCACCCCACTTAATTTCACAAGGAGTTGAATGCATAAGATTATAAATATATGGATATAAAAGTAACAATCATGATGCTCCAAGTATCACGCAACAAGTATATATTTTTCATGGATATTTTCGGACATCGTGGATATATAACTCAACAAATCGATATATAAGTAAAAGATATTATTCATTACAATAAAATTTACGAAGAATGATATATTTGTTATTTGGTTGCATGGAGAAGAATTATATTAAATTTATGAACAACAATATATGTATTATCTAATTGCATGCAAAAGAACTATGCATCAACAAGTTCTGCAATACGAAGGCACATGCTTGGTGCATGTACATCGCATTCAGGTTGGGCTCTGTCTTTTGTCTTTGTTAACGAGCACCTATGACCCATTCAAATAATTCGAGTACTCATTAAAATTGATATCCGATCAATATTTCGAGTATGCTTTTGTTTGTGGAAAATTGTATGATTTTTCGGGGTGAACATAATAGATGGAATTGCACCATATATTATATTCCATGAATGTTCACTAGTACCTGTAGCCCGTTTAAATAATTCAGATACCTGTTAAAATGGTGGGGTTATCCATTGAAATATGGCCAGTAGACCCACGATCCTCTAATACAGGGGGCGGGTCCGAAACGAACGGGTCGGATAATCGACCCATGAATACCCCTGCTTAGAAGCACCCATGTATCTTATAAGAAAAACTTAAAAACTTATTTTAATCTTCAAAAATTTCTTTAAAAAAATGGGATGACTCGTTGGACCAAATAGGCCTTCGAGTCTAATTGGGCTACATCATGATGAACCACATGAACAGTCCAGAAATCCATTGGGCTCCCTGCAAATCTACTATAGTCCAACTTGTATAAAAAACATTAGCTAATACAACGACAATTATTTGGACCGTGATCCCCGAATAAACTCATGTTACATATCCGACGACAAATAGTAAATATTATTCATGGTAAAGTTATCTTTTTATTATTCGATGAGATAATATCCATTGACGATGGATCGAATATCCATACATCTACAATTTACGCATGACAAATTCATTGACATCAAATATTCCCTTTTATGTCAACCGCTCAATCGCAATATATAGACAAATATTTCATTTGTTGAGTATTTCAAATCATAAACAACACCTTTACAGAGAATAGTATTGATTGTTAATATTTAGTATCGGCTTATATGGTAACAACATCCAAACTATCATTTATATTGTATATTAAAGCTGGGATTTATCTTGAGATTTTAATTTGGGTGCATCCGCTGGATACTCAATCTCAACACACTCTATTTAATGATAAAAAATCTGTTCCGTTTATTTTTAGATGGGTTTAGGTTTAAAACTTACTATCCATGCGGGTACGGACTCGGATTTGGGATTCCCTTATGGGTACCCCAACCTGAACACTATGCGAACCTGAATAAATTTAAGTACATATACATGTACATCTACATGTACATGTTTATGTACATATACGTATACGTATACATATACATGTGCATTGATATGTGCTTCACATAACTTAAGCTAGTCCGACTTAACCATGTTCTAATCGTTTTCAACTCATCCATATAAAATCTCGCTATATTCCCCCAACTCAATCACTAATTCAGATTCAACTATCTTTTTGTATCTCTAACATGCACATACTTTTAATCCAATATAAACAAACCATCTAGATATAAGAAAATCTTAATATTCCCTACACATATGTTGCATATATTTGGCATCCCTACAAGAATCTTATACATTATGTGTTGCCTGCGAACTAATTACCAATGTGTTGTGCATGTCAGCCTCAGGTCCAGCAAGATTGTATTTGGCGTCGACGTATTCTTCAGGAGGAGTATACAAGTGTCCTCGAATACTGCTATAAGCTCGAATCTGGTGGACACCATTCTGGAAGCAGAACGACAATGAAGATACTGCACTGTACTCTGGTAGCCCACTCTCTTCAAGGATGCAAATGAATATGTTAAAGCCTGCACCGACTGTCAGAAAATGGGAAAACTCCGGGTGTTGGGACAACATGCCCCTGAAATTCATCCATATATCTGATGTGTTCAATGCATGGGGGCATTAATTTCACGTTCCCATTTCCTATTAGTCAGGGCTTTAAATACATCCTGCTAGCCATGGATTATGTGAGTCGATGGGTTGAAATTATCCTCTCTCAAGTTGTAGATAGTAGAACAGACATATATTTCTGAAAGATAACATCATATCGTGGTTTGAGATACTGAAGATACTGATTTCCGATGGAGGTACCCACTTCATCAATAAAGAGGTAAAGAAATTAATGAAAGAGTATGATATCGATCACCAAGTTGCATCTCCTTATCATCCTCAATCAAATGGCTTGGAAGAGTTGTCTAACTGATAAATCAAGACAATCATGCAGAAACTTGTGAGGTCGGAACATAAGAACTGGTCACAACTCCTAGATTCAGTTCTATGGGCATACAAAACCGTCTACAAGTCTCCCTTAGGTGTATCGCCCTATCATCTTGTCTATGGAAAACCATGCCACCTGCTCGTGGAATTGAGTCATAAGTCACTTTGGGCAATAAATAAACTGCAACATCAACTAACAGAAAGGTTGTCAGAAAAGAAAACTGGATGTGACAAGTTCCTAGAATTCCAAAAATACATGTATGACAACAGCTTAATGTACAAAGAGAATGTCAAATACTGGTACGACAAGTACCTATAAGAAAGACCTTCGAACCTGGACAGAAAATGTAGTTGTTCGACATGAAGTTGAAGATTTTTCCAGGAAAATTAAAGAGTAAATGGACATGGTCATAAAGAGTTAGAACTATGCCTGATAACAAAAGTGTCTTGATATCATAATTATCATCTGACACACAACTTTTCATTGTCAACGGTTAGTTGCTGAAGCCGTATCTAGAGCATATACATTCCTAGTCGTTGTCAACTCTATACAAGTAATTTTTGATGAATACCTCAATGCTTTAATGTCTTCAGTGGAGCCGGACAATGCTCCTCAAAATATCTTTGATTAGTTTTCTTCTTTTCTTCTTTTCATTTCTATTTTTCATTCTTCCGTATATCACTCATCTCATTCATATGTGATTTACTTAGGATATGCTTCATTCTAAGTATAAGGGGTGAGTTCCTTCAGGTTAGTCATTATTCATTCTCTAGCTTATTCCTCAAATTTTGATACTCTATTTATATTTAGGGATATCTTACCCTAGGTATGGGGGGGTAATCCGGGACCAATGATTTTGTACATTCTGATCCTCAACCATCATTACTTTGCATACAGTCTGCTATACTTAAGATTAGTTGATCTTAATTATATGGGGTAACAGTTTTCTCATTCTGTATCTATTCGTTGTAGTATAGACTTTTCTATACTTAGCACGAGTTATGTCTTCCTTTTTCTTTATGACCTATGAGGACATATCTCAATCTAATCAAGTTGAGTCGTATGTAGTTTGTATATACTTTAACCATAACTCATACTTTCGCATTTTTCATAAATACGGCTAAAATACTATATGAATTAGAATGTACAATAATTAAGTATAAATAATACAATGTATAACATTCTTCAAAAATTCTTTATAAACATAATTAATAAATTGGTTTAAAAATATTTTGCAAAATAATTTGAAAAATGGTTGGAAAATATCTTGAGAACTATTTGTATAACTTTTGTAGAATATTTTCAAATTTTGCAAAAATATCTTTTTGTAAAATTGTGCAAAAAAATGTTTCATTATTTGAATAAAATTTTGAAAACTCAGTTTACAAATGATTTGAAAAATTGTTATAAAAATATTTTGAAACATTTAGCTATACTATTTGAAAAATCTTTGCAAATTTATTTTCAAATTTTCTAAATATTTTCAAAAATTATTTGCCAATATTTTTTACAAAACAAAGTTTATAAAATGTTTTCGAACTATATTTAGAACCTTGTACATAATTGTAACAAATAAAACTCTTTACAAGATGTGTGTGTGTGTATTTGTGTGTGTCGATTTGAAGATAAAATTGAGAGACGAGAGAGATTGACAAGAGAAGGGAGGAGGAGAATCCAGAGAGAGTAGAAAGAGGGATTCTAACCAGGGATGGACTGTTGTGGATGGAAGTGGTGCATGGGAATGGAGCTCGACTAAGCACCTAGTGATAATGGCCTCAACACGCGGTGGGACGGAGGCTCTCACACGGCGGCGATCATGCCAATCTTCTCTCTACCTCGCTACGATGACACAAAAGTCGAAGGACTGTCATTCCTCTCTCTCACGCACATTAGCTCTGGGAAAGAATGATGGTAATGGCGTAGGAATCAAATGAGGGGAATCAAGTCCTATTTATAGGGGTCGGAGGAGGTGGTTTGCTTGGGGAGCACGATCGGTTTGTTGGATGAACGGCCTAATGGCCAACGATCGGTTGTTAGGTGGTTGGTCGGAGGAGAGGAGAAGGTAGGAGGCAGCAACGCGCGTTGGGAAGATGGGTGTACGGGGGAGAAGGAGAAATGGAAGAACGAGAAAAATGAGATGAATAAAATAAAATAATTAATTAAGATAAATAAATATTAATTAAGTAAATAAATTAAATTAATAATCAAGTAAAATCAATAAATGAATTCTAATGAAATAAATAATAATTAAATAATTAATTTAGACAATTAATTAAATAAATTAATAATTATCTAATAATTAAATAAATTTTTATTTATTATTTTAATGGTAAAAATATTAATAAAGTATAAAAAAATAAATGACATATATTATTTAAAATAAAAATGCATCGTAGAATTTAATATTACTATGGTCCTAAAATCTACTTTTTGCATATTAACTCTGACTTTTATGAAATCAGTTTCTTTTGATAGATAATTCTATAAAATGAACTTTAAAAGTGAGTATGCCCAATTCAAAGTCCATATGGTCGAGTTATGAGGTATGGAATTTTAGGGTCATGGTTTCATAGCTTCCAAATTTATTAGCATTTATTAAAAAAATATTATTTTTATATTTTTCTAAGTCAAACGGAGTTAAGAATAATTAATTAGAAAACAAAGAATATATATATATATATATATATATATATATATATATATATATATATATAAAATACATATAGATAAAGGGGTCCAAACACCAAAACTCACATGTTTTATTCTAATATTTTTTGATATTTTTAATAAAATAGTATTAGTTATAAAATGAAGTCTAAAAGTGAGTTCGGTCAATTTTAAGTTTTCTATAAATAATTATGAATCTTGGAAGTTAGTTTTTTCAGTTCATAATAATTAATTATATATTCTTAAAATAATTTTCATGATATTTTTATTAAAAAATATATATCATTATGAACAACTTTCGAATTTTTTTTAATTTGAGATGATATGAATGATAAATAAAATATGTAAAATATGTTTAATGTGAAAAATGTATAAATATATTTTTGTGCTCTTGATCCTTATCTACCCCTACTTATTTATTTTGTTGACCACGTCAATATTGACTCGGTCTCGGGGTTAGGATCAATTTGTATATATTTTATATACATCCTTCATTTTCTTTTCTTTTAACTTTTTCTCTTTATTATTTTATTTTGGATAAAATACATGTTAAATATTGATGATTGCTCGGTTAACTAGTTAAGTTGATTAATAATAATGTTGTTGTGACCCAAATCAGCCAAGCGGATCATCTAGAAAATTCAAACCACTCAAAGATAAAATGATCAAATGTAAGCAGCTTCGTTACTTTCATTTACCTAGTGTAGAGACTAGGATCAAATACAAGGAGCACAATTAAAAGCCAGGTAGTTGGATTTAAGGAAACACAATATTTTTAGTGGTTTTTTAACTTTTGTAAAATTTTAATTTTTTCAATATAAAAGAAATAAGCACAATGAATAAAAAGACTCAAATACTCTCTTTTTTGTATTTTTCTCATATGTCAAAAATAACCAGAAAATTACAATAAAAATAATTTTGGTTTTTATGTGTTTTGTATTATTTTTGGTAATTTTTATGAAATTTTTATATGTTTTTGGAATTTTCTAAAAGTCAAACAGTGATAAAAATAGTAATTAGTGCACAACAAGGAGTAAATTGGAAGTTAAAAATACTTAAAATGCCCAAAACTCCTGGGAGTGATTTTTATGCTTAAATGTAGGAAAATATCTACAATTAAAATCAATATTTTTGAATTTTTCTACATTTTTTTATAATTTTTTATAATTTTTTATTGTTTTGCAAATTTTATGGTTTTTATAAGGTATTTCCAAACAAAATTAATACTTGAGATAAAACATTAAAAGATAACTACCCTAATTTTTTCATAGATTTTTTTGATACTTTTTTGAATTTTTAGAATTTTTATAAGATAAAAAGGACACTTTTTAGGAATTTTTTATTTTTAAAATATAAAATGCAAGGAAATCAACAAGAAAAAATTACTAAAAATGAGACATGCAATCAGAGACTATAGGTAATTTTTAGATAATTTTTGGAGTTGATTTAATAATTATTGCATCAAATAAAAGGCAATAGTTAAAATAGGGCTCTAGTTGTAAATATTTTCAGTTCTAGGTTCAAAGCATAATATGCAATAAAAGTTCAGGGACCAAAGATGCAATTTGTCCACTCAAATCGTGTTCATCATGTGATCCAAACAGGCAGGGGTATAAGTGTAATTACTCAATAACCTGAGGCTCCTGATGGAATCAATAACGTCAGACAAGGCGGAGGTGGGGGTCCTTGCCTCAATTCCGATGCGAATGGTGGAAGAGGTTGTATGGAGTGGGTCTCTGGCCATGTTAGTGAGCTTCGGCCAAGAATCCACAAAACTTCACTCCAAACACTCCCCCAGACTGTTGTCACTCCGCTGGAGGTGGCTAGGGAAGAAGAAAGATACGAGGCATGAGCTGTGGAGCTTGGGAGGCGGAGAGAACATTATATAGGGATGTCTGAGGGCTTAGAAAGATCGAAGGGAAGTGTGAAACCCTAAGGTGATACAGCTGCGTCTAGGGATCTACAAGGATCACGGATCCTAGGAGCACAGTCGGGCAGTGAAATCGAGGAGAATGGATGTCGAGCTCTACTGGGAAAAATCGGAACTCCAACGAACAAAAGTAGGGTCGACCCGGCTTAAGGAGAAGGTTGATGGCAACTCCATGATTCATCGCCTTTATTCATTCATATTGGTTGAAATCCTTAGTTAAATGCATGTAAATTACCACTAATTTCTATTAATTATCATTCTAACTGCAAATATAAATATTATATATTTAAAACTTATTTTATCCAAAATAAAACAATAACGATAAAAATAAAAATAAAAGAAAGAAGGCTAGATATATAAAGTATATACAAACTAATGCTCACCACGAGACCAGGTCAATATTGACATGGTCGACAAAATAAATAAGTAGGGGAGATAAGGATCTTAACATATAAAAATATCAAGAAAACCAAGACAAGAAAAAATATAATTTATCTATTTTACACATTTTAAATATTTCACATATTTTATTTATCACTAAGATAATCCCAAATCAAAAACACTTCTTTTATAGAAGTTATTCATAAAAATGTATATTATTTTATAAAATATTAGAAAAATAATTCAAAATAAAAATAATTGAACGCAATGAATCATAAAAGCTGTAAAAACCAACTTTCGAGGTTTATAACTATTTATAGAAAACTTCAAACAGACCAAACCCACTTTTAAACTTCGTTTTATACTTAATACTATTTATTAATAATATCAGAAAAATATTCGAATAAAACGGGCGAGATTTGGCTTTTGGACCTTGTTGTATATATGTACTATATGTAGAAACTTCTTGAATTTTTAATTAATTAATTGTAAATCCAATAAAATTAATCTCTTTTATAAAAATCTTCTAAAAATATATATAAATATAAAAATAAAATTAATTTAAAATACCAATAAAACCTGAAGCCTCGAAGCCGCTGCCTAAATTGTCTAGACCTTATAACTAAGACATACATGCTCCAAATTGGGCAAATTTAGTTTTAAAATTCACATTTTTTAATTATCTACAAAATGACACTGATGTCGCTAAAATCAAAGTTAATATAAAAATGCAGGTATCGGGATTGTATTGGTATATTGTACAATGTACCGTAATTTATTATTATTTTATATATGTTAATTTATATACTCTATTAATTATTTAATATTAAATTAATTTAAAATAAAATTATATTTATTAATTATTTAGTTATTTAATATTAATTAATTATTTTATTATTAACTTATGTAATTATTAATTATATACTTAACTATTTAATAAATTATTTTTTATTAATTCCTTAATTAAAGTTAATTATTTAACTAATTTTTAATTAATTTATTTAATATAATTATTAATATAATTATTTATTAATTATATTAATTAATTTATCTTATTTTTTGTTATCTCCTTTCTATCTCCTACTTTCCCTTTCCATCATCTTCCCTGTAAGCCTTCTTCTTCTCCAACCCAACGTATGTTGCCTCCTTCCTTCTCCCTCCGCCAACGACTCCAACGGTGAGGTTGTTGGTCGTTCGGCCAACAACCCGCCGGTAGACGTACCCCGTCAGCCGGTGCCCGCACCACCTTCCATGCTCCCCACGCCATCCTCCCCTATAAATAGGGTTGATCCTCGATCTGCCATGTATCCGCCATTTGTTCCAGTGAGCTCCCAAAGTTCGGTGAGAGAGAGTGAGGGTGAGAGACAGAAGCACCCTTCCATCTCCGTCGAGCGAAGTTGAGCGAGGGAGGATCAACGAGATCTCAACGTTGGCGTTAGATTTGCCGCAATTAGCCTCCCAGACCCGCCGTGATCGGCGAGGTTGAACGACAGAGATGTCAGAGCTGATCTCCTAGTCTACGAGATCAGGGCTACTGGAGGTGCCTGGATTGATGGGATATGGTTAGGGAAGAAAATGGAATGGTTGGCAAGGTTAGATAACAGTCGAAGAACGATGGAGAAGGTCATCAGAGCTCAGCTTCAGAAACTTTGATTTTAATTTTTATGAAATAAAAGACTAGATTAACGAGAAATAAAATATGCACTAACCTATTCTAAGTTCTAGGAATCGAGAAATGCAGGAATTAAAATCTCACCTGACCTAGGAGGTAGGGATTAAAAGCTCACGATGGAGATGGCGGTGGAGCTTGGATCAAGCTCGATTCACGACCTTCCTCGCTCGTCGAACCACTGGAGAGTCTCCTATTGTCACTAGGAAGTTCAATTTGATGTTGGGTTAGGGTTTGAATGGCAGAAGAGTGATTGAATTCAATTGGGAGTGAGATCAAGGTATATGTACATGTCAAGGTTGGCGAGTTGATTCTGCCTGAGGTGGTGATTCTGCGATCGAGGCAATGCCTTTGCATGAAAAAGCAAGGACCAAGGGTCAACTTTGATGGAGAAATCAAGATTCGTCAGGCACTATAGAAATGAGGGAAAATCGAGGAAGTTAGGGGTGTAGGCCTACCACACACAAACCTAGGGAAGGGTGGAGAGTTGATTGGGGTCAACTTATACCGACCTCCTATTGTTCCACTAGGTGGGTACACGATAAAACATCCTAAATATCGTTATTAATTCAAAATAAAATATGAAATGATTTTATTAATTTTAGGTTAAAATATAAAAAATATTTATTATTTTATGTAGTATATTATTATGTTTTTATTATGTTTTTACATAGAAATTTATTTTATGTTAGTGTTTGGAGGCTCCTTTACAGGTATATTTACCTATATATTAAGTTTTTTATTTTATATTTTAAATTTTATTATTTTATATACCTAATTTATATAATTACAACTTAATTAAATATATATAAATATATTTTTATTTTATTTTTTATATCATATGTACTCTTAATTAATTATACGTATTAGTTAATTAATTATACATATTAATTATTTTATTAACTATACGTATTATATAAGCAAGTATATTTCATCTATTTATGATAGTTTACATATTTATTTTGAGATATTGTTAATTATTTTATTTCATTCTAATCATGTGCATATATTATAAATAATATTTACAAAATTATAAAAATATAAAATCATGAAATACATATAGAATAAATAAAATGATTATTTATTCAGGTATAATGTATAATAGGGGTCCAAAACTTAACTTTTACATTTTAACTCCAAATTAAATGAAGTTACCTTCATTAAATAGCTAATTAAAAGTTATATATAGTTAAAGATGATTTAGTGAATTTTAAGTTCATATGGAGAAGATATAGGTCTGTGAAGTTAGGCTTTTAGCTTATTCTAAGTGTAAAAAGTACATGGTGTATTATTTTTACATAAAATCAATTTTATATTTTTTATATATTTTTATTTACAATTTTTATGTACAAAGTTATTGATTTGAGGTATAAATAATAAAGATTAAAATAGGTCTCAAATTGGACTTATTGAAGAATGGGATTTTTATATTAAGTCAACTATATGAGTGAGCTAATCTAACCAATATATCATTTAACGGTTAGGATTATCCAAAATAAAAAATGAAAAGAAAAAATAAATGACAAGCTTGTGGGGAGGGTTGCAGGTGGTAGTCGGGATTTTAGCTGGCGGATGCGATGGGCTGCAGCGACCCAAGCTCGGCGGGGGGAGGTACTTCTAGCAAGGATCAACGTGTGTGGGCGGCGGCGGGACTTCGCAGAGCTGGGGGCAGTGGATCGGCGGTTTGGGGGGTGGTTTCACGGAGCTCGTGGGTGCAGGCGCCGGGGGGGTTTCTTCAAGCTTGGCGGCCTTCGAGAGAGGGGAAGCTTGGCGTAGGAGGGGAAGGAGGGGGAGGGAGGGGGCCATAGCTTTGATCGGAAGGGCGGTGCTGTAGAGGTGGTCACAATCAACTAGGGGTGGGGGTGTGTCGACGTGCAAGGGAGGAGGAGGTAGTGCTCGGCCAGGGGAGAGAGGGGAATAATGACATGTTTTGCAAATAAAAATCAACATCAGGGGCATATTTGTCTTTTTAATAGAAATCATCACAGATAACGGGTATACCAAACGGAACATAACACATGGTTATGCCATGAAAGAGTTAAGCATTACTCGGGGTTTCTCATATAATTCATGATTATGCAGGGTTATGATTGTTATTGCGGAATTACTCAGGGTTATGGGTGTAAAAATCCCTTGAAGGATTAGAAATTAGGGCTTATTGCATTTATTGGCCCTCATATCCCCCCCACTTTATTCCTTGTCGACCCATGATTCCTTGGTATCGAGGTTTATGGTTAATCAATACTTATGTTATTTCATTTCTTTTTCTTTTCTTTTCTTTATTCTTTTTATTTTAGCTTTAAATGTAGTCTTTTATATAATATTTATACAATAGATATTATATGTTAATTTATGCAAAATAATGATACATACATGCATTTTAACTAGGTTTAAAAGTTAAAATTAAAGGATAAAGATGATGAAATGGAGATTTATCACATTTTCAGATCATGTGTGCTCATCTAGAGAGCAGTTCATTACGTATCAGGCATGTAATGATGACACGTTCAAGATGGGAGGTGGAGAGGTCCACCACGTCTTGGGGATTGGATCAGTGCAATACCGTGTGTTTGGTGGAGTAGTAGGAACTCTGACAGGTGTCAGACACATTCCTATGCCCAAGATTTCACTGGGAACGATCGAGTCATGAGGACATCAAATCACCATTGAAGGGGTTCTCACAACGAGCAAGGGAGCACGCATGGTGATGCGTGAGACGAGGATGTCGAACAAGGTATATAAGCTCGAGAGAAGGGTCGTGACAGATGATGGAGTTCTAGTTATTCCTAGGACGGGCAGTACGATGAGAGAACGACAAGTTATCAGCATCTCCGCTGCAGAAGTGTGCAATAAGGAGAAGCGAGTGCGATTCGCATGACTAGAGGATGCCAACACAATCTCTAGTCACGAGATATTTGTGGTGCCGCATCATGAGGCACAATGCTGAGTTGTGTGAGTGCCTGAGAGGGGGTACGTCGAGGGTGCCTAGTGATAGATGCATCACCTAGAGTTGGTGAGATCTTGCTGACGAGACCTGCAGATAATGGGGATGATCCATTGCAGACTTAAGACGATGGAGAGATCGTGATGAAAGTCAACTCAAGGGAGAGATTATTATGATTAGAGTAAAAGTAGGATTAGGAATCCTAATGGGGCTAGACTCCTAATCCTAATAGTAGTTGCGTTGTATTATATTTATAGTCCTTTTAGAAATATGACTATGGAATTGTAACTGGGCTACATATAGAGTGGGATGGAGGCATTATCTCTACACCACAGTAATAGAAAATATCACAAGAGAAAAGAGAGAAAGAAAGAGAGAAGCAAGAGGTGACAGAACGAGGTATCAGAGAGAGTTGTACTTGTTCTTATTATAATGATCTTTCTTCTTCGGTGGTCGCGAGAGGTACCATTATATCTACTTGTCTTTTTTATTCCACGTGCTTTTGTGGTGGTGATCGATCCATCCGCATCCGTATACGAGGATTCATCCGGTATATGAACAAAGGTGATACCAACATGTCATGTCCGAACATGAAACTCGACACAGAGGTAGAGCATGGAAAAGTTTAAGATGTCAACAACATTGCTTTCACCAATATAGATTGATCAGTGATTACGCATTGAATATAGATGTCACCAGATATATGGAACCCTTACTATATTAATATCAACATTGACCATCGTACTTATCATCAGATCTCGTTCTATATTTTCGTACAAAATCAAATAACTTGACTTGACCAATTTAAGTTTCCCTTTCGCGTCATCCATCCGTCAAATTAACATACAAATCTGCTGATCGCGCTGTAAGGGCCTCAAATCTTTGACCCCCAATAGAGAAATCTAACTAAACGCTACCGACAACTCCCATCTGTACATCTATATATGCTTTAGGATCTAAATAATAGCAGTTCGAATTAAATTGACGGGACACTTGGAAGCCCATATCACATGACCCTCATGTGCACCCGTCACAATTTATTTTTTAAAAAAATTTAAAATCCAGATCTAGTGCTAGATTATGAGTGCGAGACACTCCATTAATTAGGAACCATATGCATATATATATGAATCATATGACATGGGACTAGTCTCATAGTTAGGACCCACTGGACATTTAATTTGGATCGTTTCGATCGATTCGATTGATGCCACCACCGACGACCTGCAGTTTGCAAAAGAAATGGTTCACTTTTTAATGGTCGTCTGCTATCGACTAAAAAGGTGATGGCAAAGAAAAGGTGCCTATGATTGAAAGGAAATATCGGATACCGTTCAATAATTACAAGCTCCCATTTATATAATTGATACGATCGGCGAGGTCAAATGAGTGGTCAGATTAATATTAAGATGTGGACCTGAGAAAACAGCACAGAGGACAGAGATCTGATGTATTTTTTCATGAGAAGCAGTAGATCTCACGTCGGCAGTCCACACGTGCGGTGTTTGCATGGGGACCTTCTGGCAGCGTCGGTGGAAAGTACGCACGTACGTACGTGTGGGCATCAGAGGTACAATCCGCGTGTAGACTGAGACACAATACCAACATAAATGGACAATACAACACACTTTTAGTAGATATACGTCAGTCCATTTATTTATGTACCATTTAGATCTGGCCAAAATACGTGTTGGGCCGACCTATGGGCTCGGTTGAACATGATAAGATTAAAAAATCTTTGTCCAAAGCCCGTCATTGGCTGACCCATGGTTCATTTTGTTCTTTTTTCATTGATTTTTTAATGATATTTAATATGTATGAATGATTTTATTAATATCACTTATACTTTATCTAGCTAATATAAGTAGTTTCCATGTTACTTGACATGTAAACTATTAAATTTTATTTAAAATGAGTGTCACATATGAAAACTTGAAGTGTATCATATTAATACATGTATTATTCATCTTATATTATTGTATTTTTTATGTTTTGAGGGTCGGGCCGAACCAGCCCATGTCCAAATCTCCTAACCCAAGCCGGCCCATGAATGGGTTGGGAGGGCCCTCAGTATATTGTTCATTGTCAAAATATATAATAATGATATTATTCTTTGTCACAACAAAAAATGATTCTACGACAATGAATAATTTAAATATTTATTGGTGTATCTTCCGATGTTAAAGATATTGTAACATCCCGGCTGAGATCCCCGGTCCGTTATTGAGGAAAACTGACCCTGACAACTTGTTGGTTTCGGACCCAATTGGACCCGTTAGCTACCACCCAAAATGCTTGAGCCCAAGTTGTCAAGTAGTAATCCCAATCACTTATAAACCACACCCACACTTCGTGAGTTTTAGGTATGGAACTATGTTTGGGGTTGGGGTGTTACAACCTCCCCCACTTATATTCGCAACGTCCTCGTTGCGACATGGCTCATCACTTCTTCCCAGTGATAGTGACGGTTGTACGCTCCAGGTAGCCATTTCCTCCAACCTCTTTGTAGGGGCGGCTCCACCTCTCGGGTAGCCCTTTCCACTATCAGAGAGAATTTGGCTCTGATAGCATTTGTAACGTCCCGGACTTAGGTCCCCGATCCGTTATTGAGGAAAACTGACCCTGACAACTTGTTGGATTCGGACCCAATTGGACCCGTTAGCAACCACCCAAAATGTTTAAGCTCAAGTTATCAAGTAGTAATCCCCATCACTTATAAACCACACCCACACTTCGTGAGTTTTAGGTATGGAACTATGTTTGGGGTTGGGGTGTTACAGATATAACAACAAATATTATTCGTTCCTAATCATCTTTTGTACTTATAATTAGAAAAGAATGTTATATTCATGTTGAATGATTAGATAACAATGATTTTTCCATTTACTTATTCTTTTAAAATTCATATTAATCATTGCTAAATTTAGCAACGATGAAAAGAAAAAGTAAACAAATAATCATTGTTATATGATTCATTGCGAACAACAGTAACGAATATTAAATTATTTATTCATTGCAAATATCATTATCTGTTGTGAATTTAAAGAAGTAAGCAATGAATAATATTCTTTGTTATATATTTTTTTAACTATGGAAGATACAATGAGTATTAAATTATTTATTGACATAGGTCAATTTTTTTAGCGTGTGAAATGATTTTTGTATTTGAAATTAGAGACGAATGCCATATTTGTTGCTATATCTTTATTGCGGTCCATATAACAATGTTTATCTATTGCTATTTTTTAAGTTATAATAGATTGTCGCTAGTTATGCAAAGGAACAAATACATATATGGACGTATGGACGTAGGAGCTACCATATCCTTATCTATTTTTAAATATAGATACATATATGTATATTGACGGATGTTCAAACTATGTCATGATATCCTGAAAATAGGGACACATATGTAAAAAGGATAATGATGGCATCCAAGTACTATTAGAAGTACTCTATAGCTTGGTTTATATATCCATGAATTGGATATAAAACATATAATATAAAAATACTAAATGTGCTTGTATTGTAAAATATATACCAAATATAGGAAAAAAAGTTATAATTATGTTATATATGGTTAATAATAAATATACAATGATATGTATGTATGAAAATGGATATATGGATATGCATACGAATGTTTGCGGATATGAAAGTGATCCATGTTAACGTCATTTTTAAAATAGATATGATATGGATGTCAAAATATTTAGGAAATGGATACGGTGGTAGATCGTAGATCAGATACGAATATATCCGAATCCTTTTGCATTCCGAATTGTCACACATTTTGAATTAAGAATTTAGTGATATTAGTTGAAATTTTATAAAAAAATGTATAAAAGTCAGTGGGATGTTGGGCAATGTGCATGAATTTGTGAATATCGTAGAGGTGGCTAGTGGCTCATTTTTCTTAGGACTCTCGCGTATTACTACATTCTATCCTTTGTGTGTTAAGGGCACCTCTTCTCTTCTCAGTGTACTATCCTTTTCGCCTTTGCAACAAGCTGCTAGAAGGGAAGAGGCTTCAATCTCGACCTGTTACTGATCTCAGTTTAAGAGAAAGGAGCCTTTGATGCCGTAAAAGAGCACGATGGTTGTTTTTTTGTTCCTGCAATTTTTGACCTCTTTTTGAATTGATTCGAACATTGCTCCCCATTGCTCATGCTTTCTATGAAAAAACAATGCGAGAACGTATTCATGGAATACGATTGTTCTCTTTCACTCTGAACGAGGGTACCTCTAGACTATAAGCTTCTAAACTTAGCGACAAATATCTTCTCCACTTCCTATGACTCGTTTCCTACCTCATCAGTAGAGAGGTTGACAACGGTTATGTCTCCCTCTTCCAATAGTGCGTACATGTTGGGAAACTTGCTTTTTACCTAATTGTAGACAGATATCACTACAAGAAATTGGACCTAAGGCAATGAATAATTTGATTATTCGTTGCCATATCTTCCGATGTTAAAGATATAACAATGAATATTATTCGTTGTCAAATCATCTTTTGTACTTGTAATTAGCAACGAATATCGTATTCGTTGTTAAAGGTCCATATAACGATGTTTTTTTCGTTGAATTATTCATTAAAATTTACACTAATTAGCAACGATTAGAAGAAAATGGAAATTAGCAATCGTTGTTATATAATTCATTGCGAGGAATATAGCAACGAATACCATTATTCGTTGCGCGTTTAAATAAGTAAGCAAGGAATAATATTTGTCGTTGTATATTTAACTACAGAAGATATGATAACGAATATTAAATTATTCGTTGTGTTAGGTCATTTTTCTTGTAGTGTATGCGACTATTCCGACATCATCTTTGTAGGATTCTTGCTCCCCTGACCTATTTGAGACCCCATACCGCTCATTTGGTTGCCAGGTTACTCCGGAGTAGCCTGACATACCCCTTACTCTATCCATGCATTCCTATGTTGGAATTAGTTATATGGACCGCACAATCTCTTTGTTATAATATTTTTTTAACCACATTCAAATAAAAAAATAAAATAAAAATATTATAATCATTAAAATATTTAATATAACACATAATCAAAGTCACATCACATCTATCATTCCAACACTCTCAAACTCTCCTAACCATCCAAACTGCTACTATTCACATGAGGTTACTCCAGCCCAATCAAACCCCGATAGCAAGCAAGCCCTTAGAGTTCCTTGTCTCCTTGTTTGAATCCTTGAAAGGTTCTCTCTTGGTAACTTAACTTTCTTATTCATCTATGTTGGAGTTTCGACTCAGATTCTATCTCGCAAGTAATAACTAATCTTCAAAGGCTCATTCCTAGTCCCGAAAAGAAAGATTCTCGTCGCTTAGCTCTATTACTTCAGTCTCAAGAGAAAATGCTAATCCTAGAGACTTGGGTTGTCAAAGAACTAGTAGCAAAGGAAGATGGCATTTCCCTGCTAGAAATGGCGTTGTTTTCGTGGCGAGTAATTTTATGTTGAGATTGTTCTGGAGCACGTCAAGATCTGTCGAGATTGTCGGTGCTCGTCAAATTTCTATGATACTTAATTTGTGAATATAAGATTTGGGGATATACATTTAATTACTGGCAATTAATATTAAATTATTAGTTGCTTTGGGCGGATTTCGGTGTTGTGAAATTAATTACCTTGATTTGGAATTTATATCCACCCACTTTCTCCTTCTTTTTTACTAATCACGCTAAAATAACATCAGTAATAACTATATATAAACCTACTATGAATTTCAAAATAGGAAATCTAATTTTAAAAGAATAACACCCCTCTCTCTATATGTGTAAATCTAATCAAGAGGGATTGTCAAATACCATCAGGACCAAGGCAAGCATGGTTTGACCTAATTCTCATGATTGGTCCCTTCCAAACAACCTGCATATCTAATCTCAATTAACTAAAAATCCAACTAATATAATGATCCCAATTCCATGTCAGACACCGACGCTGCCCGGCAAACCATGCATGCAAACAGATGGCCACTGTCCAATATTTCGTACAGCCAATCATGCAAACTATACATGTCTGCGTGTAAATATATATTAAACACCATCGAATAAACTTTATATGTGCACACACATCCAGTTATATACAGCCAAGTGCGAGCTGTTCTGTTCGTCTCCTTCTGTTTGGTTCTATTTTATTACCCACGTACGTATATCCCAATTGAAAGCTTCCTTGAAATCTCTGAGACATTTGGCTTCCCCATTTAATCCCCAAAATCTCTGAGACATTTGGCTTCCCCATTTAATCCCCAACCGTGCATTGTGTTGTACTGCCTAGTACGTGGGTTATATATGATGGACTTGACTTGCATTAGGGTTTATATTTTTTCACATTCCATGCTTCATGTAGGGTAGTTGCTATGGATATATAGGTAGATTGGCAGCATTAATATGGATATAGGACAAAGCTCTCATAGATTATGGACCAGCATGGAGAGATCTGCATGGGTCCATTTATATCATAATCTGCTCTCGCTGCTCCCCCTCCTTCCTTATTTGTGATCATCTGAATACTGTATTCTTCTTCTTCTTAACCTTGTTTCTGTTTGACGCGAAGTCATATACGAAGCCGGCCGGGTCCGGTTTGTTGCAATTTGATTTTGATTGATTGTCTTAACAATGACGGATAATTAACTAGGTCATCGGATTATCAATCATGTGTTGGATCTGATCTGATTATGCAACATGATGCGATGGCATCCGATGCAGCCTCTGGCCTGGTCATCTTGCTTTAATCCACTTGTGAATAAATACTCCGATGCATATATATCGAGATGCACACCAGAAGTGTATGCGATTCTTGAAAGAAACAAACCCTGTCATTGCAGCAATAAATAACTTCATGTCGTATTATAGAAAACTTGGATATTTAGGGTTAAGGGTTACCCCTCTTTTGGGTGATTTTCACTCAGTCAAAATCCATATCCTTACCTCACTTGCGGGGCCTACTAAAATATCATCGTCTTTTTTATTTAATACATTAAACAATTCATTTTTCTTTCATCCATTCAAAGTATATCATTTTATCACTTAAAAATGATAAAATAATCGATTTCTATTCACTTTTTCAAATTTCAATACAATTACATCACAATAACTTCTCACTTTTTCGAACTTCAATACGATCATATCACAACAAATCCTCTCAACCCAAAATCCTTTATCCAAACATCAAACACAAAAACATGTTATCCACTACCAGATAACCCTTAAATAATCCTCTATCCAAACACAACCTTAGTGTGCCTGTCAGTTGCAACATTCATGGTATATGACTCGACAAGGTTATTCATGCTTACATTTATTTGAGATTGTTGGAATATCAACTACAGTTATTTCATTTAAAAAAACATTTTACAGAGAGACTGGTAGGAGGCGACCAATAAGTTGCGTCGCCAATCCCTTTTGGATGGCAAATCCAATTCTTCTAAACACAACATCCATAGACCTGAGAATCATAACATTGCTATACGTAATCTTCTGAACCCTCTTAAGGGGCTATACCGCTTCAGTCGCTAAGAACCCAAAGGTATCAAACCCGAAAGGAATGAAAACATGTTGATTATCAATACAAGCCTTCTCATGTTTAGCAACTTTAGCAGAGGCTACTTTCTGTATAACAATCTGCCAGTAAAATCACTTTTTATTAGACTAACTAACATAGACACTCAGGTCAAATCAACACATGCATGTTTTCCTCCAGTCCTTCCAAAAAATAAAACATCTGTTGGTCTGAATGTGGATCTCTCCTCTTGTGGATCGGTCAAAAAATTCACAGGTGCTTCTTTCTTTAACGTAATACTAACCTTCTTGAGTACATCATATAGGATATGTCTGACAAGATCATGTTTATATTTAAAACCTGAGAGTTCACGGCAATGAACTCTACGCCCCCCCCCCCAAAGATGTCTAGGCATGAACTACAGTTTATATATTTTATTGTAAGACTAAGGGTGTCTATCGACCTAGCTAATCTAGTCGATAAACACCGATCCTATCGATCTCGAGCTTTCCTGATCACGCTTGACGGTGCAGATTTCGCACATTTGAAGGATGTGATTAAAATACGTATGTGGCTGAAATACTTGTACAGATTTCAGCTATGTTTCTGAGGTGGTTCCTTGCCCTAGGCTCGATGCTATAGGTTATCCGAACATCTCATATTAACAAGGATAAAAGAAACATGGACATCCCAATTGTTGCAGGTCTCCAATGGTTGGTCGGAAGATTGGTAGGTGATAATTAACTCTCTTAATAAATATCGTTTGAGATATTTTAGCAGATAAAAAAGACACCATACATCTATCAAAGTTGTCCATGGAAAAATTTACAGACCGGCAAAGAAGCTATCGATGTATAAACTTTTTTTTACAGTTTCGATGGTAAGAATTTCATCTTTCTCGAATGATAAAACACCCCAAGCATAGTTTCGCACAAAATACTCGCATAATACGAGAGTGGATTAAAAATGGTGGTGACTACAACTTGACAACTCGCTCAAATTTACATATCAAAAGATCATAAGGAGCGTCGAAGTCGTCACCAAGTTGTAACATACATGTTGTCATGTAGAAATGATGTCTCTGACATTAATTTGCCAACTTATGTTGCTCAATTGGTATGGAGAGACGGAAAGATCGATATTGACGATCCTCTTAAACATTTGCTTTCATTTCCAATGGTTTCGGAAGAACAATATTACCTCAGATCCTAAGAGGAAGTACCATATTATTTGCATATATATACAGAAATGTACCCCACAGAGCACGAGTACATAATCACACTAACATGGTGGACCAATATGAAGGTCGACCAAATAAAAACCAAGGTCCCTATATCCATCTATCCTCCCTTAATTATTGAGATCAAACTCCAAACTGTCGGTGGTGCACAGCATATATAATATCTGCACATATCTATCTGTTTCTAACAGTGGAAATGTGTCCACATATTTCAGTTAACAATAATGACGGATAGATATCATACTGTGCAGCGTATCCTTTGCATTTCAACAGTAGATATATACAACTATATTTAATTCGTATACATATCGATGCATGATGGTGATCACTGTGTATTTACTTGGAGACTGTTCATAAGTCAGAAGTTGCATTTGCAGAACGACGTTATAATTAATGGTGCGCTGTCTGTCGGGGGTGGTGGGTCTTCTATTCAACTATAACGAATGCCGTGTTTGATTAAGTAGCACCATACGTATATAAAAGAGACTTTAATTTAGCTATATATATATATATGTATGTATGTATATGTATGTATGTCCAATGTAGCACAACAGTAGATCTAAAGTGATGAATACAGCGCGAATTAATTGCAGTTGGATTTGAGTCGTTCGTGAGATGCATCAAACCATAACTAATTCGATGCTAGATCAGACCATGATGATGTTGATAGTATTTTCGGTACCATCTAATTTCATGCTAGTTTTTGTCGAGCTATATTTTTATACATGAACGGAGTGATCCCATTTCATTGTACTAAATAGAGTGATTACATCATCAAAATAGAAGACAAGTGGGCAACAAGCCGCGCCACTATATTTAACGGGTTAAATGGGGTTGCGTCTCATGTTTCTTAATTTTTTATTTTTTTCAAAACTGCTTACATGAAAATTCTTCACTATATCCCTATATTATGTCATTCTAATTTCATGCGAAACAGAGACTTGTACAACCTCCACCTAGACAATCGCTATTTAACGATTACAAAATAGTTGGAATCTACCATGTACGGATGGAAGCCATGCGAGTCTCTATTTCACATGGAATTTGAATGATATAATATGGGGATTTCTTTATGAAAATATGTGTAAGCATTTTTAAAAAAATTTAAAAAATAAGAAAAATGGGATGGGGGAGCTAAATTAGCTCCACTTGTAGGCAGCCACATTTTCCCCATATTTAATTATTAGATTATGAACATTTTTTAAGAGTATATAAATAAATATGAATAATTTTAAAGATATAACCGTGTTTATTATACATGGATACAGATTTCAGATCTTCTTGCATTCCCATATATATAGATAAATTATACTTTTTTTGCTCTCATAAGATCACTCCTATATATATACAAATTAAATTATGGAAAAAGGATTTGTTGCCAAACTAAACGGAACTTGTATATCCATCACCTCCATCAACCATTAATTTGTTTGAGGATGAGAGAGAGTTAGTGGCTTTGGAACATGTACGAATTCAAATTTCAAAACAAATGAGTGGTTAAGAAGTGATAAACTTTGTAGTTGCATCGAAGTGGCATGCATACTCTTCGTCTTCGTATATTTAAATCGTACCGTAATGTTATATTTAAAGAAATTAATAAAAATGTTAACATTTTTTTTGATATACTTATATTTTTATGATTATGGTTAAGTCGTCTACAAAATTGATCATCAAATAAGATAAATGATGAGAGATATTACATTAAAAAATGAGAATATAGTGGGAAAAACATGAAAATGAAGAAGAATAGCCTGAATTTAGGGGAAGAAGAGATGAGGTTTTGGGAGATAGGAGTCCAATCAGATAATTCTTATCGGAAATCTCATTATGAATTTTAAGTTAAAATTACATTTATTTAAAAAAAACATTTCTAGTTATTTAAATACATAGAATTACATAATCACTCTTCTTGAAAATGCTAAAGTAAATTATTTATCAGTTAAGAAAAACCCATACTTCTCGTGAAAGTATTGATAGAGAGAACAAAGTCGTTGATAGATAATAAAGGCCAAAAGCATGGCACACATCATGTTGATATATTTAAAACTATAAAACGAATCATTTGTTATAGAGAAATTAAAACAATCATGTTGATATTGAAATTTAAAGAGCGGGACCCTTTAGTTTTAATAAATCATATTTAATTCCATAGTCAAAAGCTAATAATTCCTCCTAATTAAGATCTAGTCTAATTACATTTTGATAAGTAATTATCCTCTTCCAAAGGAAGACCGAAACCCTAAAACCTACTCACGAGCTCCTGTAGAGCATTTGATTAAGTCATTAATCGCCAATAAATAAATGAGGGCAAAATCTTTAATATCTCTGATGATTTGGCCAATAAAGGACATTTATTCATAGCATTATATGGAGGCGAGGGCATGAAATACCCAACAGATGGTAGATGAGATTATTTGGCCAATGTAGCTAACTGCTTATCATGTAATAATTTACCGGAAAACTTCTCTCTCAATCTTTAGTAAATTCAAATACATATTAAAAAAAACAAGGTTGTTAATTTTTTTATCTTGTTTATTAAACTTCCACAGATCCTAAAGAATAAGTAGGTATGGATAGCTTCCTGAGAGCTTGTGGAAAAAAGGGTAGCTAAATTCCAGGCAACAATTTAGTGAGGAACATGATGTATATCTAAAACCAATACCCCCACCATAACCACAACCACAACCACATATATGAAGAACCCTATTTTCACCCGTTTAATCTAACCGGATTAACGATCAAATGTTCGTTAAAGTCAGACGAAATAGGATGCGTCAAAGACCACTTGATTTAGAATAATCAAACAAAATAAAGCAGTCGATTTTATATTTTACTTGGGCAAGCTAAAGATCAAACTCAGAGACACGAGCCTCTTGAGTGTTATTTAGACTCAAATTACTTAGATTAAGTATTAGATTAGAAATCCATAGGCCAATGAATATTCATGAAAACACAAGCTCCATGCATAAAGAAACATGGGAAAGACATTTTTTATTATTATTAACATGCAATAAGATACAAAGAAATGCAATGCTGCACAAATGCCCTATTTAGTCGGAATATTCGAGCTATTTAATCAGTAGTCAATTTTGTATTCTCATCATGACGATAGTTCCATCAATTAAGTTAGGCAAGGCAAGAAATGTGTTATATAAATGACACTTTGCTATTAAAATAATTCATCAAAATTCACAGTGTCAAAACAGAAATCTAAGCAAGCCTCTAAGAAGACAATGAAACTAGCTTCAAAACAAGACCAAAATCGACTCGATCGGAGATAGGATGTTCAAGATATGAAATAAAGAAACCAGGAGCATAAATGCAAAGAAAATATAGAAATAATAAGGAAAACATCTCAAACAGGTCCCTGAAAGGACTAAAATGTAATTAGTAAAAGTCGCGAGGCCTTCCTTATAAATTACCCACACACGCGGGCATATATTTGGAATTATTAAAAATCCACGAGGGTTTGAATGAAAAATACCCCAGGCGCGCATGGGTGGCACGTGCTCTCTGGACCCATTTGCAATTTGAAGAAGTCGTGAGGGTGTCCCTACAAAAATCTTGGGTAGTCACGTGACCAGGCACGCGAGGGTGAGGTTTGGGGCCTGAGCAGGTTTGGAGGAGGCTTCGAGTAGCTTTGGTTGTTGTCCTGGCTTCGGAGGAGGCTCGGTGTTGGCTCGGAAGAGGTTCGGGGGACCCAAGCCTGTAGGTCTGGTGCTGCCTCTCGTTGCTGACACGTGGAAGACCAAGGATTGCTTAATCATCGAGATCAGACGGTGGCCGTACGAAGTTGGGGATGGCGACGTGGACCCTCATAATCCATTGGATGACCACCGGGATGGTGCCTCCAACGGTAGCTGTACGTTCTCCTCCTCTGCGACTGGGGCAAAACTAGGTCTCCGACAATGGGCTTCGAGCTCCGCCACTCATTTCCAACATCGATGAAGCTCTAAGGAACATATGGGATGATCGTCGATGAAGCTTGAAGTCCATGCGAAGTGCGGCGAGGCCTAGAGGAGGTCGTCGATGTTTGAATGCGCAAGGCGGAGCTTGTGAGTTTTGTTCCAATGAGGCTCCGACCAATGGCGATTTCGAGTACCTGCGTTGTTAAAAAATAGCTGAAGCATGGTGTTTGTGCGAGGTGAAATGGGATGGAGGGCCTGGAGAGGCGAAGATAATGGAGGCCTGGTCATCCTCTCCGGTGAGCTCAGAGAAGAGATGGGTCGAAGTGAATTGAAGTCGCGAGGGAGAGAATGGGGAATCGAAGTGATGCATGTGAATGAGGGAAGCATTATGTAGGTGAATTAATGATTAATAGAGGGTGAGGGAGCGCGGAGGAAGCTAATAAATTGAGATAAGTTAAGAGAGAAATACATAGAAGAATAGAAGAAGTTTACCTGGGGTTAGGTGGAGAGAAAGCTTGGGCTCGAGCGTCTAGAAGATGCTCTGGTCATCGTTGGACCACCTTAGCTACTGGTGCCAGTTATGCGAGGAGGAGCCACCATGAACATGGCCGTGATGGGCCAGGGGTCAACACTGGGGACGGACATCGTCTTCACGCTCCATGGCGCTTCCTCGTTGTCACCGAGGAGCGGAGGATTGTTGGGCTTATCCTCACGTGAATGTGGACAGGTTTGAAGTGGGGCGGTGATGGCTTATTTAATGAGTGGGAGTAGCGGATCTGGTGAGTAGAGGTGTGGATTGCATGGAGGATATGGAGAAATTAGAGGATAGATGTGGGACAAGTGGTTGGCCGCGAGGATGAGGGACCACCCGGCTCTGTCGTGGGGTGGTTGGAGAGTGGAGAAGAGGGCGGAGGCAATGGGGGAAATAGAAAGGGGGGAGAGGCTGCACGAGATGGAGTTTGTGGGCGAGGGAAGTTCGGAGGTAGACGAAGGTCCCGTTGCCGTTGGATCTCGTGATCCGACTGCTAAGAGGGACGCGCTAACGAGAGGCCAAGATTAGATCTCTGGAGGGCGGATCAGAGGGCATGATATGAAGACACGTGTCTTAACGATAGGGCACTGACGAATAGGTGAGATGGTTTTTGGAGCTAGATCGGATGGCTAGGAACAACAACGAGAATGATCGGTGAGGATTGAGGTGCCTGGAGGTGGTCGTGTGGTGTAGGGGAAGACATGTGGCGTGATGTGAGTGAAGCTCTGATGGATGGAGGAGATGTGATCCATAGGTTGATCGGGTGGTCTGGAATGAAGCAGGGATAAACGGCCAAGATGAGGGCGATAAGAATGAATGAACAGTAGTGAAATGGGAGCGCATGGCACGTGAAGGAGCGGTCCACGTGGCGCAATCAGAAAGCGCCACATGGCCCAATCAGATTATTCAGATGCAAAATCTCAAAAAATGGGTGAAAATGGCGGAATTTGGAAAAACTCAAAACATGAAAGTTGTAGATCTTGATGAGATCTACAAGTTTCATATTAATAAAAAATGAAGACGAGGTCAAATCAAAGGAGAAATATTTTTGTAAGTATTTTTAAGGGTAAAAACACTACGAATTTTAATTTTGCTAATTTTTATATTTTTAATTTATTCCATGACTATAATATAAACAACGATTTATCTAGTTTTTATTGACTCTTAGTCTAAGATAGGGGGGTTATATCTGCGACTTAAGACAATGAAACTGGGTTTCATCAACCCCTATACTTAAACTATGCTCACCCCGAGCATCTATAAAAAATTAATGAGCTAGATTAACTCCCTTGTGCAAGTACGTACAAGATCTGATTTGTTCAAGAACTCTCAATTTTGGAGATCCAAAATCTTGGAGCTCAACCCAACCTCTAGTTTTCCATACTTTCTCTTATATACATATAAATTAAGGATATGAACTTAATGTGTTGACTGCATTCGTGAGAGTAGAATCGCAACATCATTCAAGTTCCTGGTCCAAGAAATTCTCATAAGGGCTCAATCCTCAACATTAGGGAATAAATCAAATATTACGTCCAATCAACCGTCTCTTTAGTTGTCATACTTAGAAGCGTTGGTGGAAGGCCAGTTGATGGAGGGTTTTAGGCTTGTGTCATTTCTTCTCTCCCTCTCATTTGGAACAAGGATTCTCTCTAGTGCCTTAATACACAACACATATATTTGGTGTTGATCAGTGTGTCCATCAAAAGAAGTTGGAGTCGCCTGCACTTGTTTTCCTGGGAATATACCGGGGTGTGTCTTTTTTGAGTACCTATCGTACCTTCTACACCCTGACTTGTAGCATTTACGATGCAGAGCCCTTTTTTGGTACAAGCCTGACTCCTAGTCCTAATAGCAATGGTCCAAGTGGACACATTGAAATGGTTGGTAGGGCTCGCCTTTGGTGGAAGCTCTTTGATGATTGACTTTATGGAATGAGAGCTTTTCTTTTAATAATGATATTTCTTTTCTTTGTATTATTTTGTCTAGCTCCACTACTTTTACCAAGAGTTGGCACACATTGGTCAACATTTTTTTTATTTATTTCACACCCTGACACTTAGGTAAATATCAAGAGATTAGGTCAAGAACCAAGTTCTCATATTGGTTAAAAATGTTGACACTCAGGTTCCATGAAGCCTTCAATGATCTTATCCCATCCTCGAGCATCATTAGATCAAATCCAGACTTGAATCCCTCATCCCAGTCCCTCAAGTGAATTTTCAACTCATCTCATCGAGTCCACAGTCGTGCATGTGAATGTAGAAGACTAAGCACGCAATATAGCATTCAAATCTCGAAATCTAGGGAAATGTGGATGATTAAGTCTAAGACCCTGATGGCTAAGACTGGTTAACCTAAAATATCAAGACCTCATAAACCAAGTATTCTCGAATATTTCTGATCCTGAGTGAAAGTGAAAATGTAGGGGATTTAATCCAACTTCTTCATCAATTTTGTTTGAAATTTTTATGAAGAATTTAAAAGACATAATGACTTCCTAAACTCAAATGAGTAGATGCATCTGCATTCATCCAGTATAGGTGTAAGTACTGACCGGAGCCCGTTGCTTGAGGACGGATCCTTACACGATGTCCTCTAAACCACCTACTCTGCTAAGAAAAAACATCACTGAACACGGATACTTATTTGGGTTTAGTAGTCACTTTTGACTCAAAGGATTTTTTTTTATTTTTTTAAATTTTTAGGATTATTTATTTAAGTCAGAACACATGTTAGACTCATCTTCCTTTAAATTAATAAAATATTTTCAACGCCATATCACATATATAGATTTTTCAAACATTTTCAAATGATTTTCAAAACAAGAGACATTCATCTTTCAAATCATTGTCAAAAATATTTTCTTGAAAATAGTGTAACATATTATAGAAAGAAACCTTGAAAACATTTTTTGTCCACTTAGTTCAAAAGATTATACTTCAGCCAAAAAGTTTTAAATTTTTAATTTTTTTCAAAATATAGCTAAAATATAGATAATGTATATACGGTATACCCCCTATACTTAAACTTTGTTATGTCCTCATAGCATTAGATGCTACAATGTCATAGGTCCACTTAAGTATAGAAAAAATATACGGGAACTGAGGCAGACATCCTTATACTTAGGTTATAAATAACCTAAGTATCAAGGAAATGAAAGATGAGTGAGAAAATTACGAGGACTCAGGTTCCCCCTATACTTAGGCTGAGAATAGCTTAAGTATAAATATAGATAATTGATGTTGGGGAAGACCTGAGGTGAACGAAGAAGTAGAATGTATATACACATGAGCGGATGAAGCTTTGGAGATGAATGGAGTACCTAAGGTCTAGGGGAGGTGTCGGAGCAACCAAGGCTCAAACAAGCATGCAATACCCTTAAATTCACCAACTCACACATGAAATCAACAGGTGTTGGTTAATTATCTTGTCATTTTTATTGATAATTAAAAATATTCTAGTTTACATGGGAATCAAGAAAATGTCAAATAAAACATCTTGTGTAAACAAGGCTATTGCCCTCCTAAAATAAGATTTTACTCCATTTTAGGTCAACTTACATTTAACAGTCCTGATTATTTACTTAAGGTTATCACTGATTACAGGCGAGCGTAAATCAAGCAATCATCTTCTACCGCTCATTCCCATTTTCCATTAACCTAGGTGATCAAGCCAGGAAGAGAGGTTGAGAAAAAGCTATGCAATTGATAAAAATCATGACCTATGCTAAGAGATAAAACATGCAATGCCTTAGCAAATTCATAAAAAACTCAGACTGAATTAAAACCAAATCCAAATATATGCATGTCGATGAAAATTGCATCTAACGTGATTCTATTAGTAGGGAAGAACATCTTTTAGTTTTGGCTAAATGAAGCGATGTGTACTGTGTCTTGAATTATGTGTGACCTACCTACGATCAAATACAAAGGATAAAAAGTGAAACAAGTTTGAAGAGCCGCATGTTGATACTAGGTTGACACTCAAGTAGGGTGACCCCCACACAATTACGAAGAACTTCGTTCATTTACAAGTACGAGTCTTCAATCGAAGACTACTGCAAAAATGATTATTACATGAATGGAATAAAATGCAAGACATTTTTTCTTCGATTTTCTCCAAAATTGCTTCTGTAGCTCCTTATAGCGAGGAAACACCTGCTCCTCGTCTCCTTGAACATCAAGGCCATGTCACAAAAGCAAATATTAGATATCAATCGAAAAGAAATTTAATAATGCAAGACAACATGAACAAATTGACCTACGTATAAAAATAATCACTTAAATTAAATAATAAAAATCTAAACACAAAAGATGAGCCGTGTCCCGGACAACGGTGCCATTTGACGAACCGTTGATATGCCCTTTTCAATTAATATAAATGTGTGTCGCATTTGTTGTAGTCTAGCAATCAGGATGGATAAAAAAATAACCAAACGAATCGATGAATCGATTAATTAAATAATGTGGGGTTTGATATTTTTTTAACCTAGGAAAGCCCCAAGATCAATTCAAGGAGGTAAAGGAACAACTTCAAAACATGTTAGACTTATTAGATCACGGTTTTCCAAGTGAGATTTTTACTGTATTTTTTATGCGATAAAATGCAAATGCAAATGCAAATGCAAATGCAAAAAATACACTTGAAATAAGTTATTAAGGAATAAAGCAACATAGTCGAATTGATTTTAATGTCAAATTAATCCAAATTAGCCAAGTTATAATTTTTCTTCAAACCTAATCAACCTATGAATGCAAAATGTATTTTTTTTCGAATTTTTGGATTTCAAATACAACAATGAAAATACAAACTTTTTTAGGTTTTTATGCAATTTTTCATGCAAACAAAATGCAAAAATGATGAATTTTTTATTGAAAGTATAAAATGATGAAATGAAGCTACATTATTTTTTTGAATTTTCTAACAATGTATGATTTTTTATGAATTTTTTAAGATAAATAGAGTGACACACAAATTCATGAGATAAAATTATCCAGAGAAAGAATGATCTCAAATAGATATTTAATGGAAAACACATGAGACTTAAAATTTTGCAAAAATATTATTCATGGATTTATCACTCGATAATTTATTTTAGAAAGTAGACTCCTTCCATTTCTAGGTATGATATAAAGCACAACTAAATGCATCATATTGATTTTTTGAGAATTTTTAAAGCAAGAAATAAATGCGTACGAATTTCAGAGTATAAAAGGGAAAATTATCACTAAATTTCAAACTTTGGTTTTTAATAAATGATCTAATGCTCAATTATGAATAAATAATCAGAATATGTAGCATTAGTTGAACAACGCAATGTAGTTTTTAGTTCTAAAAAATTATGCAAAATAGAGGTTCCAAAAGAAGAAAATCTGTGAGGGTATCAACGCAATATAGAAATAAAGTTTCAACAAGTAAATGTCGTGCTTAAGGAGACATGCAATTATGAAAACTTCAGACTGTATTGAGCGCAATTTTTCCAAATAAAGTTTGATTAGCTGCTTCTTCTTCCTTGTCGTACACGTCTAGGGCAAGGCCGAGCAGTTGTCGGCCTTGATCATTAAGGTTCTCATTTGATCATTGGGATTTGGTATTGATCATATGACTTCCAAAAGCATATATCATACCTATAAATTCTGTCAAGCTTCATAAGTGAGACGACCATGCATGGAATTTATCGATCCTAATATCTCACGAGTGAGCTCATGTCTTCCGGTTCAGAAGTGAACGTGTATGATCCCTTTGGGTAGATCGCATTACTCATATGCCTTTATATGAAAACCATCTCATCAGTATATAGACCTTGGTTAGGTCATCAACCTATTGGTCTACCAAATGTACATACTCAGACATATAGTAACGCATCTGTCTCCGATCAGAGGATGTGTTCCTATATCACGACAGCATACAATGTAGGACTTTGGTTATCTTGATCTCGTTAAGTCAACTCTTTGACCTAACTAATCTGACACCTCCGAATCTCTATTCCCATGTAGAGGACCTACATCAAGAGATCAATCAGATATCAGCCAAATAAGAAAGGATTGCCATCTCTTACTCAGGCTGGAGATCATCTCTTAACAATCATTTGTCGGTGTTTGATGAGTCCTCAATCTAACTCCTTAGATATTCATCCAAGCTCCAGCCTCTATGACCTAACTATTGAATTAACAACTGTTATGATTATTAAGATGGCCATGGTACATAACCCTAATTGTACTGAGGGACCTTATAGTGCATTCATTAATTTGATCTCAGGTAGGGAGTGAAATAAATCAATAACTTTTATTGATATATCAAATATTAAAATAACAATTACTGTAGAAATGGTTTACGTCGGGCTCACATTGCTAGCATGAAGTACATGTTTTGGTATTCGCCAAGAATGATTCTTGAGCCATGATGAATACCCATTCATCACTCTTTATTCTTATATTTTAGCTACAAAAACCTTTGCAAATACATGTATATTCTTGCAAATACAAATAATTACCAAAGTGCATGCATTGTATAAAGTTTAATAATTAGCATGTTTTGTGTAAAAATAAAAGAATAAAGAGACAAAAAAAGAGGGAAATATTTAGAATAAATATTGAGCAACCTAATCCCAAGGGAGGGCTCAGCATGGGCCTGACTGCATAAAAGCCAAAGTAGAGAGAGATAGGGATCTCATGTTTGTAAATAAAATAAAAATATTTTCCTCTAAAATAAAATGGGCTTGTATATATTTGTAAATATTTGTAAACACAAAATCAAAATAAAAATAGAAAAATTAATAAAAAAAGAAGAAAATAAAAATCACCTTCCTTATACATATTCATCATGTATATAAACCCACACTTATATTTATTTCACCGTGTAAATAAATAAACTAAAATCCCTAAAAATTGGTATATATTCTATATTTCATGTTGTAAATAAATAAAATAAAAACCATCAAAAACAAAATTAAATAAAAAGAACAAAATTAAAAATCAAAAAGAACATCGTATATATACCATGTACATAGATGTATATATCTATTTATTTAAACTTTATATATATAATAAAAACAAAATAAAAATATCCTTTTATTCCTAATTTTATGCTATAAATAAATAAAATATAAAATGGGAATAAAAATATACAAAAATAACTAATTAAAAATCAAAAATTAAAAATCAATATTGTGTATATACCTATGTATAGTACTATAGTGTACATACCTTATTTTTTATTTCAAAAAAATAATTAAAAATCATAAAAAATAAAAAAATTAAAACAAACATTTTTCATGTTTTGAGTTTTTAATAATTCGGCCATTTAGTATTTTATTTTTAATTTCTAAATATTTATTACGTGGCCATCCCTGATTGGTCCACGGGGGATGTTGACCCCCCGATCAACTCCCCCCCGGACCACTGAGTCCCGGATCCGTGCCCGCGACCCGATTTCTTGAAATTTTGCACACTCGATCCGATCATCAAATCCGTTAACCCCGGGCCCTAATCCGAGATTGATCATCCCTTATCCACGCCCGGGGTGGATTTTGGGGATCCGCGCTTCGAGCTGCTCGCCCAACTCCCCGATAGCCGGACCCCTAGAGGTATAAAGTCTGAGCTCCGCCTCCTCTTTCACACATCTTTGGATCGCTTCTGTCTACCCCAGGACCTCCACAGCCTTCGCTAGAGTGACAGCTCGCTCCCAGCCGTGTCGCAACAAGGAAAGGGAGACCGGACCACTGATCTGGCAACCACGCGCCGTCGTGCGCCTCCTGGAGGTGGTGCTTGAGCCTCGGACACCGACGATCCTCGAGGCAAGGACCTGGAGCATTCCCAGCTCCCCCACAACCGACTCCATTCATCAGGTAGCCTTCCTTCTTCTTCTATTTCCCGAATTTTCATTTTCCCCCAAATCGCTCCGTCACCGTCGAGCTTCAATTCCGACCACCCTCGCCTTCGTCCCGATCATCGGAATAACTCATCATCATCGCCCTTCCTCCGCGCACCTTCTCCACCCACTCGCTCAACCCAGCTCGCACAGGAGCTGGGATTGGGGCTCCTTCGCCGTCGCCTCGCCGGAGCCCCTTCATCACGACGCGCCGACCACCCACACCACTGCTAACCGGGTCGAGGCACTTTGCCCTCGACCCAAAAGCTTGTTGCGCCTCTTTGCAGGTCCAGCGGAGCCCATCTGAGGGCTTCGACATTCAGGCGCAGTAGCTCCTCCTCCGCCGGTGCTCTCCAGAGCTCCTCGCCACCATCGGAGGGTACCATTTGACGCGGGAGGCCAATGCGCAGCATCTCCGATCTTCAGCAGCCTCCGAGGAGCTCCCCCGTATGCGCACAAGGCCGGCGAAGTTCACCGGCCGCCTGTTCATCGAGCATCCTCCGCAGCCGTCAGATCGTCCTCCAGCTCCATACGTGACTTCAGCCGTTCATCTGAGGAGCTCTCCACCGTCCGATCTACTAGGAGGAGTGATCTGGACCCTCCATCCACGCGGGTTAGCCGCGTCGTTCCACCGACGTCCGATCATACACGTGGCTGGCTCTCCACCGTCCGATCTGCACCGAGGACTCCTTCGTTGTGCACCGTGCTTCCTCGACCATCAGATCCAACATGTGGCGTGCATCCGACCCTCGACTTAATAAAGGGTAATTATCTCTTAGGCCCTTAGATTTTTAGCTGTTACTCTTTAGTCCTGTAAATATTTTTGAGCCTTTATTTTAGTTGGGTAATTTGCATAGAGGACCTTGTCGCTTCCTGTATTTACTGTTATACCCCTGTTTATAGTGGATCACGTGCTTCGACACGTGCTTTTGTGGGTTAATTGCATGTATGGACCAATGGTTCCAGGGTGTTAATGAATGAATTTATATTCTGATATTTGCAAATATGCCCCTGTGCGTGGTTTAATTGTGCATGTGCTTTATATAGTGGGTATTTTACACTTTCGCCCCTGGACTTTTAGTACGTGTTACTATTTAGTCCAGGGACTTAAGTTTTCTTGCCAATAGGTTCCTGAGTGCCCCAGGTCACGCGCTTGGCACGCGAGCTCTTGGGAATTTTGCACCGGACCCCCTGGAACTTATTTTAGTTGCATTTAGGTCCCTGTGTACTGTGCCCTTGTATTTGATTTTAATAAAATAGCAAATCGACTCCAAATTTGATGAAAATTGGATATGTGGCTCCTGCCATGGTGTAAAATTTTCTCTAATTTTTGGAGACATTTTTGACACTTTTTGATATTTTAAAAATTTAAAAACACACATTTTCATTACTGTCTAGCTTTAAAAATAATAAAAAAGTATTAAAGCACCTCTAAAAATTACAAAAAAATTATATAGTTTTTGTTTTGTTGTGTTTGATTTTCTGACCAATTTTGGTCATTTTTGGATTTAGAAAACCTATAAAAATTACAAAACTCCTAAAATTCCATAAAAATTCTTATAATTAAAAGAAAAATAAAAAATTAATAATTCTGGTGCCTATATTTTCCTTGCATTTTCTTCTATACAAAAAATTACCTTTAGACCTTGATAGGACCATTATCCATTTTATTTTGGTCCTCCAAGTCTGACTGAACAGTACCCTTCTTTTCTTGCCTTGTTTGATTTTTATAAAATTCAATAAAAATCAGAAAATTACCAAAAATTAACCAAAAACAGTAACAAATATAAAAAACATAAAAAAATTTGTTTGAATTTTTGGATGATTTTTGAGTAGGTAAATAATTGTTTGTAGTTGCTTGATTTATTGCTTTTCTGTTTTCTTAATTAAATTAAAAATCCAAAAAAATTATAAAAAGATTAAAAATCCACCAAAAAGACTTCTCTTTTATTTTATTTCTTTTTTAGACTACTTCGTAGGCCGGAAGGCCATTACATGCTCCTTGTGTTCGACCCTGGTGTCCAATAGCAAGACCGCTACGATTTTCCTTTGATTTTTACTCTGTTTTGGTGGTCTATATTTTTCTTGATTGACACCGCTTGGTGACTTGGGTCACAACGACCCTTGATTACCTTTACTCGAGTCGTCTGGCGTGTCATCAAAATGGCGTCGTTGCCGGGGAGCACGGCTTAGTAGTCGGTTTCCGATTTTCCCGCGGTTTTCTTTTCCGCAGCTTTTTGAGCATATTTTGTATATATCACTTATTTGCATAATTGTTTCAATAATCTGGTCTGACCACTTTTGTTTGCTTTCTTGCGAGGGCCCGGGACCGAGGCGGCTTTCTTCGGAAGTCGAGCAACTGCGGGAGTCGGAGGCGGCTCTATTCTCTACCGAGCCGCAGGAGGACGCGAGGAGCAAGCAGGAGCGCGGGAGCCGCGGAATAGCCGTGGAGTAGCATAGTTTAGATTAAGCTTTATTTCAGCAGTATTTGAACTATTGTAATAATACAGGTACCAGAGACAGAGACTTAAACTCCCGGGGTCTGTTTCGCCGAGTACCAGTGTGCTCGGGGGACCCCCTTAGCTAGTTCGGTTTTTCACGGCTTTTACGCGATTTTCCTTTACTGCCTTTTCCGGTTTCACGCGGTTTTCCTAGCCCCTAGCATAGGATTTTCTGCTTGACTGCGACGTAATAATTAGGATCCAAATACCCTAATATATCTGCTTGTACCTATAGATCGGTAATTGGACCAAAAATAAAAAGATAATAAAATAGTTGTCCCATCACCTCCGAGCCTACGCGACACGAGCCCCCCGTTAAGCGCTACTCCTGAACTCGACCTGTCGAGAAGAGGAGGGTGGGTCTAGACCGGACCCTCTGGATTGGAGGCTGATGGTCGGCTAGCCGTTCTTTCGAGTAGCAACTGTTGTTTAGGGACTCAATTTTCTACCTGCACCAATTAGTTAGTTTATTTCCTGTCTTTTAAATTCTGCGCGGATCATCTTGCATGTAGACTGCTGGAGTCAGGTACGCATTTCTTACTCTGCATGCATCATTGATTTTCGCGCATCGGCTTTTTCGTCTTCTCCCCCCTGTTTTGGACTTAATAACCAGGAGAACTGAAAAATTCGTTAGGAGTTTTTGTTTTTATTGAAAAAATCTAAAAAGAAAAATCATAAAATTGGGACTGCTAAGACTATTTACCCTAAAAGACACCTGACTTAAAAATTTGTCTTGGAGAGAGCAACCCCCTCATTGATTGATTTGATTGTGCGAGAGAGTGACCCCGAACACTAGGTAGAGCCCTACGATACTCTTCTCGACTGATTACTGACTCTTTTGTGAGGGACAGTCAGTTGGGAAAGTATCGGGTATCCCAACAGGTCACGTAATCGCTCTGATATCTTGATTGTTCACCAAAATAAAATTGACAAGATAATTGACCGAGCCTTTACGGTCTTCAGCTCGTGTTGCGTTGGTGAACTGGGGGTTTGCTTGTGATCATAGTTTTTCCAGATCCCATCCGCCTTACTCGCCAGATCACAATGATGGGCAGGAGGTCTCTTAGGCAGCCTCTGGTTGCACTGCTTTTTAGCACTCCAGCCCATTCATCTAGGTCGGTTCATGGGAGCTCAGACCCGCTCTCCGAACCCGAGTACGACTCCGCCCTGCTCTCCCTCGACCACCCTTCTTCTTCTGATATCGAGATACTAGCGCCAGAGGAGAGACAGACAGATGATTTTTCGGCACCTGAGTTTGGGTCTTTTGCTTTTGCAGAGACCATGGCCGGCAGCAGTGACGACCGCACTGGAGGTCTCCGAGCAGATCAGACATTCGTCTTGGACCAAGGTGCAATCAACTCCACCCTGATCGCCTCATTAGACTCAGTTCAGCTGCAGTTGAGAGATCAGGGAGCTTTTATGATCGAGATGAGGCGAGAGCTTGAGCAAATGAGAGCCGACCGCGAGAACCGCGGAGGAGGACCCGACGATGCGGTAGCAGCCGCAGCAGCAGGAGCAGGACCTCCGAGAACGATGCGGGAGAATCACAACCCCGGATCGACTCTGACGCACCGTTGGGAGGTGCTACCAGCCATCGTGGGAGACTTCAAGTCCCCCCGAACACACTTCAGCTCCTACTCCGGTTCCATGGGCTGGCTACTGAGGAACCCCATCTCCACCTGCAGGAGTTTGAGATGATCTGCAGTACTGTCCACGATCGTCAGGTGGACCAGGATACCATACGGATGATTGCCTTCCCCTTCTCCTTAGCAGACAGAGCAACCACCTGGCTGAAGCACTTGGGGAAGTTCGTCTACACCTGGGAGCAGCTCCGCACCGAGTACTTGAATAAGTACTATCCACTTGGGCGGACGAACGCCGCTAGAGCCCTGATCAGCAACTTCTCCATGCTCCCTAATGAGCAGTTCCACGAGGCATGGGAGAGGTTCAGAGAGCTGACTGACAGATGCCCGCACCACGACATTTCCAAGCCAAACCTTGTGCAAAGCTTTTTCAGCGGGCTGACACCAGAGCTTCAGGGCTTGGTGAACGCTTCTTGTGGCGGGTCTTACTTCACCAAGGATCACGATCAGGTCCGGGCCATCTACGAGGAGATGGCTGAGAACTACATGGTGATGTCCCAGACCAGATTGTACACTCAGGGCAGACCCCAACAACCACAGACCGTGCAGTACCAGAGGATAGCACGGGTCGACACCGGTCCATCCAGTTCGTCCGCGGTAGCCGCAGCACAGGCCGAGTCCACTGCCGCAGACATGGGTATCATCGGTGAGAAGCTGGACCGGATGGAGATTATTGAGAAGAAGCAGTGCCAGGGCATCACGCAGATGGAGCAGATGGCACAGACTCGGAGTGACCTGAAGACACAGCTCATGTGTCTCCAGGAGGCACAGACGGCTTCCCAACCCCGTCTTCAGGCACGAGGCGATCCGAGTAGCTCCGGCAGCCAGTCCCAGCGCTCCAGCTCCCACCAGCAGCTTAGACAGGTTCATCTTGTACAGTAGGAGCCGTACCAGCAGCCGCAACCCACTTACCAGTCACCACCGTCTCCAGACATGCAGATGGTGGTATACCAGCCGGATCAGCCTCTGGCAGTACTTCCGCCAGACCCTTACGATTCAGAGCCGTTGATGGATGTCAACGGGATTTGGTACGACCACCCCCAGCCCGGTATCCGACGAGACCATTCCGGATTCTGTTGGGCGGCCGGAGGTGCCCAACCCCAGCAGCAACCGTCAACACAGGGTGGCCAGTACAGCCATAAGAGAGATCACCACCACCAGCAGCCCCCAGTGTATCCACCACAGCAGCAGTCACAGTATGGTCCTCGTCCCCATCAGCAGGGACCGTCTTGGAGGCGTGATCAACCTCACCAGCTGCAGCATCAGCCACACACTTACCCCTCTCAGCCACAGCAGCAGTTCCAACAGCCTCACTACCAGAGAGGCTACCCGTCGGGTTCCCATGAGAGCCCTGTCTTGGATGATATAGTCCGCCTTCTCACAGATCAGCAGGCTACTTTTCGACGGGAGATGGATGGGTTCCGCTAGGAGATGCGGGACATCGTGAGAGGGAAGGCCGCCATCTCTGCCCAGATAGAGCCCAACCCGAACAACCTGAAGAGGAAATCTGAGCAGGTAGTTTGTACTGAGTATGCCACTCCTAGTGATACTTTTGGTGATATGTCTGCATATCTTTTTGATACTGACTTTGTCACACTTAGGAGCGGTAGGATGCCAGCAGGCGGCGCCTCATCTGAGCTACGCCATGAGGATACTTCCAGAGCACCAGACGAGGAGGAGAGCGGTATTGAGGCCGCTAGAGACGATGACGGTGGTACTGATGCCACCATGGATGATGATCCCACCGGCGGTACTGAGGCCGCCGTTTCACCAGTTGGAGGAGGTGGTACTGAGGCCACCTAGGATGCCAAGCCAGAGCGCGGTACTGAGGCCGCGAGTCTTCCAGCCGATGGTGGTGCTGATGCCACCATGTCTTCTGAGATTCCTGTTGTTTTCCTACTTCTGATGTATCTCGGAATATTTCTGTGAATAAAGGAAAGGGTTTATTTCTTCTGGTCCCACTGTGGTGCATGATGTATGTGTGGATCCGGTCATCGAACCATCTAGACCCTTTCCTAGTCTTTCATCTGAGAAGGACCCCGTGATCCCCTTCCCTAGAGCCCTTCAGATGGGGAAGGGGAAGAAAAAAGAAAATCCAAAAAAGAGGCAGCAGGAAGAGTTCAGCCAGCAGATGATAGATCGGTTTCACATACAGCTGACCCTTCAGGAGGCTTTGCAGCACATCCCTCTTCTTCAGCATTCCTTAGAGACAGGACTACAGTCAGGAGGAAGAGGAGGAACCACCACTCAGAGATCCATGTGCTGACGAAAGCCACTTGTTTCGCGATCCAGAACCGTCTGCCGGCCAAGAGGCCAGATTCAGGAGCCCCTTATGTCAGATGCCATATCAGTGAGCAGAGGTTCGACTGTACTCTATTAGACAGCGGATCGTCGATCAACCTACTTCCGACAGCCCTTCTCGATCGCTTTGAGTTGGGCACTCTACGACAGAGCAGGACAGTCCTTCAGTTTGCGGATAGATCTGTCAAGAGGCCGAAGGGGTTGCTTAGAGACGTTGTCGTCACGATTCAGGGTCTGCAATTCCCCGTGGACTTCGTAGTGTTGGACATGGAGATCCCTGAGTCAGTGACCGATACCCCCATCATTCTAGGTCGCCCGTTCTTGGCCACAGCCAAGGCAATGACCGACCATGATAGTGGGAAGGTATACTTTCGCGTCGAGGGCGAAAGTGTACAAATAGAGACGGTCGAGGACAGCAGAGCCAGAGATAGATCATGCTCAGAGACTACTTCAGACACAGAGCAGCTGACAGATGTCGGGCTAGATATCCACCAGGATTGTGACTTTGTGATCACAGACAATGAGGCAGTTTGGGCAGACCCAGCAGCACAGGCCATCCTCTCATTTTCAGATTCCACTGATGCAGAGACGACATCAGAGGAGAGCTTGGAGAGCACATTCCTGGTCCAGGATGCTTCAGAGGCAGCAGAGTGATGACAGGCCAAGCGACTAAGGTAAAGGGACTAAATGGTCGTCGTGACCTCAATCACTCGGCTGTGTCAATCAAGAAAAAATAGACCACCAAACAAAATCAACTCGAAAGCACGATAGCGGTCTTGCTATTAATTTAACCAGGTATAGCGACCAGGGTCGAACACAAGGAGCACGAATTGGCCTTGCGGCCTACGAAGTAGTCAAAAATCGAAGGAAAAGAAATACAAAAGTGTTTTTGGTGGTTTTTAAATCTTTTTATATATATTTTTTGGATTTTTAATTAATTAAGAAAATAAGAAAAGCAACTGTTTTTAGTGAATTTTTGAACAACACACTTCAACAATTTATATAATGCACTAAAAATCAACCAAAAATTCTAATAAAAATATTTTTGTGTGTTTTATAATTTTTACTGTTTTTAGTGAATTTTTGAGATTTTTCTGATGTTTATTTAATTTTCTAAAAATAAAACAAGGACTGAAACTGTAGGTACTGTCCAGCCGAGCTAAAGGGACCTAGATAAAATGTCTAAATCCCCAAATTAGCCTGGAGGTATTTTTCCTGTATAGAGAAAAAAACAAGGAAAAATTGGGCACCTAATTTATTATTTTTGGGTTTTTAATTTATTTATTAGAAGTTTTATAAGATTTTAAGTGTTTTTTCAATTTTTAGGTGTTTTAAGTAATGCAAAATAAGCCAAAATTGGCTAGAAAATCAAGCAAGCAACGACAAACAGTAAGTAATTTTTTTGTAATTTTTAAATGAGTTTTAATATTTTTTTATGATTTTCAAAGTTCAACAGTAAAGAAAATACGTGTTTTTGAATTTTTAAAAATATCAAACAGTGTCTAAAATGTCTCCAAAATTTACAGAAAATTTTACATCATGGCAGGAGCCATGTATCCAATTTTCATTCAAATTTGGAGTTGACTTGCTATTTTATTAAAATCACACACAAGGGCATAGTACATAGGGACCTAAACGCAATTACCAAGAGTCCTGGGGGGTCTGTTGCAAAATACTCAGCTAAACACGCGCGTCGCGCGTGCCTGGGGCACTCAGGGACCCAAATGTAATAAAAACTACTTCCGAGGACTATTTGGTAACATGTACCAAAAGTCCAGGGGGTAGTCTGCAAATATCCCCAAAGATATCCGCTCATGCACTAATAAATCACGCAAAGGGGTATAAATGCAATATCCAAAAAGTATTCATTCAATCCATAACATCCAGAACTACAGGGTATTAAATGCAAAAAGCCCAGAAGAACACGTGTCGAAGCATGTGCTACATAACACACAGGGGCATAAATGCAAACTAAATAAAGAGCAGGGTCCTCTATGTAAATATTCCAAAACTAAATAACTGAACTAAAGATCTACAATACTAAACTCTAAATAAAAGAAGGGAGAGGGCCTAAGGGTAATTTACCCTTTATTAATGGAGCCGCTGGATGGATGCCACGTGGTGCATCTGACGGTGAGGGACGGCTGGCGCTCCAAAGCTAAGCTCCTCGGGCGAATCCAACGGCGGAGGCGTAGCCACGTGTCAGATTTGACGGTGAAGGGCGTCAGTGGCTAAACCTCGCTGGATCGACGGTTGGGATCAGTCCTCCAAAGATCGGGCGGTGGCTGCTGCTCTTGGGATGGATGGCTCCGATGAAAACTAGAGCGGGAGGCTGATCGGACGGTGGATGAAGGTCGAGGAAGAACAGTTCGCCGGCAAAGTTCGTCGGCCCAAGGCGCACGCTCCAGACCTCCTCTGTTGCTCCTGAAGATCGGAAACGCTCCGTGATGATGTTCCGCAGCTGATGGTGGCCTCCGATGACCCAGCCGAGCCCTGGAGGGCTCCGGCAAGGTCGACGGAGGTAGAGCTCCTGGACCGAATGGTCCAAGCCCTCAGATGGGCTTGGATGTACCTGCAAAGCAAACCAGAAGGCTCTCGGGTCGAGGGCAAACTGCCTCGACCCGGTTAGGAGGGGTGAAGGTGATCGGAGGGTCGAGATGGGCGAGCTCCGACGAAGGTGGGGACGGAGGAGCTCGAATCCCAGCTCCTGTGCGAGCTGGGTTGGATGGAGGTATGAAGAAGGTGCGCGGGAGGAAGGCGGAGGCTATGGCAAAGCCTGATGATCGAACGGTGGTCGGACGTGGACGGAATCGACGGTGAACGACGGAGAAGCGAATTGGGGGTAATTGGAAATTAAAGAAAAAGAAAGGGAAATGGGTATACCTGGGTGGAGGAATGGGTTGTGGTCGAGCTTGCGCATCTCTGGGTCTTCGCCTCAAGGAGCGCCTCCCTCCGAGGCTCGAGCTCTCGCTCTGGGCGGAGCACGGCGGTGGTACTCACCGGATCAATGGAATCCGCTCCCTCTCCTCGCTGCGACACCACTGGGGACGAGCTGTCACTCTCGCCGATGCGATGGAGCTCACTGGGGGGTGGAACGAATGGCCAAAGATGGGAATGGAGGAGGCGGAGCTGGAGCTATATACGCTGAAGGGTCCGGGAAGACGAGCACGGGTAGGGCATTCTGGAGCGCGGATCTCGAGGTGGAGGCTCCGGCGAGGGTCTCGGATATACCATGAACGATTCGGACCCGGGGTTTAGGTGATAGGGTATCGGGTTTAGGTGCGAAATTAGGGAGAAATTCGGGTCGGGCACCTAACCCGTGGAAAGTGGACCTGGGGGGGGGGCAGTTGACCGGGCGGTCAACAATCCCCAGGGCCAATGGGTGAAGGCCACGTGGACAAGATTTGAAAATTAAATTAAAAATACCAAATGGTCGAATTATTAAAAAGTCAAAGCATGAAATATTTTTGTTTTATTTTTTCTATTTTTAGTGATTTTAATTAATTTTTCAAAGTAAAAATAAGGTATGTACATAATAGGGTTATATATAGGTATATATACAATATATAGGATTTTTAATTTGTTATTTTTATACAATTTTATTCCCATTTTATATTTTATTTATTTATATTATAGAATGAGGAATAAAAAGACATTTTTATTTTTTTATTATTTATATACATAGGTGAAATAAATACATATGTACATTTATATACATGGTATATTTACAATAGTATTTTTGATTTTTAATTTTGTTTTTTTTATTTTGCTTTTGTTTTAAGTTATTTTATTTATTTACACTATATAATGTAGAATATTTACAAAAACTTTTGGAAATTAATTTTATTTATTTATAAAGCTAAATAAATAGGGATGAGTGGACTATATACAAGGTGACTATGTACATGAGTGATGTTTTTGTTTTCTTTTTAATTTTTATATTTTTATCTTGATTTTATATTTAGAAATATATATAAATATTTACAAGCCATTTTAAGTCTATTTTTGGAAGGAAAATATTTTTATTTTATTTACATAGATATTTACACACATGAGCCCCTATCTCCCTCTACTTTGGTTTTTATGCGGTCAGGCCCATGCTGAGCCCTCCCTTGGGTTAGGTTGCTCAATATTTATTCTAAATATTTACCTCTTTTTCTTTTTACTCTTTATTCTTTTATTTTTGCACAAAAAACATGCTAATTATTAAACTTTATACAATGCATGCTTTTGATAATTATTTGTATTTACATGAATATACATGCATTTGCAAAGGTTTTTGTAGCTAAAATATAAGAATAAAGAGTGATGAATGGGTATTCATCACCCCCTATACTTAACTTTTGCTAGTCCCTTAGCAAACACTTATTTAAAAAAGAAGTGAACAAGAAAGAAAGAAAAAGAAAAAGAGGGGAATGTACATGGATCAATGTTGAATATTAAACTTTCCTTCATTAAATTGAATTATGGAGCTCGATCAGATATTTGGATTATTAATGTGTCGGAACCTTATTTAGACTTAAGCTTAAAACTCAACAGCCTCTAAGTTCCACCAATCTATAGACAAGACTCCTCAATAAACCAGATCAGAACAAGTCTACATACACAAAATCTAGTGACCATGAATCTCTCCATGTAGTGTAAGTGATATGTAGCTCCCCACCTCAGAAGTAACAAAGAAACAAGCTCCCCCAACCTGGTAACTCTAATGCCTCGGTCTAGCAACTCTTTCCTCGAGAAGCGGGGTATTCCCTTCTAAGTTCAAGTGCAACCGGCTCAAGAAGAGGGGGAAGAAGTATAGACTTTTGGAAGCTCAGCCAGTGTAGCTAAGTCTCCCGCTGCAAGCTTCATGAGATGTAAGCATGGATACCATAAGCTTTTGCTTCATTTGACTATATACACTCCGGTGGGGTTATTAAATTTTCAATCCGACCCACCACTTTTTTGGAGTTCTTTTTGCATTTTGCATTTTTTTTTCAAGTGCCTCTATACAACATATCTACATGGTTCATCATATATACAAGAAATTTTCCTCTTGAGCCAGTAGACTATCCCTCTTTTGAAGCTTTATTGCAACCCACGGCTTCTGTCTTTAGCCTTCATCACCACTAGACCAATTTGAGACGCACTTCCTTCACTAGAAGAAGAAGAGAGGTTCCTCCTAGAAGTACTACCCTCATATGCTACCCCAAGCCAAAGGAAATTGCCTCCTCACCACCTCATCCGTAGAGAGCTATGTGTAAAGTGCTGGTGCAAGTCAAGCCATTGTCTCTAAGAGTCATGCGTGTGTTGTTAAGTGCTCTGCTTAGGCTCATCAAGATGACATATGCTCATAGCCGAGTGGACTCAAAGAATTAAGTCCTTATGGACCTGAAAAGCCTTAACCCTAAGTCCTATAAGGTTCCTCTTAGAATTAGGTGGATTAAGATCTTAATCAAGCTCCATTTCTCAATTTAATTCCAGGCTTAGTTTAAATGTCAACTATCATCCAGGAAAAACTATATACATATATACACAAAGATGCTATTTACAAATATTTTCAATCGTGCAAAATTTTTGAAAAATGTTTTGAAATCATAAATGGATGGATGCATGAAGTGCAAGTTTTGCAAAAGTATTTACAAACATTTACACAAGATTTTTGCAAACTTTTTGATTTTCAAAACATTTTGGAAAAATTTTGTACTATATACATAATTTTGATTAGAAAATATTTACACAAACTTTACATAAAAACTTTTTGAAAACATTTTTACAAAAATAATTTTATACACTAGCTATGTATGTGCAATAAAAGAATGATGATTTACAAGAAAAATTTTTAATTTTTGTGATTTTTAAGGTTTTTAGCCATTTTATTTATTAACACACTCACACAAAGTACGAGTTATGGCCAAAGTATATATGAAATTTATACACACCCCCCTATACTTAGCTCGAACGATGTCCTCAGAGTGATCAAGAGCGATGAAGAAGACATAACTCGTGCTTAGTAAAAGGGAAGTGAACAGGAATGGCTAGGTACAGAAATGAATAAATGAATAGAATGAGAAAAACTCGGTGGTTTCCCCCTATACTTAGGATTAACTAATCCTAAGTATAGCAAGCTGTACATGAAGGGAAATCCGAGTGAAGAATGTACAGAGTCTGCCCCCCCTATACATAGGGTAAAATATCCCTAAGTATAGGCAGCAAAACAGGGGCAAAAAGAATGAAAAGAATACCCGCAGGTCCTACATCCCCCCTATACTTAGGGTAAAGTACACCCTAAGTATAGCATAATCATAAGATGAGAAAAGGGATGTGGGACTAAAGAATAGTGTGATATAGACAACTGGATCTATACAAGTCAGAAGAACAGTGATAATCAGGCGTGAGATGCAATAGATGTGAATCAAGAGACCACATCTCACGCAGAGTGAATAGGGGCAACATCAACGACCCGCGGCTCATGATCTAGAAATGGCTTGAGCCGCTGGCCGTTCACTCGAAAGGTACTCTCAGAAGACAACTCGGATATATCAATGCTACCGTTGTCGTGTACCTTTCTCACAAGATAAGGTCCCTTCCATTTGCTCTGTAGCTTCCCTGGAAATAGACGAAGCCTCACATCAAACAACCATACTCTCTGTCCAGGCTCAAAATGCTTGTGGCTGATATGAGAATCATGCCACTCTTTCACTCTCTCCTTATAATGTAGGCTGTTCGAGAAGGCTGTATCTCTAAGCTCCTCCAAGGCTGCTAACTCTGCCCTCCTCTGGTCTCCTACACTATCTGGATCTAAAAGAATATCCGTGACTTCCCAAAGTGACTTGTGCCTCAACTCAACAGGTAAATGGCATGGCTTGCCATAAACTAGGAGAAAGGGAGATGTGCCCAATGGTGTCTTGAAAGACGTCCTATATGCCCACAAGACCGAGTCCAAAAGCTGTGACCAATCCTTTCGGTCAGGGCGGACGACTTTCTGCAAAATAGTCTTGATCTCCCTATTCGAGACCTCGGCTAGATCATTCGTCTGTGGATGGTATGGAGTGGCAACTCGATGGTCTATGCCGAACTCAATAGCAAGTGCCTTCACCTGGTCGTTGATGAAATGAGACCCCCCATCTGAAATCAATACTCGAGGTACCCCGAACCGCGTGATGATGTGCTTCCTCAAAAATATGCAAACAGTCCTCGCATCAGCGGCTCGGGCGGGGATAGCCTCAACCCAACGACTAACATAATCAACGACCAACAAAATATACTCAAATCCCTGACTCTTAGGGAATGGACCCATGAAATCGATGCCCCATGCGTCAAAAACCTCACAGAAGTGAATGGGCTGCATCGGCATCATATCACGCTGTCCACAAGTGCCCATCCTCTGACAGTCAGTACACCTCTCCACGAACTCATCAGAGTCCTTGAAGAGGGTAGGTCACCACAAGCCGGATTGAAGCACTTTCTATGCCGTTCTCCTCCCAGAGTGATGTCCTCCTTCCTCAAGGTTATGGCAGTAAGTGAGGACGCTATGGTGCTCATCCTGAGGGATGCACTACGCCAGACACTATCCCCTCCTTCGTGGTAAAGGATGGGATCCTCCCAATGGTAAGACTTGGCCTTTGCGAGGAAGGTCTCAAGCCTCTGTCTGGGCCAACCTTGTGGGACTTTCTTAGCAACAAGAAAGTTCACAATATCGGCATACCACGGGAGTGAGGCGATAGCAAGGATCGCCTCATCTGGGAAGGTCTCACAAATGGGATCAATCTGCTCAGACTCCTCAGGCTGCTCTAAACGGGAGAGATGATCCGCCACCACATTCTTGACTCCAGGCTTATCCTTAATCTCAATGTCGAACTCCTGGAGTAGAATGATCCATCTAGTCAGTCTGGCCTTGGCATCCTTCTTTGCCATGAGGTATCGGATGGCGGTATGATCAGTATACAAAGTCACTCTAGATCCAATGATGTACGATCTGAACTTATCTAGGGCGAACACTACTGCTAGCATCTCCTTCTATGTAACAGTATAATTCTGTTGGGTGGAATCCAAGGTGCGGCTAGCATAGTGGATAGAAAATGGAACTCCATCCCTCTTCTGTCCCAGCACAGCCCCCACGGCAAAATCGGAGGCGTCCGTCATGATCTCGAATGGGAGAGACCAATCTGGTGGCTGGAGGACAGGATCCTCAACAATACACTGCTTGAGAGTATCAAAGGACGAAAGACACTTGTCATCGACAAGGAACTCTGTGTCTTTCATCAGCAGGTCAGTTAACGGTCGGGCAACTCTACTGAAATCACGGATGAACCGCCGATAAAAACCGACGTGCCCCAGGAAAGACCGTAACTGCCGCAAATTGGACGGTGGTGTGAGTTTTCTAATGACATCAACCTTGGCCAGATCAACCTCCATGCCCCTGTTGGAGATGATGTGGCCAAGCACCGTCCCTTGAGTCACCATAAAGTGACTCTTCTCCCAAGAAAGAACCAAGCGGACCTCAATACATCGCTGAAGTACCCGGTCTAGGCAATCAAGACAGGAGTCGAATCCGTCGCCGTAAACCGAGAAATCATCCATGAAGACCTCTAAGCACTACCCTACCATGTCCGAAAAGATCGACAGCATGCATCTCTGAAAAGTCGCAGGGGCATTGCATAGCCCAAATGGCATGCGTCGGAAGGCGTATGTGCCGAAGGGACAGGTAAAGGTGGTCTTCTCCTGATCCTCAAGAGCGATGGCCACCTGGTTGTAGCCCGAGTACCCATCCAGAAAACAATAATGGCTCTTACCTGCCAGTCTCTCGATAATCTGATCAATAAAGGGCAGGGGGAAATGATCCTTCTTGGTGGCCTGGTTGAGTCTCCTGTAGTCAACACAGACCCGCCAAGAAGTGGGTACTCGTGTAGCAATCTCCTCTCCAGACTCGCTAATCACTGTAGTGATGCCCGTCTTCTTGGGCACCACATGCAAAGGGCTGACCCACTTGGAGTCGGAGATGGGATAGATAAAATCGGCGCTCCACCATTTCGAAATTTCCTTCATGACAACCTCTCTCAGATTTGGGTTCAGCCGCCGCTGGAACTCACGCGACGGCTTCGCCTCATCCTCGAGATAGATATGGTGGGAGCGCAGGGCCGGACTAATCCCGTGGAGATCTGCTACGCTCCATCCTATTGCCTTGCGGTTCTTTTCAAGAACCCCCATCAGACGAAATTCCTGCTCTCCAGTCAAATCGGCTGAGATAATGACTGGGTACATCTCATGCTCTCCCGCAAGGAATCTATACTTCAACGACGAAGGAAGCGGCTTCAGCTCTGGACAACTGGGTGCTGGCAAATCTGGCTTCGAAAGAAGACGTGTGTAAGCTGCCAAATCTGTCCGGGAGACTGAAAGTGTACTCTCGCAAACTGGATCTGGAGAAGGCTGCTCAACTGAACTGTCTCTGATCTGCTCGGCATCTACCTCCTCCTCAACTGTAGGCTTAGTGGAAATCAGGTCTGGCATGTAGTCATCACAATCTGCCCAATCAGACTCTGAATCCGAGGGATCTGCATCAAACAAGGTGGCATCAGTACCACCGTCACACAAGGTGGCCTCAGTACCACCGTAACTGAACTCTGTGTCGCGGCCGAGAACCGGCTCTGCTGCCTCTGTAGTATCCTGAACCAGGGCTGTGCTCTCCAAGCTCTCCTCTGCTATCATCTCGGCATCAGCTGTGTCTGTGTCTGAAAATGAGAGGATGGCCTGTGCTGCAGGATCTGCCCATGCTGCCTCATCGTCTGTGATCACAAAATCACAGTTCTGGTGGATGTCTAACCCGGCATCTGTCAGCTGCTCTGTATCTGTGCTGGTCTCTGAGCATGCTCTGTCTCTGGCTCTGCTGTCCTCGACCGTCTCTATTTGTATGCTTTCGCCCTCCAGGTGAAAGTATACCTTCCCGCTATCATGGTCGGTCACTGCCTTGGCTGTGGCCAAGAACGGGCGACCTAAAATGATGGGGGTATCGGTCACTGAATCAGGGATCTCCATGTCCAACACTACGAAGTCCACGGGGAATTGCAGACCCTGAATAGTGACGACAACGTCTCGCAACAACCCCTTCGGCCTCTTGATAGATCTATCAGCAAACTGAAGGACTGTCCTGCTCTGTCTAAGAGTGCCCAACTCGAAGCGGTCGAGAAGGGCTGCCGGAAGGAGGTTGATAGACGATCCGCTATCCAATAGAGTACGGTCAAACCTCTGCTCTCTAATGTGACATCTGACATATGGGGCTCCTGAATCTGGCCTCTTGGCCGGCAGACGGTTCTGGATCGTGAAACACGTGGCTTTCGTCAGCACATGAATCTCTGAATGGTGGTTCCTCCTCCTCCTTCTGACTGTAGTACTGTCTCTCAACGATCGCTGAAGAAGGGGGATGTGCTGCAAAGCCTCCTGAAGGGTCAGCTGTATGTGAAATCTGTCAATCATGCTCTGGCTGAACTCCTCCTGCTCTCTCTTTTTTGGATCTTTTTCTCTTTTCTTCCTCTTCCCCATCTGAAGGGCTCTAGGGAAGGGGATCACAGGGTCCTTCTCAGATGAAGGACTAGAAAAGGGTCTAGGCGATTCGACGACCGGATCCACACATACATCATGCACCACAGTGGGACCAGAAGAAAATAAACCCTTTTCTTTATTCACAGAACTTTTCAGAGGTACATCAGTAGAAGGAAAAACAACAGCTATCTCTACATGAACACCGGTGGTCTCAGTACCACCACGGGCTGGCTCTGCTGGACGTCTCACGGCCTCAGTACCGCGTGCTGGCTCGGCAACTCGGGTGGCGTCAGTACCACCTCCTCAAACTGGTGAAGTGGCGGCCTCAGCACCGCCAGGGGGATCAACATCCTTGGTGGCCTCAGTACCACCATCATCATCATGTGTGGCCTCAGTGCCGCTTTCCTCCTCCTCATCTGGCGCTCTAGGTGTATCCTCATGCTGTCGCTCAGACGAGGCGTCGCCTGCTGGTGCTCTACCACTCCTAAGTGTAACAAAATCAGCATCAAAAAGATCTGAAGACATATCATCAAACGGATCACTAGGAGTGGCATGCTCAGTGTAAACTTTCTGCTCAGGTTTCCGCTTCAGGCTGTTGGGATTCGGCTCTAGAAACTTGCTAGTGGACCCAAAGAACATCATGTAAATCAGAAGTTTAAGATTTCTATGGATCTTTAGTTCCTGCAGGTGCAATGGTGTTTGATTAATTTTCATTCTTATGAATCTCACATATATCCTTTTAACTGAGATTACTGTCACATATTACAATCGCACTAACCAGGTAAGCTCACTAATAAAGATGACTTGATGAGCAAAAAAATGACTGCATAAGCTGCTTTTAATTTTACCGTGAATTACATAAAAGTTCAGTTCATGAACTATACACTCAATATTTCAAGTAAAAATCCATAGAAACGAAGTGCAACAGTTTCCTTCCTGTTGGAGCTGTGGAAATCCGAAGCGATTTGGTTGATCATCAGGCTGGTTCTAGCTGTGGTGTTGATGTCGGTGTCACGAAAATTCATCGGATCCTGCAAGGATTTCATTATCGCAAAGTTTCGACTATATTCTTGAGAATTTGGAGAGGTTTCCTAGGAATATAAATGCGGGTTTCCATCCCATGAACACCCTACCAATATCATAAAATGCCAGCATTTCATATCTAATCTAGCTCTTCAAAAATCTCAACATATTATTTAAAGCAAAAGAAAGATGATGCATAAGCAAGTGAGCTCTAGTAGAATAAATTAGAGAAAAATCCCAAACTTGTTCAGTGAATCCCCAAGAGTCCCATAATTTTATACATAACATGATTAATATAACACATTCAAATATTGAAAACATGGGGGCAACTATTATATCGCACACAGAATGTAAGGCAACTTTCAATATGTTCAAATAATTAGTGCATCTAAGGATATTGAATAGGATCAATTGTTCGTGTTGACCCAATACCAACATCATCATTTGTACCTTCCATGTCTTTTTTATAACTTGGCCTTTGTTGGAGTATTGTTATGTGCGTCTATTGAGTTGTAGCAGGGTAAATGGATCTTGAAGAAGATCCATTTACCCCCATCCAGTGTTTAGTCCCACATCGTCCAGTGGTGGGACTTGGAGGCTCTAGAGATGCTATATAAGGAGCCCCAGACCTCCTGTACTCATTGAGAAAAAGCAATGAAGCATATGTCCCTTTGAGGGATTCTCCCGTGGTTTCATCCCGCTCCTCACGGAGTAAGGTTCCACGTAAAATCATGGTGTTCCATGTTCTATCTTTCTTGTTCTTATGCTTTGTTTATCAATCGCTTCCGCTTTCTTCATATTTTATAACATGGTATCAGAGTGGGTTCGTTTCTCGAGGATTTTTTTATGTTCATTATTTTTCGAGATTAAGTTGTTTCTTGAAGATAATTATTGTTCTGTCCAAGATCTATTCTTCATTGGTTTGAGAAAAATTAGGGTTCATGTTGGAATTCTGTAAAGCGGCTGTGGGACCTCCGTGGTGCACCCCTATGCTCTAGATCTTATGGCGGCCTTCCCTCTCACGATATCCCGCATCTCCTGGCGGAACTCGTCCATCTCCCGTCTGAAAGTATCCTGCTGGTCCGTGAGGAGGCGGGCTATGTCGTCCAAGGCGGGGCTCTCGTATGGTGAATCATGAGATCCCGACGGGTAGCCTCTCTGGTAATGAGGCTGCTGGAACTGGTGCTGCTGCTGCTGAGAGGGGTAGGTAGGAGGGTGCTGCTGCTGGTGTGGCTGGTGAGGCTGCTCTCGCCTCCAAGACTGTCCCTGCTGATAGGGACGAGGAACGAAGGATGACTGCTGCTGTGACTGGTAAACTGGGGGGCTGCTGCTGCCGGTGATCCCTCTGCTGGCTTTACTGGCCTCCCTGGCCCGATGGCTGCTGCTAGGGCTGGGTACCTCCACTCCCCCACCTGAATCCGGGATGGTCTCGTCGGATCCCAGGCTGAGGACGGTCATACCAAATCCCGTTGACATCCATCAACGGCTCTGCATCGTACTGGGCTGGCGGGAGTACTGCCAGAGGCTGATCCGGCTGGTTGATATCCCGAGAATACGATCGAGGTAAAGGTCGGAAAATGGTCGTTGCGACCTCAATCACAAAAACGGAGAATATCAAGAAAAATCAACCACTCAAATCAGATAAAAACAATCAAGCACAAAATAGAGCGGTCTAGCTATAGGATTAACCTCGTATAGCTCCCAGGGTCGAACACAAGGAGCACGGGTTGGCTCGAAAGCCTACGAAGTAGTCACAATAGAATAAAATACAAAAAAGGTATTTTTAGTTGTTTTTGTTAATTTTTGTATTGTTTTGGATTTTTAAAAGATGAAGAAAATAAGAGAAAGTAAAATCAAGCACACTTGCACAATTTATTACGCACACCAAAAATAATGCAAAAATTAAGGAAAAATTGTTTTTAAGTTTTTTAGGTTTTTAAGTGTTTTTGGTTAATTTTTGATGTTTTTCTGACGGGTGGATTATTTTATAAAAATCAAACAATGCAAGAAAGGGGAGGTACTGTCCAGCAAGGCTTAAGACCCAAAAATAAAATACTTAAGGATCTCAAGAAGCCCTGGAGGTAATTTTCCTGTAATCTAGAAAGAATAAGGAAAATTTAGGCACCTTAATTATTGTTTTTGGATTTTTGAATTAATTATTATGATTTTTATGGGTTTTTAGGGTTTTTTCGATTTTTAAGGTTTTTAAGCAATGAAAAATAGCCAAAATTGGCGAGAAAATCAAACAACAAGCAAACAACAGTATCTAATTTTTTTAGAATTTTTGGTGGGGTTTTTATATTTTTTTGTGATTTTCCAATTCAAACAGTAGCTGAAAAGACTGTTTTTGAATTTTTAAAAATAATAAATGGAAGCAAAAATGTCCTCAAAAATCCCTAAAATTTCTACCCCATGGCAGGAGCCATGTGTCAAAATCTCATTGGATTTGGAGGTCGTTTGATATTTTATTCAAAAATGCAACGGGGGCATAGTGCACAAGGACCAATGTGCAAATACCCGAGAATCTGGGGGCTCTGGTGCAAATTACCCAGCAAGTCACGCGCGTGGCGCGTGGCTGGGGCACACAGGGACCAAATTGCAATAAAAACCAAGTCTTAGGGCTATTTGATAACTCGTATCAAAAGTCCAGGGACATGGATGTAAAAAGCCCACTAAATATCGCACATGCGCATAAACAACACTCACAGGGGCATAACTGCAATTACTCAAAAAGATTCATTCCATTCATAACATCCCAGATCTACAGGACTAAAGATATAAAAAGCCCAGATACACACGTGACGAAGCACGTGGTCACACACAAACAGGGGCATACATGCAATTAACAACAAGCACAAGGTCCATACTGCAATTTACCCTACGCAAATAAAGTTTTAAAACTATTTACAGGACTAAAAGTAAAATGACAAACTACGAGGGGGGGCCTAAGATATTTACCCCTTTATTCGCCGACGGCCAGATATGCGCCACGTGGTGATCGGACGGCTGAGATTGGATGGCGCTCTCCTTCTCTTCTCTTCTTGGGCTCGATCGACGATGGAGACGAAGCCACGTGGATGATCTAACGTCCGAGACTCTGATGCTTCTCTCTGCTATCAACGGTCCGGATGCACTCCTCGGATGGATCTACGGCTACTGCTCCTCGAAAGATGGACGCTCACGATCAGAACTGGAGCTAAGGCGTCATCGGACGGCTCTGGATGATGGAAGAAGAACTCGACGCCGGCGAACTTCGCCGGCCTCCTGCGTGAACTCCGGTCCTCCCCAGCTGCTGCTAAAGCTCGGAACACGTTCCTGGTGCAGCCCCGCAGCTGATGGTGGTGGCCGATGGCCCAACCGAGCCCTGGAGGGGCTCCGGCGAGGCTGGCGGCGCGAAGCTCCGGTCTGAACTATAAGGGGGGCTCAGATGCCTCCCTTTGAACCTGCAAAGCAACCAGAACGCTTCGCGGGTCGAGGGCAAAATGCCTCGACCCAAGGAAGCGGGGTGAAGGTGGTCTGTGCGGTGGGGCGAACGAGCTCCGGCGAGGCGGAGACGGTGGAGCTCGACTCCCAGCTCCGGGGCGAGCTGGGGTGAATGCGTGGGTGAAGAACGTGCGCAGGGAGATGGCGGAGGTGGCAGGGTGCTCCGATGGTCGAAAGATGAAGCGAGACGATCGGAATCAACGAAACACGGGGATGGGTCGATTTGGGGGTACCTCGAAATTAGCCTAATCAAGAAAGAACGGAGGTTACCTGGATGGCGATGTAGACTGTGGTGGAGCTCAGCTGTCTCCTGGTCCTCGCCTCAAGGGCCGTCACTTCCCGAGGCTCAAGCTCCAGATGTTCGTCGGAGCGCGGCGGCTACAAGCGCCCGGATCGATGGTAGACGCACCTCCTCCTCGCTGCGACACAGGCCGGCGCGAGCTGTCACCTCGGTGGACACAGTGGAGCTCACAGGAAAGAGAATGGCTAGCCAAAGATGGCGCGAGAAAGCGGCGGAGCTCGGATTATATACGCATGAAGGTCCGGAAAGGAGGTGGCGGGTAGGGCGCGCCGAAGCGCGGATCTCGAGGCAGAAGCTCCGGCGAGCTTCTCGGATGTGCTGAGGTCATAACGGACCCGGATTTGGGGTGAATGGGAATCGGGTCAACAAAGGAGATATCCGAGAAGGCGGGTCGAAAACTCAAACCCGGGCTCTGGTGGTCCTGGGGGAGGTGTTGACCGGGGGTCAACAATCCCCCGTGGACCAATCAGAACCCGCCAATATTTGGGATTTTATTTGATTTTTTTGAGGCCTTAAATGGCCGAATTTCCAAAAACTTAAAACATGAAAAATGTTTGTTTTAATTTTTTCTATTTTTTTGTGATTTTTAATTAATTTTTGGAATTTAAAATAAGGTATATACATATTAGCTATACATAGGTATATATACATTAAGTAGATTTTTGATTTTTGATTTTTGTAATTTTTATTTGATTTTTGGTTTAATTCTTTTTATTTTATTTATTTACAAAACACAAAAAGGAATATTTACACAAAGTTTTGGAAATAAATAGCTTTATTTACAAGGTGAAGTAAATAGAGAGATGATGAGCTATGTACATGATGCAGGGTTCTTTTTGAATTTTTGATTTTTAATTTTTTGTTTTGTTTTCCATAGTTTCTATATATATAAAATATGTACAAATATATTTTTTTGGTTGAGGAAAATATTATTTATTTATTTACATAAATATATATACACATGAGCCCCTATCTCCCTCTACTTGTGGCTTTTATGCGGTCAGGCCCATGCTGAGCCCTCCCTTGGGTTAGGTTGCTCAATATTTATTCTAAATATTTCCCTCTTTTTCTTTTTCCTCTTTATTCTTTTATTTTTGCACAAAAACATGCTAATTACATATTTTTACAAAATGCATGCTTTTGCTAATTATTCCTATTTACACATATCTACATGCATTTGCATAAGTTTTTGTAGCTAAAATATAAGAATAAAGAGTGATGAATGGGTATTCATCACCCCCCTATACTATACTTTGCTAGTCCCTTAGCAAACACTTATTTGAAAAAGAAGTGAAAACGAAAGAAAAAGAAAAAGAAAAAAAGAGGATGTACATGGATCAAGGTTGAGTTGTTAAACTTTCCTTCATTAAATTGAAATATGGAGCTCGATCAGATCTTTGGATTATTAATGTGTCGGAACCTTATTTAGACTTAAGCTTAAAACTCAACAGCCTCCAAGTTCCACCACTCTATGGGCAAGACTCCTCAATAAACCAGATCAGAACAAGTCTACATACACAAACTCTAATGACCATGAATCTTTCCAAGCAGTGTAAGTGATATGTGGCTCCCCACCTCAGAAGCAACAAAGAAACAACCTCCCTCAACCTGGTAACTCTAATGCCTCGGTCTAGCAACTCTTTCCTCGAGAAGCAGGGTATTTCCTTCTAAGTTCAAGTGCACCCGGCTCAAGAAGAGGGGGAAGAAGTATAGAGTTTTGGAAGCCTAGCCAGTGTAGCTAGGTCTCCCGCTGCAAGCTTCATGAGATGTAACATGAATACCATAAGCTTTGCTTTATTTGACTATGTACACTCCGGTGGGGTTATTAAATTTTCAATCCGACCCACCACTTTTTTGGAGTTCTTTTTGCATTTTTGCATTTTTTTTCAAAGACTTCTGTACAGCATATCTACATGGTGCAGCATATAAGAAATTTCCCCTTGAGCCAGTAGACTATCCCTCTTTTGAAGCTTTATTGCAACCCACGGCTTCTATCTTTAGTCTTCATCACCACTAGACCAAGTTGAGGTGCACTTCCTTCACTAGAAGAAGAAGAGAGGTTCCGCCTAGAAGTACTACCCTCATATGCTACCCCAAGCCAAAGGAAACTGCCTCCTCACCACCTCATCCGTGGAGAGCCATGTGTAAAGTGCAGGTGCAAGTCAAGCCATTGTCTCTAAGAGTCATGCGTGTGTTGTTAAGTGTTCTACTTAAGCTCATCAAGATGACATATGCTCATAGCCTAGTGGACTCAAAGAATTAAGTCCTTATGGACCTGAAAAGCCTTAACCCTAAGTCCTATAAGGTTCCTCTTAAAGTTAGGTGGATTAAGATCTTATTCAAGCTCCATTTCTCAATTTAATTCCAGGCTTAGTTTAAATGTCAACTCTCATCCAGGAAAAACTATATACATATCTGTACACAAGATGCTATTTACAAGTATTTTACAATCCTGCAAAATTTTTGAAAAATGTTTTGAAATCATGGATGATGAATGAGGTGCAAGTTTTGCAAAAAGATATTCACAAGTATTTACACAAGATTTTTGCAAACTTTTGATTTTCAAAACATTTTGGAAAAATTTTGTACTATATACATAATTTTGATACAACATATTTACACAAGCTTTACACAAAATATTTTTGAAATCATTTTTACAAAAATACTTTGTACACTAACTATGTATGTGCAAGGATAAAAGAGGTTTATGTACATGAAAATTTTTAAATTTTTGTGATTTTTAGCCATTTTATTTATTAACACACTCACACAAAGTACGAGTTATGGCTTAAAGTATATATGAAATATATACACACCCCCCTATACTTAGCTCGAACGATGTCCTCAGAGTGATCAAGAGCGATGAAGAAGACATAACTCGTGCTAAGTAAAAGGGAAGTGAAAAGGAATGGCTAAGTACAGGAACGAATAAATGAATAGAATAAGAGGAACTCGGTGGTTTCCCCCTATACTTAGGATTAACTAATCCTAAGTATAGCAAGCTGTACATGAAGGGAAAGCCGAGTGAAGAAGATACAGGATCTGCCCCCCCTATACTTAGGGTAAAATATCCCTAAGTATAGGCAGCAAAACAGGGGCAAAACGACTGAAAAGAATACTCGTAGGTCCGACATCCCCCCTATACTTAGGGTAAAGTACACCCTAAGTATAGCAAAATCATAAGATGAGAAAAGGGATGTGGGACTAAAGAATAGAATGATATGGACAACTGGATCTATACAGGCGGAGGAACAGTGAAAATCAGGCGTGAGATGCAAAAGATGTGAGTCAAAAGACCACATCTCACGCAAAATGAATAGGGGCACAAATGATAACGTCCTGCGGCTCATGATCTAGAAATGGCTTGAGTCGCTGGCCGTTCACTCGAAAGGTGCTCTCAGAAGACAACTCGGATATATCGATACTACCATTGTCGTGCACCTTCCTGACTAGAAAAGGTCCCTTCCATTTGCTCTGTAGCTTCCCTGGAAATAATCTAAGCCTCGCATCAAACAGCCATACTCTCTGTCCAATCTCAAAATGCTTGTGGCTGATATGAGAATCATGCCACTCCTTCACTTTTTCCTTATAATGTAGGCTGCTTGAGAAAGCTGCATCTCTAAGCTCCTCCAGGGCAGCTAACTCTGCCCTCCTCTGGTCTCCTATACCATCTGGATCCATCAAGATATCAGTAACTGCCCAAAGTGACTTGTGCCTCAGCTCAACAGGTAAATGGCACGGCTTGCCATAAACGAGGCGAAAGGGAGATGTACCCAATGGAGTCTTGAAAGACGTCCGATATGCCCACAAGACCGAGTCCAAAAGCTGTGACCAATTCTTTCGGTCAGGGCGGACGACTTTCTGCAAAATATTCTTGATCTCCCTATTCGACACCTCAGCTAGACCATTCGTCTGTGGATGGTAAGGTGTGGCAACACGATGGTCTATGCTGAACTCGTTAGCAAGGGCCTTCACCTGGTCGTTGATGAAATGAGACCCCCCATCAGAAATAAGGACTCGTGGAACCCCGAACCGCGTGATGATATGTTTCCTCAAAAATCTGCAAACTGTCCTCGCATCAGCGGCTCGGGCGGGGATAGCCTCAACCCAACGACTAACATAATCAACGGCCAACAGAATGTACTCAAATCCCTGACTCTTAGGGAATGGACCCATGAAATCGATGCCCCATGCGTCAAAGACCTCACAGAAGTGAATGGGCTGCATCGGCATCATATCACGCTGTCCACAAGTGCCCATCCTCTGACAGTCAGTACACCTCTTCACGAACTCATCAGAGTCCTTGAAGAGGGTAGGCCACCACAAGCCGGATTGGAGCACTTTCTGTGCCGTTCTCCTCCCAGAATGATGTCCTCCTGCCTCAAACTTGTGGCAGTAGGTGAGGACGCTATGGTGTTCCTCCTGAGGAATACACCGACGCCAGACGCTATCCCCTCCTTCGTGGTAAAGGATGGGATCCTCCCAGTGGTAGGACTTGGCCTTCGCAAGGAAGGTCTCAAGCCTCTGCCTGGGCCAATCTTGTGGGACTTTCCCTGCAACGAGAAAGTTCACAATATCGGCATACCACGGGAGTGAGGTGATAGCAAGAATCGCCTCATCTGGGAAGGTATCACGAATAGGATCAATCTGCTCAGAATCCTCAGGCTGCTCTAATCGGGAGAGATGATCCGCCACCACATTCTTGACTCCAGGCTTATCCTTAATCTCAATGTCGAACTCCTGGAGTAGAAGGATCCATCTAGTCAGTCTGGCCTTGGAATCCTTCTTTGCCATAAGGTACCTGATGGCGGTATGATCTGTAAACAAAGTCACCCTAGATCCAATGATATATGATCTGAACTTATCTAAGGCAAACACTACTGCTAGCATTTCCTTCTCTGTGACAGTATAATTCCGCTGGGCGGAATCCAATGTGCGGCTAGCATAGTGTACGGCAAATGGCACTCCATCCCTCCTCTGTCCCAGCACTGCCCCCACGGCAAAATCGGAGGCGTCCGTCATGATCTCGAATGGGAGAGACCAATCAGGCGGCTGGAGGACAGGAGCCTCTATCACACATCTCTGGAGAGTAGCAAACGACGAAAGACACTTGTCATCGACAAGGAACTCGGTGTCTTTCGTCAAGAGGTCAGTCAACGGTCGGGCAATCTTGCTGAAATCCTGAATGAACCTCCTATAAAAACCAACATGCCCCAGGAATGACCATAACTGCCTCAAATTGGACGGCGGTGTGAGTTTTCTAATGACATCAACCTTGGCCGGATCAACCTCCATGCCCCTGTTGGAGATGATGTGGCCAAGCACCGTCCCTTGAGTCACCATGAAGTGACTCTTCTCCCAAGATAGCACCAAATGGAACTCAATACATCGCTGGAGTACCCGGTCTAGGCAGTCAAGACAAGAATCAAATCCGTCGCCGTAGACCGAGAAATCGTCCATGAAGACCTCCAAACACTCCCCTACCATGTCCGAAAAGATCGACAGCATGCATCTCTGAAAAGTCGCAGGGGCATTGCATAGCCCAAATGGCATGCGTCGAAAAGCATATGTGCCGAAGGGACAGGTAAAGGTGGTCTTCTCCTGATCTTCAGGAGCGATGGCCACCTGGTTGTAGCCCGAGTACCCATCCAGGAAACAATAATGGCTCTTCCCTGCCAGTCTCTCAATGATCTGATCAATAAAGGGCAGGGGGAAATGATCCTTCTTGGTGGCTTGGTTGAGTCTCCTGTAGTCAACGCAAACCCTCCAAGAAGTGGGTACTCGTGTAGCGATCTCATCTCCCAACTCACTGATCACAGTCGTGATGCCCGTCTTCTTGGGCACCACATGCAAGGGGCTGACCCACTTGGAGTCGGAAATGGGATAAATAAAATCTGCGCTCCACCATTTGGATATTTCCTTCATAACGACCTCTCTCAGGTTGGGGTTCAGTCGCCGCTGGAACTCTCGCGACGGCTTCGCCCCTTCCTCAAGATAGATATGGTGGGAGCACACTGCTGGACTAATCCCATGGAGATCCGCTACGCTCCATCCGATCGCCTTGCGGTTCTTTTCAAGAACCCCCATCAGACGGGATTCTTGCTCTCCAGTCAACTCGGCTGAGATGATGACTGGGTACATCTCTGGATCGCCCGCAAGGAATCGATACTTCAGCGAAGTAGGGAGCGACTTTCGCTCTGGAATGCTGGGTGCTGGCAAATCTGGCTGTGGAAGAAACCGAGTGAAAGCTGCAAGGTCGGCCACATCTGCCTGGGAAAGTGAAAGCGTACTCTCGCAAACTGGATCGGGAGAAGGCGGCTCAACTGTACTGTCTCTGCTCTGCTCTGCCTCTACCTCCTCCTCTGTAGGCTCAGGTGAACTCAGGTCTGGCATCTGATCATAACAATCTGCCCAATCAGACTCTGAATCCGAGGGATCTGCATCAGAAACGGTGGCATCAGTACCACCGGAAAACAAGGTGGCCTCAGCACCACCATCACGAGTCACTGTGCTGCGATCGAGAACCGGCTCTGCTGCCGTAAAGGTATCCGGAACCAGGTCTGTGCTCTCCAGACCCTCCTCTGCTATCGTCTCTGCATCAGCTGTATCTGAAAGTGAGAGGGTGGTCTGTGTCTCCAGGTCTGCCCAAGCTGCCTCATCATCTGAAATCACAAAATCGCAGTCCTGGTGGATGTCTGGCTCTGCGTCTGTCAGCTGCTCTGTATCGGTACTCGCATCTGAGCTGGCTCTGAGTCTGGCTCTATAATCCTCGACCGTCTCTATTTGTACACTCTCGCCCTCGACGCGAAAGTACACCTTCCCGCTATCATGATCAGTCACCGCCTTGGCTGTGGCCAAGAACGGACGACCAAGGATGATGGGGGTATCAGTCACTGACTCAGGGATCTCCATGTCCAACACTACGAAGTCCACGGGGAATTTCAGGCCCTGAATCGTGACGATAACGTCTCGTAATAACCCCTTCGGCCTCTTGACAGATCGATCAGCGAACTGAAGGACTGTCCTGCTCTGTCGAAGAGTGCCCAACTCGAAGCGGTCGAGAAGGGCTGCCGGAAGAAGGTTAATCGACGATCCGCTATCTAAAAGAGTACGGTCGAACCTCTGCTCACTAATCTGGCAACTGACATACGGGGCCCCTGCATCTGGCCTCTTGGCTGGCAGTCGGTTCTGGATCGCGAAGCACGTGGCTTTTGTCAGCACATGTATCTCTGAAGTATGGTTCCTCCTCCTCCTCCTCCTAACTGTAGTCCTCTCTCTCAAAGATCTCTGGAGAAGGGGTATGTGCTGCAAAGCCTCCTGGAGGGTCAGCTGAATGTGGAATCGATCTATCATGCTCTGGCTGAACTCCTCGAACTCTCTCTTTTTTGTATTTTCTTTTTTCTTCCCCTTCCCCATCTGAAGGGCTCTAGGGAAGGGGATCACTGGGTCCTTCTCAGATGAAGGACTAGGAGAAGATCTACGCGGTTCAAGGACCGGATCCACACATACATCATGCACAATAGTGGGACCAAAAGAATGTAAACCTTTTCCTTTATTCATCACAGAATCCTGAGATACATGACCATGAGGAAAAACAACAACTCTCTCTCTACAGACACCGGTGGCCTCAGTACCACCACGGACGGGCTGCTCTGCTGCTGCTGGTGAAGGTAGACGTCGGGCGGCATCAGTACCGCTCTCTGGCTCGGCTGCTGCTGGGGTGGCATCAGTACCACCTCCTCGATCTGGTGAAGTGGCGGCCTCAGTACCACCTGTGGGATCAGCATCATCGGTGGTCTCAGTACCACCGTCATCGACTGGAGCGGCCTCAGTACCGCTCTCCTCCTCCTCCTGGGGCGCCTCTGGATGGTGCTCAGCTGAGGCGCCGCCGCCGGCTGGGGTCCTACCGCTCCTAAGCATGGCAAAATCAACATCAAACAGATCTGAAGAAGTATCATCAAATGGATCGCTAGGAGTGGCTAACTCAGTATGTACTACCTGCTCAGACTTCCGCTTCAGGTTGTTCGGATTGGGCTCTATCTGTGCAGGTATGGCGGCCTTCCCTCTCACCAAGTCCCGCATCTCCTGGCGGAACTCATCCATCTCCCGTCTGAAGGTCGCCTGCTGGTCCGTGAGGAGGCGGGCGATATCATCCAAGGCAGGGCTCTCGTGGGAGCCCGACGGGTAGCCTCTCTGTGGGTGAGGCTGCTGGTACTGCTGTGGGTGAGAGGGGTAGGATGGAGGGTGATGCTGGTGCTGGTATCCCGGGTGAGCCTGCTGCTCACGTCTCCAAGACTGTCCCTGCTGCTGATGGGGACGAGGACTGTAGGATGGCTGCTGCTGATACACTGGGGGCTGCTGCTGCGGCTGGTGCTGGTCTCTCTGATGGGAGTACTGCCCTCCCTGACCTGACGGCTGCTGCTGGGGCTGGGAACCACCACTCCCCCACCTGAATCCGGGATGGTCTCGTCGGATCCCAGGCTGGGGACGGTCGTACCAGATCCCGTTGACATCCATCAACGGCTCTGCATCCAAGGGGGCTGGGGGTAGCACTGCCAACGGCTGGTCCGGCTGGTAGAGCACCATCTGCATCTCTGAAGATGGTGGAGACTGGTAGGTGGGCTGCGGCTGCTGGTACGGCTCCGCCTGTACAAAGTGAACCTGTCTAGGCTGCTCTGAGGAGCTGGAGCGCTGGGACAAGCTGCTGCTGCCGCCGGTATCGCCTCGCGACAGAAGACGGGGCTGCGAAGCCGTCTGTGTCTCCTGGAGACACATGAGCTGTGTCTTCATGTCGCTCAAGACCTGTGCCATCTGCTCCATCTGCGTGATACTCTGGCACTGCTTCTTCTCTATCAGCTCCATGCGGTCCAACTTCTCGCTAATGATGCCCATGTCCGCAGCGGACGACTCTGCCTGTGCTGCTGCGACTGCGGATGAACTGGATGGACCTGCATCGACCCGTGCTATCCGCTGGTACTGCACGGGTCCTGGCTGGTGTGGCTGAGTCTTCTGAGTGTAGAGCCTGGTCTGAGACATCACCATATAGTTCTCTGACATCTCCTCGTAAATGGCCCAGACCTGGTCATGGTCCTTGGCGAAGTAGGACCCGCCGCAAGAAGCGTTCACCAGGCCCTGAAGCTCTGGCGTCAACCCGCTGAAAAAGCTCTGAACTAGGTTCGGCTTCGATATGTCGTGGTGCGGGCATCTGTCAAGGAGCTCTCGGAACCTCTCCCAAGCCTCGTGGAACTGCTCGTTGGGGAACATGGAGAAGTTGCTAATCAGGGCCCTCGCTGCATTCGTCCGCCCGAGTGGATAGTACTTTTTCAAGTACTCGGTGCGGAGCTGATCCCAGGTATACACAAACTTCCCTAAGTGCTTCAGCCAGTTGGCTGCTCTGTCTGCCAGTGAAAACGGGAAGGCAATCATCCGTATAGTGTCCTGGTCCACGTGGCGATCGTGGACAGTGCTGCAGATCATAAGGAACTCCTGGAGGTGGAGGTGGGGCTCCTCGGTGGCTAGCCCGTGGAATCGGGGTAGTAGCTGCAAGGTGTTCGGGGGGAACTTGAAGTCCCCCACGATAGCTGGCACTACCACCCAGTGATGCATCAGAGTGGATCCGGGGTTGTGTAACGCCCGCATCGGCTGTGGTGGTCCTCCCGCTGCCGCGGCGGCTGCCGCTGCGGCGGCGGCGGCTGCTGCTGCTGCGGCTGCTGCGGCTGCCGCATCTGCATCAAGCAACTCCTCCGGCTCGCTCTGCTCTGATCCTCGCTCTTCTCGGAGCCTCTCCAACTCGCGCCTCATCTCAATCATGAATGCTCCCTGATCGCGGAGCTGCTGCTGAACCGTCTCAAGTGATGCGATCAGGGTGGAGTTGATCGCCCCCTGGTCAAGCACAACATGATGGTCTCCCTGTCGACCTCTGGGGGAATATTCTGCTCTGGCGGCCATAACGACGTCTGCAAAACCAAACGAGCCCAACTCAGGTGCTGTCAAATGTATCAATCTCTCCTCGGGCTCGTGTCTCTCAGGAAGGTCAGAAAGGGGGTCGAGGGGGAACAGGGCGGAATCGTACTCGGGCTCGGAGAGCTGGTCTGAGCTCTCACTAGCCAACCTAGATGATCGGGTAGACGTGCCCGAAAGCGGTGCAGCCAGAGGCTGCCTAAGAGACCGTCTACCCATCATCTTGATCTGGGCGAGTAGGGAGGATGAGATCTGGAATCAACTATGATCACAAAACAAACCCCCGGTTCACCAACGCAACGCGAGCTGAAGACCGTGAAAGTTCGGTCAAATTATCTTGTCTATTTTATTTTGGTGAACACACAAAGTATCAGAGCGCTTACGTGACCTGTTAGGATATCCGATACTAGCCCCAACCGACTGTCCCGCACTAGGAAGTCGGTAATCAGTCGGGTCTAGAACCGGGAGGCTCTACCTAGGGTGCGGGTCACTCTCTCGCGCATCCAAACCAGACAATGAGGGGGTTGCTCTCCCCAAGACAAAGTTTTTAGGGTGAGCGGTTTTTTAATGATCAAGTATGATTAGCAGTCCCTGATTTTATTGTTTTTCTTTTTAATATTTTTCAAAGCAAGCAAAAGGCCTAACGAATTTTTCGGTTCTCCTGATTATTTAAGCCGAAAACAGGGGGGAGAAGACGAAAAAACCGATGCACGATGAAATCAATGATGCATGCAAAGTAAGGAAGGCGTACCTGACTCCAGCACTCTACATGCAATATGATCCGCGCATAAATTTAAAGGCAGGAAAGTAAACTACCTAAATGATGCAAGCGGTAAAAACCGAGTCCTAAACAGCAGTGCTAGCGTAGAACCGTCTAACCGATCACCGACCCTCAAGCTAAGGAGTCCGGTCTTGGCTTACCCCTCCTCTTCTCGACAGGTCGAGTTCAGGAGTTAGCGCTTGTGGGGCAGGCTCGCGGCACGTAGGCTGCGAAGGAAGATGAATCGGTTATTTTTATTAATTATTTTTAGTAGGTCCAATTAACGATCTATAGGAACAGATCAGCAATTAGGTGTGGGGATCCTACTATTACGGCACAGTCACCAGAAAATCCTACTGCTAGGGGCTCAATCAAAAAGCCGCGTAAACACCGGAAAGGCAGTAAAAAAGGAAAAAATAAAAGCCGCGAAAAAGCAGCGAAAAACCGCTAAAGTCTAAAGGGTCCCCCGAGCACGCCGGTGCTCGGCGAAACAGACCCTGGAGTCCAAACAGTCCAAGTCCACAAGTCTGAAACCTGTATTATTACAATGATGAATGAATAAAATCCTAAGCTACCTCACCCACTCAACTCTCTCTCTCTCGCTCTCTCCTGCGGCTTCGTGAAGAAAGAAGCCGCCTCCGCCTCGCTCGGGTGCTCCGGCGCTCCTAAGAATGCCGCCCTCGCTCCTCGGGCCCTCGCAAGAAAAAGAAAGAAGTGTGGTCAGTCCCAAAATTATTCAAAAATATCAGAAAAATATATATAAGAAAAATATATACAAAAAGCCGCGAATCAAAAAGCCACGGAAAAATCTAAAAGACTACTAAGCCGTGCTCCCCGGCAACGGCGCCATTCTGATATCCCGAGAATACGATCGAGGTAAAGGTCGGAAAATGGTCGTTGCGACCTCAATCACAAAAACGGAGAATATCAAGAAAAATCAACCACTCAAATCAGATAAAAACAATCAAGCACAAAATAGAGCGGTCTAGCTATAGGATTAACCTGGTATAGCTCCCAGGGTCGAACACAAGGAGCACGGGTTGGCTCGAAAGCCTACGAAGTAGTCACAATAGAATAAAATACAAAAAAGGTATTTTTAGTTGTTTTTGTTAATTTTTATATTGTTTTGGATTTTTAAAAGATGAAGAAAATAAGAGAAAGTAAAATCAAGCACACTTGCACAATTTATTACGCACACCAAAAATAATGCAAAAATTAAGGAAAAATTGTTTTTAAGTTTTTTAGGTTTTTAAGTGTTTTTGGTTAATTTTTGATGTTTTTCTGACGGGTGGATTATTTTATAAAAATCAAACAATGCAAGAAAGGGGAGGTACTGTCCAGCAAGGCTTAAGACCCAAAAATAAAATACTTAAGGATCTCAAGAAGCCCTGGAGGTAATTTTCCTGTAATCTAGAAAGAATAAGGAAAATTTAGGCACCTTAATTATTGTTTTTGGATTTTTGAATTAATTATTATGATTTTTATGGGTTTTTAGGGGTTTTTCGATTTTTAAGGTTTTTAAGCAATGAAAAATAGCCAAAATTGGCGAGAAAATCAAACAACAAGCAAACAACAGTATCTAATTTTTTTAGAATTTTTGGTGGGGTTTTTATATTTTTTTGTGATTTTCCAATTCAAACAGTAGCTGAAAAGACTGTTTTTGAATTTTTAAAAATAATAAATGGAAGCAAAAATGTCCTCAAAAATCCCTAAAATTTCTACCCCATGGCAGGAGCCATGTGTCAAAATCTCATTGGATTTGGAGGTCGTTTGATATTTTATTCAAAAATGCAACGGGGGCATAGTGCACAAGGACCAATGTGCAAATACCCGAGAATCTGGGGGCTCTGGTGCAAATTACCCAGCAAGTCACGCGCGTGGCGCGTGGCTGGGGCACACAGGGACCAAATTGCAATAAAAACCAAGTCTTAGGGCTATTTGATAACTCGTATCAAAAGTCCAGGGACATGGATGTAAAAAGCCCACTAAATATCGCACATGCGCATAAACAACACTCACAGGGGCATAATTGCAATTACTCAAAAAGATTCATTCCATTCATAACATCCCAGATCTACAGGACTAAAGATATAAAAAGCCCAGATACACACGTGACGAAGCACGTGGTCACACACAAACAGGGGCATACATGCAATTAACAACAAGCACAAGGTCCATACTGCAATTTACCCTACGCAAATAAAGTTTTAAAACTATTTACAGGACTAAAAGTAAAATGACAAACTACGAGGGGGGGCCTAAGATATTTACCCCTTTATTCGCCGACGGCCAGATATGCGCCACGTGGTGATCGGACGGCTGAGATTGGATGGCGCTCTCCTTCTCTTCTCTTCTTGGGCTCGATCGACGATGGAGACGAAGCCACGTGGATGATCTAACGTCCGAGACTCTGATGCTTCTCTCCTCTGCTATCAACGGTTCGGATGCACTCCTCGGATGGATCTACGGCTACTGCTCCTCGAAAGATGGACGCTCACGATCAGAACTGGAGCTGAGGCGTCATCGGACGGCTCTGGATGATGGAGGAAGAACTCGACGCCGGCGAACTTCGCCGGCCTCCTGCGTGAACTCCGGTCCTCCCCAGCTGCTGCTAAAGCTCGGAACACGTTCCTGGTGCAGCCCCGCAGCTGATGGTGGTGGCCGATGGCCCAGCCGAGCCCTGGAGGGGCTCCGGCGAGGCTGGCGGCGCGAAGCTCCGGTCTGAACTATAAGGGGGGCTTAGATGCCTCCCTTTGAACCTGCAAAGCAACCAGAACGCTTCGCGGGTCGAGGGCAAAATGCCTCGACCCAAGGAAGCGGGGTGAAGGTGGTCTGTGCGGTGGGGCGAACGAGCTCCGGCGAGGCGGAGACGGTGGAGCTCGACTCCCAGCTCCGGGGCGAGCTGGGGTGAATGCGTGGGTGAAGAACGTGCGCAGGGAGATGGCGGAGGTGGCAGGGTGCTCCGATGGTCGAAAGATGAAGCGAGACGATCGGAATCAACGAAACACGGGGATGGGTCGATTTGGGGGTACCTCGAAATTAGCCTAATCAAGAAAGAACGGAGGTTACCTGGATGGCGATGTAGACTGTGGTGGAGCTCAGCTGTCTCCTGGTCCTCGCCTCAAGGGCCGTCACTTCCCGAGGCTCAAGCTCCAGATGTTCGTCGGAGCGCGGCGGCTACAAGCGCCCGGATCGATGGTAGACGCACCTCCTCCTCGCTGCGACACAGGCCGGCGCGAGCTGTCACCTCGGTGGACACAGTGGAGCTCACAGGAAAGAGAATGGCTAGCCAAAGATGGCGCGAGAAAGCGGCGGAGCTCGGATTATATACGCATGAAGGTCCGGAAAGGAGGTGGCGGGTAGGGCGCGCCGAAGCGCGGATCTCGAGGCAGAAGCTCCGGCGAGCTTCTCGGATGTGCTGAGGTCATAACGGACCCGGATTTGGGGTGAATGGGAATCGGGTCAACAAAGGAGATATCCGAGAAGGCGGGTCGAAAACTCAAACCCGGGCTCTGGTGGTCCTGGGGGAGGTGTTGACCGGGGGTCAACAATCCCCCGTGGACCAATCAGAACCCGCCAATATTTGGGATTTTATTTGATTTTTTTGAGGCCTTAAATGGCCGAATTTCCAAAAACTTAAAACATGAAAAATGTTTGTTTTAATTTTTTCTATTTTTTTGTGATTTTTAATTAATTTTTGGAATTTAAAATAAGGTATATACATATTAGCTATACATAGGTATATATACATTAAGTAGATTTTTTATTTTTGATTTTTGTAATTTTTATTTAATTTTTGGTTTAATTCTTTTTATTTTATTTATTTACAAAACACAAAAAGGAATATTTACACAAAGTTTTGAAAATAAATAGCTTTATTTACAAGGTGAAGTAAATAGAGAGATGATGAGCTATGTACATGATGCAGGGTTCTTTTTGAATTTTTGATTTTTAATTTTTTGTTTTGTTTTCCATAGTTTCTATATATACAAAATATGTACAAATATATTTTTTTGGTTGAGGAAAATATTATTTATTTATTTACATAAATATATATACACATGAGCCCCTATCTCCCTCTACTTGTGGCTTTTATGCGGTCAGGCCCATGCTGAGCCCTCCCTTGGGTTAGGTTGCTCAATATTTATTCTAAATATTTCCCTCTTTTTCTTTTTCCTCTTTATTCTTTTATTTTTGCACAAAAACATGCTAATTACATATTTTTACAAAATGCATGCTTTTGCTAATTATTCCTATTTACACATATCTACATGCATTTGCATAAGTTTTTGTAGCTAAAATATAAGAATAAAGAGTGATGAATGGGTATTCATCACTGGTAGACCACCATCTGCATGTCTGGAGATGGTGGTGACTGGTAGGAGGGCTGCTGCTGGTGGTACGGCTCCGCCTGTACAAGGTGAACCTGTCTAAGCTGCTGGTGTGAGCTGGATCGCTGGAACGAGCTGCTGCTGCCGCCGGTATCGCCTCGCGACTGAAGACGGGGTTGTGAAGCCGTCTGTGCCTCCTGGAGACACATGAGCTGGGTCTTCATGTCGCTCGGAGTCTGTGCCATCTGCTACATCTGAGTGATGCCCTGGCACTGCTTCTTCTCGATCAGCTCCATCCGGTCCAACTTCTCACTGATGATACCCATATCCGGAGCGGATGACTCTGCCTGTGCTGCTGCTACTGCGGATGAACTGGAAGGACCGGTGTCGACCCGTGCTATCCTCTGGTACTGCACGGGTCCTGGCTGCTGGGGTCTGCCCTGAGTGTACAACTTGGTCTGGGACCTTGGTCTGGGACATCACCATGTAGTTCTCGGCCATCTCCTCGTAGATAGCCCAGACCTGGTCGTGATCCTTGGCGAAGTAAGGCCCGCCACAAGAAGCGTTCACCAAGCCCTGAAGCTCTAGTGTCAGCCCGCTGAAGAAGCTCTGAACAAGGTTCGGCTTCGAGATGTCGTGGTGCGGGCATCGATCAGTCAGCTCACGGAACCTCTCCGATGCCTCATGGAATTGCTCGTTAGGGAGCATGGAGAAGTTGCTGATGAGGGCTCTCGCTGCATTGATCCGCCCGAGTGGATAGTACTTGTTCAAGTACTCGATGCGGAGCTACTCCCAGGTGTAAACGAACTTCCCCAAGTGCTTCAGCCAGGTGGCTGCTCTGTCTGCTAAGGAAAAGGGAAAGGCAATCATCCTGATAGTGTCCTGGTCCACCTGACGATCGTGGACAGTGCTGCATATCATCTCAAACTCCTGCAGGTGGAGATGAGGCTCCTCTGTCGCCAAACCGTGAAACCGAGGTAAGAGCTGCAAGGTGTTCGGGGGGAACTTGAAGTCCCCCACGATCGTTGGAAGTACCACCCAGCGATGTGTCAAGGTCGACCCGGGATTGTGGTTCTCCCACATCGATCTAAGTGGTGGTGGTGCTCCTCCTGCTCCGCCTGTTGCTGCTGCGGTTGCTGCGGTTGCTGCGGCTGCTGCCGCGGCGGCAGCTGCCGCATCGTCGGGTCCTCCTCTTCTGCGGTTCTCACGATCGGCTCTCATCTTCTCGTGCTCTCTCCTCATGTCCATCATGAATGCTCCCTGATCCCTCAGCTGCTGCTGCACTGACTCGAGGGAGGCGATCAGGGTGGAGTTGATCGAACCCTGGTCCAGAACAAAATGCTGCTCTCCCTGTGGACCTCTGGTGCGATCATCAGAACTGCCGGCCATCGTCTCTGAAAAAGCAAAACAACCGAACTCAGGTGTCGATAACTCATCTGTCTGTCTTTCCTCTGGCACTGGTATCTCTGAATCATAAGAAGAAGGGTGGTCGAGGGGGAATAGGGCGGAGTCATACTTGGGTTCGGAGAGCGGGTCTGAGCTCCCACGAACCGACCTAGATGAATGGTCAGGAGTGCTGAAAAGCGGTGCAACCAGAGGCTGCCTAAGAGACCTCCTGCCCATCATCGTGATCTGGCGAGTAAGGCGGATGAGATCTGGAAAAACTATGATCGGCAACCAAGCCCTCTGTTCACCAACGCAACACGAGCTGAAGACCGTAAAGGCTCGATCAAATTATCTTGTCAAATTTTATTAGGTGAACAAACAATCTATCAGAGCGCTTACGTGACCTATTGGGATTCCCGATGCTACCCCAACCGACTGGCCTGCACGGAAGAGTCGGTAGTCAGTCAGGAATAGCACCGGAGGGCTCTACCTAGTGAACGGGTCACTCTCTCGCTCAACCAAACCAAACAATGAGGGGGTTGCTCTCCCCAAGACAAATTTTTAGGTGAGGTGTCTTTTAGGGTCGATAGTTTTAGCAGTCCCAATTTTATGGTTTTTTCTTTTTTTAGATTTTTTAATGCAAGCAAAAGGCCTAACGAATTTTTCGGTTCTCCTAGTTATTTAGTCCAAAACAGGGGGAGAAGACGAAAAAGCCGATGCGCGATAAATCAATGATGCATGCAGAGATAGAAATGCGTACCTGACTCCAGCAGTCTACATGCAAGATGATCCGCGCATAAATGTAAAGACTGAAAATAAACTACCTATATGGTGCAGTGGTGAAAACCGAGTCCTAAACAGGCAATTTCTACTCGACAGAACCGTCTAGCTTAGTTACTCGCCCTCGGTTTAAAGAGTCTGGTCTAGACCCACCCCTCCTCTTCTCGACAGGTCGAGTTCAGGAGTAGCGCTTGACGAGGCAGGCTCGCGGAGCGTAGGCTCTCAGTAAAGCGACTAAGCTATTTTTATTAGTGAATTATTAATAGGTCCTATTATCGTTCTATAGGAACAGGCAAGCAATTAAGTGTGGGGATCCTACTAATTACGGCACAGTCAAGAAGAAAATCCTAAATCTAGGGGCTCGAGAAAAACCGCGAAAAACCGTAAAAGGCAGCTAAAAAGCTAAAACCGCTAAAAAGCCGCGAAAAATCTAAACTAGTCTAAAGGGTCCCCCGAGCACACCGGTGCTCGGCGAAACAGACCCCGAAAGTCCAAGTGTCTCTGAGTACCTGTATTATTACAACAGTTCAAATTATACGGGAAATAAAACTAATATAAGCTCCTCTCTCACTCAGCTCCTCTCTCGCTCTCTCCTACGGCCTAGTGAAGAAAGGAGCCGCCTCCGAATCCCGCGGTTGCGCCGGCTCCTCGAAAGTCGCCTCCGCGGTCCTCGGGCCCTCGCAAGAAAGAAGATAAGTGTCAGACCAGATTATTGTAAAAAATAATGTCAGAAAAATATATCTACAGGAATCTATACAAAAGGCCGCGAAAAGAAAACCGCGGAAAAATTCAAAAACTGACTACTAAGCCGTGCTCCCCGGCAACGGCGCCATTCTGATGACAGGCCAAGCGACTAAGGTAAAGGTACTAAATGGTCATCGCGACCTCAATCACTCGGCTGTATCAATCAAGAAAAAATAGACCACCAAACAAAATCAACTCGAAAGCACGATAGCGGTCTTGCTGTTAATTTAACCTGGTATAGCGACCAGGGTCGAACACAAGGAGCACGAATTGGCCTTGCAGCCTACGAAGTAGTCAAAAATCGAAGGAAAAGAAATACAAAAGTATTTTTGGTGGTTTTAAAATCTTTTTATATATATTTTTTGGATTTTTAATTAATTAAGAAAATAAGAAAAGCAACTAAACAACACACTTCAACAATTTATTTAATGCACTAAAAATCAACCAAAAATTCTAATAAAAATATTTTTGTGTGTTTTATAATTTTTACTGTTTTAGTGAATTTTTGAGATTTTTCTGATATTTATTTAATTTTCTAAAAATAAAACAAGGACTGAAACTGTAGGTACTGTCTAGCCGAGCTAAAGGGACCTAGATAAAATATCTAGAAGCGCCAAATTAGCCTGGAGGTATTGTTCCTGTATAGATAAGAAAACAAGGAAAAATTTGGCACCTAATTTGTTATTTTTGGGTTTTTAATTTATTTATTAGAATTTTTGTAAGATTTTAAGTTTGTTTCAATTTTTAGATGTTTTAAGTATTGAAAAATAGCCAAAATTGGCTAAAAAATCAAGCAAGCAAAGACAAACAGTAAGTAATTTTTTTGTATTTTTTAAATGAGTTTTAATATTTTTTTGTGATTTGCAAAGTTCAACGTTAAAGAAAATACGTGTTTTTGAATTTTTAAAAATATCAAACAGTGTCTAAAATGTCTCCAAAATTTATAGAAAATTTTACATCATGGCAGGAGACAAATTTCCAATTTTCATCAAATTTGGAGTTGATTTGCTATTTTATTAAAATCACACACAAGGGCACAGTACACAGGGACCTAAACGCAATTACCAAGAGTCCTGGGGGGTCTGGTGCAAAATACCCAGCTAAACACGCGCGTCGCGCGTGCTTGAGGCACTTAGGGACCCAAATGTAATAAAAACTACTTCTGAGGACTATTTGGTAACAGGTACCAAAAGTCCAAGGGGTAGTCTGCAAATAACCCCAAAGATATCCGCACATGCACTAATAAATCACGCACAGGGGTATAAATGCAATATCCAAAAAGTATTCATTCAATCCATAACATCCAGAACTACAGGGTATTAAATGCAAAAAGCCCAGAAAAACACGTGTCGAAGCACGCGCTACATAACACACAAGGGCATAAATGCAAACTAAATAAAGAGCAGGGTCCTCTATGTAAATGTTCCAAAACTAAATAACTGAACTAAAGATTTACAATACTAAACTCTAAATAAAAGAAGGGAGAGGGCCTAAGGGTAATTTACCCTTTATTAATGGAGTCGTTGGATGGATGCCACGTGGTGCATCTGACGGTGAGGGACGCCTGGCGCTCCAAAGCTAAGCTCCTCGGGCGAATCCAACGGCGGAGGCGTAGCCACGTGTCAGATCTGACGGTGAAGGGCGTCAGTGGCTAAACCTCGCTGGATCGACGGCTGGGATCAGTCCTCCAAAGATCGGGCGGTGGCTGCTGCTCCTGGGATGAATGGCTCCGATGAAAACTAGAGCGGGAGGCTGATCTGACGATGGATGAAGGTCGAGGAAGAACAGTTCACCGGAAAAGTTCGCCGGCCCAAGGCGCACGCTCCTGACCTCCTCTGCTGCTCCTGAAGATCGGAAACGCTCCGCGATGATGTTCCGCAGCTGATGGTGGCCTCCTGACCCAGCCGAGCCTTGGAGGGCTCCGGCGAGGTCGGCGGAGGTAGAGCTCCTAGACCGAATGGTCCAAGCCCTCAGATGGGCTTGGATGTACCTTCAAAGCAAACCAGAAGGCTCTCGGGTCGAGGGCAAACTGCCTCGACCCGGTTAGGCGGGGTGAAGGTGATCGGAGGGTCGAGATGGGCGAGCTCCGGCGAAGGTGGGGACGGAGGAGCTCGAATCCCAGCTCCTGTGTGAGCTGGGTTGGATGGAGGTATGAAGAAGGTGCGCGGGAGGAAGGCGGAGGCTATGGCAAAGCCTGATGATCGAACGATGGTCGGACGTGGACGGAGTCGACGGCGAACTGCGGAGAAGCGAATTGGGGGTAATTGGAAATTAAAGAAAAAGAAAGGGAACTGGGTATATCTGGGTGGAGGAATGGGCTGTGGTCGAGCTTGCGCAGCTCTGGGTCTTCGCCTCAAGGAGCGCCTCCCTCCGAGGCTCGAGCTCTCGCTCTGGGCGGAGCACGGCGGTGGTACTCGCCGGATCAATGGAATCTGCTCCCTCTCCTCGGTGCGACACCACGGGGGACGAGCTGTCACTCTCGCCGATGCGATGGAGCTCACTGGGGGTGGAAAGAATGGCCAAAGATGGGAATGGAGGAGGCAGAGCTGGAGCTATATACGCTGAAGGGTCCGGGAAGACGAGCGCGGGTAGGGCATTCTGGAGCGCGGATCTCGAGGTGGAGGCTCCGGCGAGGGTCTCGGATATACCATGAACGATTCGGACCCGGGGTTTAGGTGATAGGGTATCGGGTTTAGGCGCGAAATTAGGGAGAAATTCGGGTCGGGCACCTAACCCGTGGAAAGTGGTCCTGGGGGGGCAGTTGACCGGGCGGTCAACAATCCCCAGGGCCAATGGGTGAAGGCCACGTGGACAAGATTTGAAAATTAAATTAAAAATACCAAATGGCCGAATTATTAAAAAGTCAAAACATGAAATATTTTTGTTTTATTTTTTTCTATTTTTTAGTGATTTTTAATTAATTTTTCAAAGTAAAAATAAGGTATGTACATAATAGGGTTATATATAGGTATATATACAATATATAGGATTTTTAATTTGATTTTTAATTTGTTATTTTTATACAATTTTATTCCCATTTTATATTTTATTTATTTATATTATAGAATGAGGAATAAAAAGACATTTTTATTTTCTTTTTATTATTTATATACGTAGGTGAAATAAATACATATGTACATTTATATACATGGTATATTTACAATAGTATTTATGATTTTTAATTTTGTTCTTTTTATTTTGTTTTTATTTTATTTTATTTTATTTATTTACACTATATTATGTAGAATATTTACAAAAACTTTTGGAAATTAATTTTGTTTATTTATAAAGCTAAATAAATAGGGATGAGTGGACTATATACAAGGTGACTATGTACATGAGTGATGTTTTTGTTTTCTTTTTAATTTTTATATTTTTATCTTGATTTTATATTTAGAAATATATATAAGTATTTACAAGCCATTTTAAGTCTATTTTTGGAAGGAAAATATTTTTATTTTATTTACATAGATATTTACACACATGAGCCCCTATCTCCCTCTACTTTGGTTTTTATGCGGTCAGGCCCATGCTGAGCCCTCCCTTGGGTTAGGTTGCTCAATATTTATTCTAAATATTTCCCTCTTTTTCTTTTTACTCTTTATTCTTTTATTTTTACACAAAAACATGCTAATTATTAAACTTTATACAATGCATGCTTTTGATAATTATTTGTATTTACATGAATATACATGCATTTGCAAAGGTTTTTGTAGCTAAAATATAAGAATAAAGAGTGATGAATGGGTATTCATCACAGAGCCGGTTCTCGACCGTGAGACAGATTCTTGTGATGATGGTGGTGTTGATGCCACCTTGGATGACACAGATCCCTCGGAGTCAGAGTCTGATTGGGCAGATTGTGATGATTATATGCCAGACCTGACTTCCCCTAAGCCTGCAGATAGGGAGGAGGTAGATGCCGAGCAGAGCAGAGACAGTCCAGTTGAGTCGCCTTCTCCAGATCCAGTTTATGAGAGAGAGTTCTCATTCTCCCGGGCAGATTTGGCAGCATACACGCGGATTCTTCAGAAGCCAGATTTTCCAGCACCAGTTTGTCCAGAGCTGAAGCCACTAACTGCGTCGTTGAAGTATAGGTTCCTTGCGGGTGAGCATGAGATGTACCCAGTCATTATCTCAGCCGATTTGACTGGAGAGCAGGAATTCCGTTTGATGGGGGTTCTTGAAAAGAACCGCAAGGAGATAGGATGGAGCGTAGCAGATATCCAGGGGATTAGTCCGGCTCTGTGCTCTCACCACATCTATCTCGAAGATGAGGCAAAGCCGTCGCGTGAGTTCCAGCGGGGGCTGAACCCGAATCTGAGAGAGGTTGTCATGAAGGAAATTTCGAAGTGGTGGAGCGTTGATTTTATCTATCTCATCTCCGACTCCAAGTGGGTTAGTCCGTTACATGTGGTGCCCAAGAAGACGGGCATCACTACAGTGGTTACGGAGTCCGGAGAGGAGATCGCTACACGAGTACCCACTTCTTGGAGGGTCTGCGTGGATTACAGACGACTCAATCAGGCCACCAAGAAGGATCATTTCCCCCTGCCCTTTATTGATCAGATCATTGAGAGACTGGCAGGGAAGATCCATTATTGTTTTCTGGATGGGTACTCGGGCTACAATCAGGTGGCCATCGCTCCCAAGGACCAGGACAAGACGACCTTTACCTGTCCCTTCGGCACATACGCCTTCCGATGCATGCCATTTGGGCTATGCAATGCCCCTGCGACCTTTCAGAGATGCATGATGTCGATCTTTTCGGACATGGTAGGGGAATGCTTGGAGGTCTTCATGGATGATTTCTCAGTTTACGGCGACGGGTTCGACTCCTGTCGTGACTGCCTAGACCGAGTGCTTCAGCGATGTATAGAGGTTCGTCTGGTATTATCTTGGGAGAAGAGTCACTTCATGGTGACTCAAGGGACGGTGCTTGGCCACATCATCTCCAACAGGGGCATGGAGGTTGATCCGGCCAAGGTGGATGTCATTAGCAAACTCGCACCACCGTCCAACTTGCGGCAGTTACGGTCTTTTCTAGGGCACGTTGGTTTCTACCGGCGATTCATTCGTGATTTCAATAGGGTTGCCCAACCGTTGACTGATCTGTTGATGAAAGACACCGAGTTCCTTGTCGATGACAAGTGTCTTTCATCGTTTGAGACTCTCAAGAGGAGTGTGATAGCGGCTCCTGTCCTTCAGCCACCCGATTGATTTCTCCCATTTGAGATCATGACGGACGCCTCCGATTTTGCCGTGGGGGCTGTGCTAGGACAGAGGAGGGACAGAGTTCCATTTGCCATCCACTACGCTAGCCGCACATTAGATTCTGCACAGCGGAACTACACAGTCACAGAGAAGGAGATGCTAGCCGTAGTCTTCGCCCTAGATAAGTTCAGATCATACATTATTGGATCTAGAGTGACCTTGTATACTGATCATACCGCCATCAGGTACCTCATGGTAAAGAAGGATGCCAAGGCCAGACTGACTAGATGGATCCTTCTACTCCAGGAGTTTGACATAGAGATTAAGGATAAGCCTGGAGTCAAGAATGTGGTGGCGGATCATCTCTCCTGATTGGAGTATCTTGAGGATTCTGAGCAGATTGAACCTATTTGTGAGACCTTTCCAGATGAGGCGATCCTTGCTATCGCTTCGCTCCCATGGTACGTTGATATTGTGAACTATCTTGTCTCCAAGAAAGTTCCACAAGATTGGCCCAGGCAGAAACTTGAGACCTTCCTCGCGAAGGCCAAGTTTTACCATTGGGAGGATCCCATCCTTTACCATGAGGGAGGGGATAGTATCTGGCGTAGGTGCATTCCTCAGGAGGAGCATCACAGCGTCCTTACTTACTGCCACAAGCTGGAGGCAGGAGGACATCACTCAGGGAGAAGAACGGCACAGAAAGTACTCCAATCCGGCCTATGGTGGCCTACTCTCTTCAAGGACTCCGATGAGTTCCTGAAGAGGTGTACTGACTGTCAGAGGATGGGCACTTGTGGACAGCGTGATATGATGTCGATGCAACCCATTCATTTCTGTGAGGTTTTTGATGCATGGGGCATCGATTTCATGGGTCCATTCCCTAAGAGTCAGGGATTTGAGTACATTCTGTTAGCCGATGATTATGTGAGTCGTTGGGTTGAGGCCATCCTCGCCCGAACCGCTGATGCCAGGACAGTTTGCAGATTTTTGAGGAAGCACATAATCACGCGGTTCGGGGTACCTCGAGTATTGATATCTGATGGGGGGTCTCATTTCATCAACGACCAGGTGAAGGCCCTTGCTAACGAGTTCGGCATAGACCATCGAGTTGCCACTCCATGCCATCCACAGACGAATGGTCTAGCCGAGGTGTCGAACAGGGAGATCAAGACTATTTTGCAGAAAGTCGTCCGCCCTGACCGAAAGGATTGGTCACAGTTTTTGGACTCGGTCTTGTGGGTATATAGGACGTCTTTCAAGACACCATTGGGCACATCTCCCTTTCGCCTCCTATATGGCAAGCCGTGCCATTTACCAGTCGAGTTGAGACACAGGTCACTTTGGGCAGTTACAGATATTATTTTGGATCCAGATAGTGTAGGAGACCAGAGGAGGGCAGAGCTAGCAGCCCTGGAGGAGCTTCGTGATACCGCCTTCTCAAACAGCCTACAGTATAAGGAGAGAGTGAAAGAGTGGCATGATTCTCATATCAGCCACAAGCTTTTGAGCCTAGACAGAGAGTATGGCTGTTTGACGCTAGGCTTCGTCTATTTCCAGGGAAGCTACAGAGCAAATGGAAGGGACCTTATCTTGTGAGGAAGGTACACGACAATGGGAGTATTGACATATCTGAGTTGTCTTCTGAGAGTACCTTTTGAGTGAACGGCCAATGGCTTAAGCCATTTCTAGATCATGAGCCGCGGGTCGTAGATGTTGCCCCTATTCATTTTGCGTGATATGTGGTCTCTTGACTCACATCTATTGCATCTTACGCCTGATTATCACTGTTCTTCCGACCTGTATAGATCCAGTTGTCCATATCACTCTATTCTTTAGTCCCACATCCCTTTTCTCATCTTATGATTATGCTATACTTAGGGTGTACTTTACCCTAAGTATAGGGGGGATGTAGGACCTTCGGGTATTCTTTTCATTCTTTCTACCCCTGTTTTGCTGCCTATACTTAGGGATATTTCACCCTAAGTATAGGGGGGGCAGACTCTGTACATCCTTCACTCGGAGTTCCCTTTATGTACAGCTTGCTATACTTAGGATTACTTGATCCTAAGTATAGGGGGAAACCACCGAGTTCTCCTCATTCTATTCTTTCATTCATCTCTGTATCTAGCCATTCCTTTTCACTTCCCTATACTAAGCACGAGTTATGTCTTCTTCATCGCTCTTGATCACTCTGAGGACATCGTTCGAGCTAAGTATAGGGGGGTGTGTATATATTTCATATATACTTTAGCCATAACTCGTACTTTGTGTGAGTGTGTGAATAAATAAAAATGGCTAAAAACCCATAAAATTTAAAATTTTTCTCCCTTGTACAAAAAATTCATTTTGCACATACATATTTATTTATACAAATTATTTTTGTACAAATGATTGTAAAATGATTTGTGTAAAGGATTTGTAAATATTTTCATAGCAAAATTATGTATATAGTACAAAATTTTGCAAAATGTTTTGAAAACAAAAAGTTTGCAAAAACCTTGTGTAAATGTTTGTAAATATTTTGCAAAACTTGCATTCATGCATACATTCATGGTTTCAAAACATTTTTCAAAAATTTTGCACGATTGTAAATATTTGTAAATAGCATTTTTGTAAATACTTGTATAGTTTTTCCTGGATCATAGTTGACATTTAAACTAGCCTGGAATTAAATTGGGAAATGGAGCTTTATTAAGATCTTAATCCACCTAATTCTAAGAGGAACCTTATAGGGCTTAGGGTTAAGGCTTTTCAGGTCCATTGGGACCTAATTCTTTGAGTCCACTAGGCTATGAGCATATGTCATCTTGATGAGCCTAAGTAGAGCACTTAACAACACACGCATGACTCTTAGAGACAATGGCTTGACTTGCACCAGCACTTTACACATAGCTCTCCACGGATGAGGTGGTGAGGAGGCAGTTTCCATTGGCTTGGGGTAGCATATGAGGGTAGTACTTCTAGGCGGAACCTCTCTTCTTCTTTTAGTGAAGGAAGTGCGTCTCAACTTGGTCTAGTGGTGATGAAGTCTAAAGACAGAAGCCGTGGGTTGCAATAAAGCTTCAAAAGAGGGATAGTCTACTGGCTCAAGAGGAAAAACTCCTTGTATATATGCCGCACCATGTAGATATGTTGTACAGTTGCACATGAAAAAAATGTGCAAAAAGAAAATAACTCCAAAAAAATGGTGGGTCGGATTGAAAATTTAATAATCCCACCGGAGTGTATATAGTCAAATAAAGCAAAAGCTTATGGTATACATGTTACATCTCATGAAGCTTGCAGCGGGAGACTCAGCTACACTGGTTAGAGCTCCCAAGGATACATGGCTACACTGGCCATGGTCCATTCTCTTCTTCCCCCTCTTCTTGAGCTGGTCGCACTTGAACTTAGAAGGGAATACCCCACTTCTCGAGGAAAGAGTTGCTAGACTGAGGCATTAGAGTTACCGGGTTGAGGGAGGTTGTTTCTTTGTTACTTCTGAGGTGGGGAGCTATATATCACTTACACCGTACAAGGAAAGATTCATGGTCGTTAGAGTTTGTGTATGTAGACTTGTTCTGATCTGGTTTATAGGAGTCTTGTCCATAGATTGGTGGAACTTAGAGGCTGTTGAGTTTTAAGCTTAAGTCCAAATAAGGTTCCGACACATTAATAATCCAAAGATCTGATCGAGCTCCATATTTCAATTTAATGAAGGCGAGTTTAATAATCAGCCTTAATCCATGTATATTTCCCTCTTTTTCTTTTTCTTTCTCTTTTTCACTTCTTTTTCAAATAAGTGTTTGCTAAGGGACTAGCAAAGTTAAGTATAAGGGGGTGATGAATACCCATTCATCACTCTTTATTCTTATATTTTAGCTACAAAAACCTTTGCAAATACATGTATATTCTTGTAAATACAAATAATTATCAAAGTGCATGCATTGTATAAAGTTTAATAATTAGCATGTTTTTGTGCAAAAATAAAAGAATAAAGAGACAAAAGAAAAAGAGGGAAATATTTAGAATAAATATTGAGCAACCTAACCCCAAGGGAGGGCTCAGCATGGGCCTGACCGCATAAAAGCCAAAGTAGAGAGAGATAGGGAGCTCATGTTTGTAAATAAAATAAAAATATTTTAATCTAAAATAAAATGAGCTTGTATATATTTGTAAATATTTGTAAACACAAAATTAAAATTAAAATAGAAAAATTAATAAAAAAAGAAGAAAATAAAAATCACCTTCCTTATACATATTCACCATGTATATAAACCCACACTTATATTTATTTCACCGTGTAAATAAATAAATTAAAATCCCTAAAAATTGGTATATATTCTATATTTCATGTTGTAAATAAATAAAATAAAAACCATCAAAAACAAAATTAAATAAAAAGAACAAAATTAAAAATAAAAAAGAACATTGTATATATACCATGTATATAGATGTATATATCTATTTATTTGAACCATGTATATATATAATAAAAAAATAAAAATATCCTTTTATTCCTAATTTTATGCTATAAATAAATAAAATATAAAATGGGAATAAAAATATACAAAAATAACTAATTAAAAATCAAAAATTTAAAATCAATATTATGTATATACCTATGTATAGTACTATAGTGTACATACCTTATTTTTTATTTCAAAAAAATAATTAAAAATCACAAAAAATAGAAAAATTAAAACAAATATTTTTCATGTTTTCAGTTTTTAATAATTCGGCCATTTAGTATTTTATTTTTAATTTCTAAATATTTATTACGTGGCCAGCCCTGATTGGTCCACGGGGGATGTTGACCCCCCCGATCAACTCCCCCCTGGACCACTGAGTCCCGGTTCCATGCCCGCGACCCGATTTCTCGAAATTTTTCACACTCGATCCGATCATCAAATCCATTAACCCCGGGCCCTAATTTGAGCTTGATCATCCCTTATCCACGCCCGGGGTGGATTTTGGGGATCCGCGCTTCGAGCTGCTCGCCCGACTCCCCGATAGTCGGACCCCTAGAGGTATAAAGTCTAAGCTCCGCCTCCTCTTTCACACATCTTTGGATTGCTTCTCTCTACCCCAGGACCTCCACAGCCTTCGTGAAAGTGACAGCTCGCTCCCGGCCGTGTCGCAGCGAGGAAAGGGAGACCAGACCACTGATCCGGTAGCTACGCGCCACCGTACGCCGCCTGGAGGTGGTGCTTGAGCTTTGGACACCGACGATCCTCGAGGCAAGAACCTGGAGCATTCCCAGCTCCCCCACAGCCGACTCCATTCATCAGGTAGCCTTCCTTCTTCTTTAATTTCCCGAATTTTCATTTTCCCCCAAATCGCTCCGTCACCGTCGAGCTTCAATTCCGACCACCCTCGCCTTCGTCCCGATCATCGGAATAGCTCATCATCATTGCCCTTCCTCCGCGCACCTTCTCCACCCACTCGCTCAACCCAGCTCGCACAGGAGCTGGGATTGGGGCTCCTTCGCCGTCGCCTCGCCGGAGCCCCTTCATCCTGACGCGCCGACCACCCACACCACTGCTAACCGGGTCGAGGCACTTTGCCCTCGACCCAGGAGCTTGTTGCGCCTCTTTGCAGGTCCAGAGGAGCCCATCTGAGGGCTTCGACATTCAGGCGCAGCAGCTCCTCCTCCGCCAGTTCTGCCGGAGCTCTCCAGAGCTCCTCGCCACCATCGGAGGGTACCATTCGACGCGGGAGGCCAAGGCGCAGCATCTCCGATCTTCAGCAGCCTCCGAGGAGCTCCCCCGTACGCGCACGAGGCCAGCAAAGTTCGTCGGCCGCCTCTTCATCGAGCATCCTCCGCAGCCGTCAGATCGTCCTCCAGCTCCAGACGCGACTTCAGCCGTTCATCTAAGGAGCTCTCCACCGTCCGATCTACTAGGAGGAGTGATCTGGACCCTCCATCCACGAGGGTTAGCCACGTCGTTCCACCGCCGTCCGATCATACACGTGGCTGGCTCTCCACCATCCGATCTGCACCGAGGACTCCTTCGTTGTGCGCCGCGCTTCCTCGACAGTCAGATCCAACACGTGGCGTGCATCCGACCCTCGACTTAATAAAGGGTAAATACCTCTTAGGCCCTTAGATTTTTAGCTGTTACTCTTTAGTCCTGTAAATATTTTTGAGCCTTTATTTTAGTTGGGTAATTTGCATAGAGGACCTTGTCGCTTCCTGTATTTACTGTTATACCCCTGTTTATAGTGGATCACATGCTTTGACACGTGCTTTTGTGGGTTAATTGCATGTATGGACCTATGGTTTCAGGGTGTTAATGAATGAATTTATATTTTTGATATTTGCAAATATGCCCCTGTACGTGGTTTAATTGTGCATGTGCTTTATATAGTGGGTATTTTACACTTTCGCCCTTGGACTTTTAGTGTGTGTTACTATTTAGTCCAGGGACTTAAGTTTTCTAGCCAATATGTCCCTGAGTGCCCCAGGTCACGCGCTTTGCATGTGAGCTCTTGAGAATTTTGCATCGGACCCCCTGGAACTTATTTTAATTGCATTTAGGTCCCTGTGTACTGTGTCCTTGTATTTGATTTTAATAAAATAGCAAATAGACTCCAAATTTGATGAAAATTGGATACATGGCTCATGCCATGGTGTAAAATTTTCTCTAATTTTTGGAGACATTTTTGACACTTTTTGATATTTTTAAAAATTCAAAAACACATATTTTCATTACTGTCTAGCTTTAAAAATAACAAAAAACTACTAAAACACCTCTAAAAATTATATAGTGTTTGTTTTGTTGTGTTTGATTTTCTGACCAATTTTGGTCATTTTTGGATTTAGAAAACCTATAAAAATTACAAAACCCTTAAAAATACATAACAATTCTAATAATTAAAAGAAAAATAAAAAATTAATAATTCTGGTGCCTATATTTTCCTTGCATTTTCTTCTATTCAAGAAAATTACCTTCAGACCTTGATAGGACCATTATCTATTTTATTTTGGTCCTCCAAGTCTGACTGGACAGTACCCTTCTTTTCTTGCCTTGTTTGATTTTATAAAATTCAATAAAAATCAGAAAATTACCAAAAATTAACCAAAAATAGTAAAAAATATAAAAAAACATAAAAACATTTTTGTTTGAATTTTTGGATGATTTTTGAGTAGGTAAATAATTGTTGTAGTTGCTTGATTTATTGCTTTTCTATTTTCTTATGAAATTAAAAACCCAAAAAAAATATAAAAAGATTAAAAATCCACCAAAACGACTTCTCTTTTATTTTATTTCTTTTTTAGACTACTTCGTAGGCCGCAAGGCCATTACGTGCTCCTTGTGTTCGACCTTGGTGGCTATACCAGGTTAATCCAATAGCAAGACCGCTACGATTTTCCTTTGATTTTTACTCTGTTTTGGTGGTCTATATTTTTTTTTCTTGATTGACACCGCTTGGTGACTTGGGTCACAACGACCCTTGATTACCTTTACCCGAGTCTTCAGGCGTGTCGTCAAGCCACCATTGACGAAGCGACCTATTATCGTCCCAACTTAGACTCCAATATCTTTCAACAACCCATCTTGATTGAGCTACGTGTTAAGTGCGAGGTCACATGTCAATCCATTATCTCAAGAGTCGTATGAATGACATGAAAGCTTCTATTAAGACACATTGAATTGACTCATGAAGATACTCTCATAGAACCTAAAGAATTAAGTCGAATTAACTTAAAGCGTCCCAATTTCGATCTTTAATAGGTTCTTCTAAAATTAAGTAGATTAAGGTCTAAACTAAGCTCCAATCTTCAGATTTTATTTTAACTTTTTCAGTTGTCAAAATCATTTAGAAAAATGCTTATGCAATGCAAGGTAAAAAATGCTTTTTTGAAAACTTTTTTTACTATGAACTTTTTATGTAATATTCAAAAGTTGTGCATATGGTTATGGGGTTTGAAATCATTTTACAATTTTTTAGGTATTTTTAAGTTTTTGCAAATTTTATGGGACTTTTAAAAGTGTAAAAAAGTTACTATATTAGTGATATGCACAAATTTTATAGGAGTGTGTTCTTCATAGTTGATTTATTATATACCCTTACCCAATGTATTAGATATTTGTTGAAAATACAAAATTATGAGTTATGACTAACACACACACACACACAACACACACACACACAGATATATATATATATATATATATGACCCCCTATACTTAGCTCAAACTATGTCCTCGTAGTGATCAAAAAGAAGAAGGGAAGACATAACTCATGTTAAGTATATAAAAGTCTATACTACAATGACTGAAAAATGAGAAATCGCTTGTTCCCATTATACTTTGGATTAACTAACCCTAAGTATATCAGATTGTACACAAAGTGGGGATGATCGGAGGTTAGAATGTAAGAAATCATCAACTTGACCTGCCTCCCCCTATACTTAGAATAAAAATGCCCTAAGTATGTAAGAGAATTATCAACAAGTTGGGAGACAGGTGAATGGATCAAAGAATGAACACTCAAGTCACTCATCCCCCCTATAATTAGGATGAATCATATACAAAGTATAATAGAGATGAAATGGATGAATGAGTAACCATAACAACAAAGGATGGAAAAAGAAACGAAAAGAAGAGAAGAAGAAAAAGAGGTGATATTTTTGGATTTTTAGTTGTCTGATCCTTTAGCACTAGGGATCTCTTCTTGATATAGCATACCTATTGAATCACCCACGAACATGAAAGTGTCAATATCTAGGTACAGTTTCAACAACTTCTTGTTAACTACAAAAGATTGTGCAATAGGTGAGAAGCTTGATATTACAATGTTGTCATTGTCACATACATTTTCCATGATGAACGATCCAAACCATTTGCTTTTCATCTTGCATGGAAATAGTTTCAACTTCACATCAAACAACCACACCTTCTGATTCAATTCAAAGTCTTTCTTCTGATATGTTTGTCATGCCATCTCCTGACTTTATCTTTTTACATAAGGCTATTGTCGTACACAGAGTCGAAATTCCAATAGTCTGTTCAGGTCAATCTTTTTTTCATGTCAAATTTCTCTCTATCTAAATTGCATACACTGATGATCATAAGGATTTGTGAATAAGTTCTATGAGATAATGTAATGGCTTGCCATCCACTAGGCAGTAGGGATACATGCTTAAAGGAGACTTGTACATTGCTCAATAAGACCAAAGGAGGCTTGTGACCAGTTCTTTATATCAGGACACATAAGTTTTTATAAGATTATTTTGATTTCCATGTTTAAATACTCGACCAAGCCATTAATATGTGGGTGATAAGGAGATGCGACATGGTGTTCGATGACGTACTCCTTTGTCAGCTTCTTGACTTCTCTATTAATAAAGCCACTAACTCTGTATGATATCAAGATCTTTGGAATCCTGAAATGTAAAATGATGTAATCTTTGAGAAATCGACAAAGAATGCGACTGTCGGCATCTTGAGCGGGGACAACCTCCACCCATCGAGTGACGTAACCAACAACAAGCAAGATGCACTCAAAACCTCGTTTGTCCAGAAATGGGCCCATGAAATCAATATCCCATGCATCAAAGACATCTGAGATTTGAATGTACTTGAGAAGAATGGTGTCTCTAGAACTTATTGTGCTGCCCATCTTCTGGCACTCAGCACAACCCTTGACATATTCAGCATCTCTAAAATGATTCTACCACCAATGCCTACATTGAAGAACTTTCGTTGTAGTCTGCTTTCCAGAATGGTGTCTACCATATTCGAACTTGTGACAATGATTTAGGATACTTGTATACTCCTCAGGGATGCAACTTCGCCATATATAAACTATACTCTCATGAAACAAATATGGATCCTCCCATTTGTAAAAATATACGTGGGATATAAACTTGTCTTCTTTCTGCTTTAGCCAATCCTATGGAGCTTCCTTGAAGATAAGGTAGTTCACAATATTAGCATGCCAAGGAGCGAGGTGAATGATACCGCTTCATCTAGGAAAGTTTCAGAATGGTGTTTTGCTCAGGAGTATCTAACTCAGTAATTCTAGAAAGGTGATCTGCCAAAACATTCTTGATTCCAGGTTTATCTCATATTTTCAAATCAAACTCTTGGAGTAGAAGGATCCAACAAAGTGATGAATCTTCATTCCATCACCTTTATTCATTCGTTTTAGCCTTTAAAACATAACTAAATGCATGTAGATATCATTATTTTGCATAAATTAGCATTCATTATTTCTTTTATAAATATTGTATAAATACATTATTTAAAGCCAAAATAAAAGAATAAAAAATGAAAAGAAATATAATTCCAATGGTATTTTAAGACCTTAAATACCAAGATGTAGGCATCATGATGACCGGATCGACAAGGAATAAAATAGGGGGAGATAAGGGTCAAAAACACAATAAAACCCTAATTATTTAGTCTTCAATAATACACTTTTGGGACCCATTTTATTTTCTCTTATATATACCTCAAATAAAGAAATTTTTTACATGAAAGTTGTAGATAAATACATAGAAAAATAAAAAAATTGATTTCACATAAAAACAACACACAGTTTACAATTTATACTCTAAATAAAATTAAAAAACTCAAACTTCACAGATCCATATCTTCTCCATATGAACTCAAAATCACCTTTAATTGTATACAACTTTTTAATAAATATTTAGTGAAGGTGATATAACTTATTTTGGATCCCTAACGTACAATATACCTGAATAAAATAATCATTTTATTTATTCTTTATATTTTTCATTATTTTGTATTTTGATAATTTTGTAAATATTTTTTATAGTGTATACATGCATTTAAAACACAATAAAATCATAAAGAAAATAATAAAAATAAAATAGTATATAAAAATACATAAATGAATTAGATATGCTTATACCTATATAATATATACCTTTATTTAAGTGTACAAAATACATTAGAAAAATATAACAAAAATATATTATAGTGTATTTAAATAAGTTATAAATATATAAATTCAGTGTATAAAATAATAAAATATAAAATACAAAATAAAATAGATAATATATAGGTAAATATACCTATACTTTTACCTAAAAAGTAAGATGTAATAAATGCATCCATAAAAAATAAAATTCATATTAAAATACTACATATAATAATAATTTTTTAATGTTTTAACAAAAAAATAAAAAAATAAATTAGTAAATTATTTTGAATTAGTTTTGAATTTCAAATATGATTTGTCTTCTTGCGATCTAGGCAGACCAATCATAGCCCAGCAATAGTCGACCATGCGTCAACTATCCTTCTTCTATCTCTAGCCGTGTCAAATGTAGCTTTGACCTATCTTCCTTGATTTCTTCCAGGTCGATTCTTACACTATTTTCGCTCGACTTCTTCTTGACTTTTGATTATTGACCCTTGAATTTTCACGTCATAATGATTTCTTGGTCGATGTGCCTTTTCCCGATGAACCAAAGCTTTTACATATCCCCCTTACCGAGCTCCTTTGATTCTTTGATCCATCTTCCTCCATTCAAAACCTAGTCTTTGAGTCCCTCGAGCATCCTGGTGATAGAAGGCATCTTTAGGAAGAACTAACAAATCATTTGGTGTTGAATTGAGGTCGATCCTCTGTGCCACCACCTCCTCCGCCAGGAGCTCCGCTTAGCACCGATGTAGGTCAGGTAATCCCTCTTTTCCTTTCTTTATGTTCCTTATCATAGAAATAGAATAGTTTAGTGTTTTGTTTACTATGATTTCCTTTGATTTAGCTTAAAATCGCAAAAGTTTTCTCGTCGGAGCTCCTGCTCCGCCGCTCATTTCCGATCAGTTCAAGCACCCTCCACCTCTGCTTTCACCTCCATCACCTTGCCCTTCCACTCCTCTACATCCCATGTAACATCATCCACCTAGATCTTGCAAAGATCTAGAATTTATTCCTCCCTCTCTATCATTAGTTGGAGGACACTGCTCAACAACATATTCTACTCATTTCGCCCACATAGCCCCCATGACCTTTTGCCTTTTTGTGCTTGAGCTAACCACGCATGTCCTAGGAGCTAAAGATCCCTATTTGAGGGACATTTTTTGGCAAGAATAGACCATGAGCTTCATTGGAGTCATCAAACTCCAGGGCTCGCTTCTTGAGCTATAGTCCTTCTTGAAGCACCTGGGAGATGCATAGAGGTTGTAGGAACGAGTACAACCCATCGGAGGGCTTCCAGGTTGTTGGAAACTGTACATCAGATTGAAGCTCGCTAGAGGTGAGTTCTTCGCATGTTCTTCCACCATCTTTGCCAACCGTTCGATCAAGAGCAACCCTCCAGATTGAGCAGCCATTGTTCGATTAACCGAAGCCTTCACTATTGTTCTAACTTAGGAGATCTAATCGAGGTCGTCAACCATTGAACCATCATCGTGCATCGAGTGAAGCACTTCCAACCGTCGATCGTGCACGTGGAGAGTATTTTACATATACACCCTTTCCACTTTTTGTGTTTTTCTTTTAGTCCTCAAACATTTGTTTGTAGTTTAAATATTTTGTAATATTTTATTTCAACTCCCGTACTTTCTTTACTTGCATTCAGGTCCATTCCACATCACCTCACGTACTTATGCACGTAAGGGGCAGGTATTTTGCTTTGAGACTCTCGTAGAATTTATATTTCATTTGAGCCCATTAATTTGCAGATTTAATGTAATATTTTCTATGAAAATTGCACCTGTCCCCCTTGGACTTTATTTAATTGTGAAAATACCCTCTCGGGTATTGTTAATTGGATATTTTTGGAAGAATTACATTTTTGGATTGAAATTCTTCTGTGGTGTTCGGATGGGTCTCAGACCTTTATATATTCACCTAAATACCTTAGCCAATATGTATTTTCTTTTGTAAATTTATTTTGTTAAAAATATATTTAAGCCTCTAAAAAATTCATGGAAATTATTTTAGATACCTAACTTATAAATATATCACATATATTTTTGGTTAGGTATTTTGTAGTTATTTTCTATTTATTGAAAATAAAAAACCGATCTAATTATCTCAATTTACATTTAGAAAAAAAGGTAAAAATCTTTTGAAAAACTACAAAAAAATCATATTTCATTTATTAGGGAATTTGAGCCAACAAACCAAAAACCACTAAAATAGAAAAAGAAAAACCTTAAAAACTAAAAAGCACTAAAATCCTTATAAAAGTTATAAAAAACCACCAAAATATAAAATTTAAAAAATATAAAAAGTCATAAAATTTAAAAATATAAAATATAAAAACAAAAATCATAAAAAATATATAATTAAAAAACCCATAAAAATTCAAAATTCCATAAAATACCCAAATCATGTATTCCACCTAATTGTGCTCTAAGATAAGTGTTCACATAGAAGGATCTATCATCACATATTTGCAAACATTATACTTTATTAAGTTCGCTCCAATGCATAATGTGTTTGATGGCACATTTCCATTAATTAGTTCTATCATCTCTTTAAAGAACATGCTACATGAGATGGGACTCAGTAGAGTATAAAGAAAAGTGAAACTCCAAAATCCAATGTTCATATAACAAGGATACAAAAAATTGCAAAAACTCACACAAGTATGATGCAAAAAGGAAGGGAAATTATGTTGCCTTGCATGGTTGTTCTTGTGCATTTACTCCAACATAATCATGTGCCATTACTTACATCATCCACAACATTGGCTTTTCTATGACATTGGGGAGCGAGGTCGGGGTCTACCAGTGTTATGATCTTAGGAACGAAAAGAGTGGCATATAGATCACTCTCACAAAACTCCCAGGTGAAAGTCGTCTTCTTCTACAACTATGATGAACTTTGATCTGCCATTGAAGGCCCTCCATCTAACACATACGATTTTGGAGGAATAATTCATATAGGTAGATGGGGGAGGAACTATGGCTCTTATATGGTTGTCCCCAAGATGTTGATATGGTAACTTTTAGGGTTTATATGGATCCTTTGACAAATCATGTCCAACAATCCACGTCACGTGTGTCAACGAAAACATCATATGTATCTTATCATCAAATTTATCGGAGTTGGAAATTTGAACTGTGATGATTCACCTTGACATGATTTTTCAAATGAGTCCAAACCTAATAGAATATGCCATGAATGAAATTCATAAATCACTTCTTTGGAATTTTACAGTCTCCAACTTCAAAACATACTTCTTAACAAATCGTAGAAGGGGGCACACCATTTGGATATATGCAATACATATATAATAAACGAGATTCATCGCCCATAATTATTAGGTTTGCTTGGGGGATAACTGAGATATACGTACTATAAACATAGACGTAACATATTGTATGGTAAAATCATAACGCCATCATTTATCTTCAGATAGCAATCGTGAGATGAGATCCCTTCATCTCAAGATGAGGGTACGATATATTCCACATCCAAACATGACATGAATAAGCCGCACTTATTCTCTATCATTTTTATATTAGTTTGATGGGCACAAAATAACTGGTAGCGTAGGAACAAGAAAGTAAAGAAATTAAGTTGATAATCTCATCCTTCTAGAAGTTTAGGAAGACAACCTGACCACAAACTTTCTCTACATAGATAAGTAGACTCATGTCAAATCCCAATTTTACAAATCAAAGACAGAGCAATCTTTTTCTCTGTCTCTCTCTCTCCTTCCTTTTTATCATTATCATTTGAAAATTTTTAAAAACACGTTAAGGCAGAGACAAGTGCCGTACTGGCTGCTGCCCACGAGTGAGCATCCTCTGATTCTCATCGTCCTTGGAACACGTGATCTACGCCTTCCACCACTCTGCCTCCTCACTCACAGCTGTGATTAGCACTATCTAATCCCATATAGGAAGCTTCCTTTATACACCCTCTCTCTCTCTCTCCGTATTAATATAATCACGACTGGTTTACCCATTTGACCACCTCCGGCGCGATCTGATCCCATGCAGAAAGATGTTCCTTGTTCCACACATGGCCTCTGGACCATTCCAGATAACTATTTGTTTCCACCGTCACCATCTCCGTGCGGAAGAAGACGCAGCAGATGAACCCATACGGACCACAAAGGGTCTCACATCCGGATTCGCGGGTTCTGAGCAGTAGAGCCACATTTCGTAGTGGAATGGGAGGGAATCATTATACGGTGGTGGTTGGGTGCTCCCGCAACGACCGCCACTGGACATTCAAATCAAAGGCCGTGTAACTATATGTCCACTTAGATTAAGGTTTGGCGACTAATTGATGCCGGTCCAACTCCCGTCAGGATCATTACTATATGGCATTTTTACTATTTAATTGTATTTTTGTCACGAAGATTTGTTTATGCAAAGATTATGATTTTAAGTGCACGCGTTAGTAGCTAAAGTACACCTCCTCGAATGGGAATTTTACGAACACTACCCCGATAAACCTATGCCGTTTTCAACGTGTGCTTGGAATGGTTATGAAAAAATGGCCTCAAAAAACAAGCAGATTCTGCAATTATATGTACACAAAACCGGATAGGACTTTTAATTTCCACGTGATCCTCCTGAAACCGTTTAAGAACAAGATCAGACGGTCGAATTAAAAATTTAGAACCGATTGCCAATTGTTTTGCTTGGGCATGTACGGTAATAAACCTAATCAATGAGAGCGACCCTGCAAAATTTCGCCGTGCACATCACATCCAACGGTCCGGATCGTCCCCTTGCGCGCGAAACGTTTTCCACTAAAGGCACATCGTGGGCCCCTTAAAGTGTAACACGCGTCCTCTCTCAACTTCGTATACTCGTGCGCGGGAGGCTAACGTGCGCTCCGACCTCATGTATTAAAGCCCCACGCCCCCTCCATTCGCCCAACACAGAAGCACCACACCTCTCCGCTCAAACGGCTCGCGGCTAACAGCTCCGCGCCGGTTTTCTTCACATACCCGGCCCAGCCTTCACCTAATGTCGGCGGCTTCGCTCGAGTCGAGCTACGGCATGGACAAACTTAGCTACGAGATTTTCTCTATCCTCGAGTCCAAATTCCTCTTCGACTCCAAGCCGTCGACGACGATGACCCCCCTCGGCGGCGGCGCCGGCAAGGTCCGCGTGCTCTCCGTGGACGCCGGTGGCTCCACGGGCGGCCTCTTCGCCGCCGCCTCTCTTGCCCGCCTGGAGACTCACCTCCGCCGCGTCTCCGGCGACCCCTCCGCACCAATCTCCGCCTTCTTCGATCTCGCCGCCGGCTCCGGAGCCGGCGGCCTCCTGGTCGCGCTCCTCTTCACCCCCGGCCCCGGAGGCCGGCCACCTCTCTCCGCCTCGGAGGCACTCCGCTTCCTCGCGAAACACCACCGCCATATCGTGAAGAAACCCCGCGAGTCTCTGCTGGCCAAGCTCTTCCCGGGCGGGAAGAGCTTGGAGAAGGCGCTGAAGGGGTTGCTGGGGGAGAGGACGCTGCGGGACACCGTGAAGCCGGTGCTCATCCCCTGCTACGACCTTGCCACCGGCGCGCCGTTCGTGTTCTCGAGGGCGGACGCGATGGAGACGGAGGGGTACGACTTTCGGATGCGAGAGGTGTGCGCTGCCACGATGGGCGGCGCGGTGATGAGGTCGTTGGACGGCAAGACGGCGATCGCCGCCGCAGCTGTGGACGGAGGTGTAGCGACGGGTAACCCCGCGGCGGCAGCGGTGACGCACGTGCTTAACAACAAGACGGAGTTCCCGGCGGCGAATGGAGTGGAAGATCTTCTAGTGCTGTCGCTTGGGAACGGCGAGACGGGAGGCCCCGGGGCGTGGCGGCCGGGCTCCGCCACCCCCACGCCCGCCGGCATCGTCAGGATCGCCGGCGACGGCGTCTCCGACATGGTGAGCATTTATTTACCGCTCATTTATCTTAGTATTAACTAACCAATGCACGTAAACAAAATGATATATAATAGCTGTTTCTCACGGTATATAAGAGGTGTGTCGGTGAGGTCGCATTTAGTAATATTTAATGCATAGTTCATTGGGATGCGAGGTCAACGATTAATTATGGGATACTATACTGCTTGTGTCAGTCACTACAGTTTTATTACTGCTAATATCAAACCCGCTTGTAAGATTTGTTTAAATTTTATTACTTTTGCCGCATTTATGAGCTACCTCTCATTTCCAGGATATCCATTGACAATGTATTTACAGCGTTTAGAAACAACAGTAACACCTTAATCAATGCGCAATTAAAAAACATCAGAGACTAAAGATGAACCTTTTTTGATGAACATGTTGCAATATCTAATATAAAGTGTTGTCGAGCAGATTGACCAAGCAGTGGCCATGGCCTTCGGGCAGAGCAGGGTCACCGGTTACGTCCGGATTCAGGTACGGCTAATCTCTCCCTTTTCACGATAAAGTAAAGAGGCGATTATTGCTTTCCGGCACTCTTTTGACCGGTAGATTAGGAATGTCTAATTGAAATGAAACTTTATCGATCGTTCAGGGGAGAGATGTGAAGTCACTCAAGACTACAAACACGGCCGTGGATCCGACTCAGCTCCTCCTCACTGCGGACGAGATGCTCTCGCAGAAGAACATAGAGTCCGTGCTCTTCGTCGGAAAGAAGCTCTCCGAGAAGACCAATGCGGAGAAGCTCGAATGGGCGGCAGGGGAGCTCGTAAAAGAGCGCGAGAGGAGGAACAAGTGCCCCTATCCGGTTGTCGTGTTCAAGCAAGGGAGCCCGAGGAGCTCGAGCTCGTCGACGTTGTCACTGTCCTCGTCGTCTTCGCCTTGAAGCCGGCCGTGGATCATTTGCTAACCACATTTAGAGTTAGTGATAAGTGAATAGATTGAGTACAGCTATTGATCCCATAAAATTAATATGAGCTTCCTGGGATTAAGTTTGTTAATGTGGTCTTCGCTGTGCGGGTTTGTAAGATCTCTCTCTGTTTGTGTACTTGGTAAGCTGCTGAGTACATTTGGATCTTTGTAATCTGAGACTAGTGATATGTAAATACATGTTTTCGAGTTGCTTCGAAGTCGCGACCTTCTTTTAATCGTTCGTAAGTGTTAATTAATGTGCTCAAGGAAATCATGCCTTCGGAATTAAATTCCCGGATCACGGAATCTAGGATTGATACCGTGTGACCAATAAAGGACTTCACATCAACCCATCAATTTCTAAGGCTTTTTTATGGTTGTGTACTTAAATTCTACCATATATCTAGGGTGAAGCATTGGGTTAGGCCAACTCGGATCCGACCCTGACCTGATCCGCAAAAGCTCGGGATCCGATCCGAATCCGATGTACAAATGAGTCGAGTCTGAGTCCTTATTTTTCAAAAATATCATGCTCGGGGCCAGGTCGGACCCACACCTGAAGTACATATGGGCCGACCCCAGATCTTCATATTTCAAAATATCATTTAGAACCAAATTAGAGGATATGAATTTATAATTACAATACATCCAATATTTACTTCATCCATGAGTAGTAATATTATATCGTAATAATACGTCTAATATTCATATGTTATGTATGAATTATATCCATAACAATAAATTGGAATCAAAGTGCAACTTCATGGAATCAAAAAGAAGTGCAGGCTGAGCTCGACCCGAACCTGAACCCGACCCCATGGGCCTTGGGTCGGGCCCGGGTCCTCGATTTGCTAAAAAAACAGGTCTCAACCCGGTCCAAGGTCCACGAAAAATTGACGGACTCGAGTCGAGCTATCCCGGGTAGAGCCCAATGCTCCACCCTACACATATCTTTCTCTTTTTCACAATATCACATGTGCTCCTACTTTTTTGCACGATAATCATTAGTGTCCTTCCATTAGTTTTGCCCTCGGTGAAATATACCAAATCATGTTTTATACAAATCAAAGCTTGATTTAATAAAATTTTCTAAAATTTTGCCCATTTTAAAAATTAATACATGTACCCTTCTTTTTCCCATTATACTTGTACCCATGAGATAACACTTGTTTGAGAAAGGAATGTACACAGGGACGAAGCTAGAAAATTCTTCTTGGGGGGGCTAAATTATTTAGATGGAGGGGGTAAATTATTTATCTAATTTATCTTATCATTTTAGTGGTTAATATTTCGACAGGGGTTGCTCTATTATAATGTGAGCTATAAAGGAGGTGTTGTAACTATTTTGTTCAAATTTGTTTCTTAAAATCCAACTTATAGATAGAATCTTCAAATAATGTTATACATGTCCTCCGATTTTCGTTCAAATCCACGATCATTTGCTATTATATCAATGGTAAAGAGTCTGGTTCTCTTTTAAATGGGATTTAAGTTGCTAAAATATTTCTTGAACTTTTAACCACTAAGATAAAATAGGAAATGACATCGGATTTGAGAGAAATTCGGAGGATATGTAGAACATTGATAGAAGTTTCAATTTATGAGATTGAGGGTGTGGAAACGAAGTCAATCTAAAAGGCGAACTTCCAATAATTTTGTAATTAATTGAAGCTAATACTGAGAAGTATTTTTTTTACAAAAAAATACCCATCTAAACTTATAATCGAAATAAATAATAACTATAAACATCGTATTGACAAAAAGATCCATACAAAACTCTTTATGTCACGAAATACACATTTATTAATGTGATATTAAGTAATTCCATTGTCGTATTTGTCTACCAAATATAGATATGTCCACCAATCCCTTATCATATTTGTTATATATATTTTGACATGTGTACATTTATATGCATACTATTTTAAAATCGATGCAGATAAAAATAGGGTTGCAAACATGCGGATACGAATATGTATATGTCCCCATATATGTATATACTAGAAAAATATGTAACCATATCTGTTTTAAGATCCTAAAAAATGGAAGAGGTATCCAAATCCATATCCGTATATACAAAGGAAAGAAATCAGTATCTATACCATATATGTTAAAATAAAAACTATATATTCGTGACGGTTTATAAACATGTAGGAGGATGGACATATACGGATGTATTAATATCCGGTTATGCACATCATGTAATGTTAGCAGCTATTTATTGTAATTAGATCATGTGTGTGTAGGGAAAAGGGAGTATGCTCCCTGGTTGTAGCCAACTTACATGCTCCCACCCATTTTTCCATGTATTATTTTTTCTGAAATGAAACCTATTGGAATTTAGATCACAATATGTTATTATGGTGTCATTCAAAATTCAACTTAATTCGAGACTTCTATCCCCTCCATCAAGACTGTCAAATTTTAACGGTCTCAGAATTGCTGGAATTGACTCACTTCAGATGAAGGGCATATGAGTCTCTGTTTCTGACGAAATTGGAATGGCATGTTAGGGTAATATAGAGATGAATAGACATTTTTTATTTCCAAAAAAATAAAAAATAGAGAAAAAATAGGGGTGGGAGTAGCCAGTTGGCTACTCCCATGGAGTAGCCTCCTTTAACCCATATATATATATATATATATATATATATATGAGAGAGAGAGAGATAGAGAGAGAGGTAAATGGCGCTGCCCCCAGGGAGTAGCCAACTTGGCTACTCCCACCCCTATTTTTCCCTCATATTTTTATTTTTTTGGAAAATAAAAATTTTTATATTCATAATTATATCCCTCTCAAATTCTATTAAAATTTCGTCAGAAACAGAGACTCCTACAGCCTCCATCCAAACATGGTCGATTTAAAAAATCCTGCGACTGTTAAAAAAATGATGCCTGGATGGATGGCTTAGGAGTCTCTGTTTCTGACGAAATTTTAATAGAATGTGAGAGGGATATAATGATGAATATACAAATTTTTATTTTCCAAAAACATAAAAAAATGAGGGGAAAATAGGGGTGGGAGTAGCCAAGTTGGCTACTCCCTGGGGGCAGCCCCATTTACCTCACACACACACATACACACACACACACACACACACACACTATATAGGGAAAATTTGAATTAAGGTGGCACCTCACCACAATCACGGTATGACATTGCATAAAATCCGTTAGATCTTGATCAACGGTTATAAACAAAACCACCAAATTAAACTCAAAACCACCATCCAAATAATATCCAACTCGCTATATTTGGAAACAAAATTGAATATTCTATTTAGTTGCATCATTATCTTGTTGCTCATAAATTACTCGAATTCATTTTCTAAATATAGCATCCATCATAATCAAGCCTCTCAATTACTAGAAATTCCCAAAACAAAATTCAATGGGGGCATGCTTCCTCTCCAGATCTTCGTCCTCCCTCGACGTAGAGGCGACGGATGTGCATAGAGATGATGGTGGTGTGTGACGATGACGATGCACGACGACGACGACGATGATGCATGGTGCAACATGAGGTGGTTGTGCACAGAGGATGATGTATGTTCTTAGTATGTTTTCTTATTCTTTTTATTCATCTATTAATCAAGTTCCAGGTTATTTTAGATTGCTTTTGTTTTTTATTTGGATTTTGATTTTTCTTTCAATTTTGATTTCATCTCAATCCAATCTTCAAAGTTTCTCCTTTATTTTATTTTTTAATCAGTGTTCCTGATTCACTACTGGTTATGATTGGATATTTTTTCGAACAGTTATTACGATTTTATAATTTATAACACTGAATTGTAAAATATATCAATCCTTTGTAAATTGATAACAATTATTTCAAAACGCGAGGCTTTATTCAATCATATTTTCTGTAATATTCAACACACTTTTTGTTCTTTTGAGTTCAATCATACTTTCTGAAATATTCAATTGTTTGTAGATTTGATTTTCCATGTACTTTTGAGTTAATCATACTTTCCATTTTTTCTTTTAAGTTTTGTTTATAGATTGAATTCAGTAGATAGAGAATGAAAATATCACCCAAAAGAAAGAAATTATTGATTCAGCATGTAAATATTTATTTACATATTAAACATGTCCCAGGTTGCTAGTATCAATAAATATTTTTTTATTATAGAAGATTGTGCATCTTGTTATATTTTTGCTCAGAAGGTGATGTATTTTGTAAAAATGAAATTAGATGAAATCTCATCTATTGTACATTAAATACTAAAGGGATGAAATTTACAGATTCAATTGGATGGATTAAATACCAAATATGATGGTATATTTTACCTTTTGATCTACTAATTTACATAATTGATTGTATAATTGATATTTTGATTCATTGATTTACAATTGTGCATGTATTTTTTACATGTTATCCTTTTTTAGAAATAAATGATAAACTACTAACTGATTTTTTATTTTGCAGATTAGCACATAATTGTTAAATGGGAGCGTGGATTTTACAAAATCTACACAAACTTTACAATGGATGACAAATTTCAATGGACCCATGATATTGGGAAACACGTTGGATGGACATATAAAATAATTTATATATTAATAATAAGAATTCTATTTTACAAAAATCACATGTATTTTACAGAAGAGATCACAAAATTTACTAAATAATATCACATTTTACAAACGTTACTCCCACATAATGTTCTAAAAAAAGACTGCAAAATTTTCAAAATAAATCAAATGTGGTTTGCAAAAGAGACTGCAAAATTTACAAAAAATGTAGCAATTTACAAATATTGCTTCCACGGAATGTTGGATGAAATGAGATTCAGTATGTACTATGACATGTATTTTCTAATTTGTGGATTAAAAATATACCTCTAATTTTGTAAGTAAAAAATATAGCTCTAATTTACAAGAAAATATTGCAATTTACAAATATTGCTTTCAAAGAATGTTGGATGAAATGAGATTCAGCATGTACTATGACGTGCAGTTTCTAATTTATGGATTAAAAATATACCTCATATGTAAATCCTTCTATAAATTATATGCATATGACGTGTATAATATTTAATGCATTCGCAGTTTACAACATTCGATATATTTGGAAATATAGTTGTAACAAATATCCCGTCATTATAGGAATGGTTTCCACGTGTACATCAATTAATTAGACCATTATCAAAAGCTCCCTATATTTTAGGAAACACAGCTATACGTAATACACCAATTTTGTCAAATTTTGAACTTTTTTCCCGTACATCAATGACTATGATTTTTGTAAGTAAAGCACGTGATTGTAAAACATATCCATCTTTTGTAAATTGATAACAATTATTTCAACATGCAAGGTTTTATTCCATCATATTTTCTGGAAACTACAATGTACACTTCTCGGATTTTACTAAATATAGAATGTTCAATGACGTGTATTTGACTAATTTGGCACTAATTTAATCCGCCTAAATTTAGGAATGTTAGATGGCACGAAAACCACCTAGTGGTTTCAATCTCATTCGTACACTCACCATCCAACGGCTTAAGATGACACCTTTCCATAATCAAGGAAAGGTGCCACCTCAATTCAAGTGCACCCTATATATATATATATATATATATATATATATATGAGGTAAATGGGGCTGCCCCCAGGGAGTAGCCAACTTGGCTACTCCCACCCCTATTTTTCTCTCATTTTTTATTTTTTTGGAAAATAAAAATTTGTATATTCATCATTATATCCCTCTCACATTCTATTAAAATTTCTTCAGAAACAGAGACTCCTACGGCCTCCATCCAAACATGGTCGATTTAAAAAATCCTGGACCATTAAAAAAATGACGTCTGGATGGAGGGCTTAGGAGTCTCTGTTTCTGACGAAATTTTAATAGAATGTGAGAGGGATATAATGATGAATATAAAAATTTTTATTTTCCAAAAAAATAAAAAATGAGGGAAAAATAAGGGTGGGAGTAGCCAAGTTGGCTACTCCCAGGGGGCAGCCCCATTTTATCCTATATATATATATGTATATATAAATGATATCTTTCAAATGAGACATGGTCCTTCCATCCATATGGAAGGCCAACAATCTCAGCCATCCGTCTTAAATCATGTGGTTGTCATTAATGACATGTTAATTTTTTTTATAAATTAAGCAAAAACCCATTTTGGTCTTTATGAATTATCTAAATATAGCATGTAATTAACGTCACATTAATTGAGGGCTAGGGTTGATCCCTCCAAAATAGGATTATTTGAAATTAAAGGAGACGCCGCCCCTTCCTCTCCAATGGGCAGGCGACGACGACGTGCGGACGGGTGAGCAGCGGATGCGCGGGCGGCTGGTGGTCGTCGAGAGGGTGAAGCTTCTTAATCCGTTTCTCCATTTTCGTCTTCTGTTGCTCGCGTTTTATTTCAGGAGAAGTATGGACGTCGACGGTGAAGCTTCTTCGACGACGCGGCTTGCGCAAGGGCTGGATGACACAGACGAATGCAACGAGGAGGACGTCGTCGACGATGATACAGACGATGACAGAGCAAAGACGAGGACGGGTATTGCGTTGGATCGTGCGATGGACATCTTATTGGCGGGATCGAGCGAGATCGTACGTCGGATCGTACGATGCACGCGGCAGCATTGGACAGGAGCACGGGGAAACACGAGAGGAGGAATGGACGCAGCGTGGCGAGGTCTCGTCGACACGAAAATACAATATTGACGTGCATTATACGCTTTTTTATGTGTATTATACAATTTTCGAGTGTATTAGAGATATTCGATATGTATTTGTACGTATCAATTGAGTGCAAAATGACAGTTGTTGTTTTTTATGCATATTGTATATTTTATGTGTATTACACATTTTGGATATGCATTGTACATTTTGAATGTGTGTTATACATATTTCGGTGATATTTTACTCATCCATTGAACGTGAATGACTATTGAATTTTTACAAATAACTATAAAAATTCTATTATACAAAGAACCATACAATCGATACAAATAACTATGCATTAATTGCTAATATGAATTGTATTCTACAATAACCACACATAATTTACAAATGGCTGATTAATTTTGAAAGAAACACAGTAAATACAAAAAAACATACACTCGTTACAAAAAGAACAACAGATTCTACAAAAAAAGATATTAAGATACAAACATTGCCCTACGTAATGTCGCCCAGAATAAAACTGGATATATTTTAAACATGGTAATGCGAAAATACCAAAAATAAAAATAGCTAAATTTAGAATTTCGGAATATTTATTGGCATGCATAATTAATGCGAAAGTTGATGACCAAAATGCCCTTTTGGGCAACAAAATTGAAGTTACCGTTGGATTTGAATCCGATGGCCCAGATCGTTGGCCTTCCATTGAGATGGAAGGACCACATCTCATATGAAAGGCCCCCTATATATATATATATATATATATATATATATATATGAGGCCGGGGAGGCTGTTTTGAGTAACAGCCAACATGGCTGTTACACAAGGCAGTTTCCCCTCCTTTTTTATTTTTTTTTTCAAATTTTTTTTCATATATATTCATCTATATATCCCTCCTACATGTCATTCAAATTTCATGAGAAACAAAGACTCCTAAGCCATTCATCTAGAAGGGGTAGATTGCAACAAATTTCAGACCGTTGAAAATTACCCGGTCTAGATGGAGGGCTTAGGAGTCTTTGTTTCTCACGAAATTTGAATGACATGTAGGAGGGATATATAGATGAATATACATGAAAAAAAATTTGAAAAAAAAATAAAAAAATGGGGGAAACTGCTCCGTGTAACAGCCAAGTTGGATGTTACACAGAACAGCTTCCCTTTTCTCTCTCTCTCTCTCTCTCTCTCTCTCTATATATATATATATATATATATATATATATATATATATATATATATATATATGTGGGTAAAATGGAACTGCCCCCTTGGGGTAGCTAAATTGCCCCCCCCCCCGCTCCATTTTGTCTGTTTTTTTTGAAAATTTCTTCCGTGGATTTTCATCAATATATCCTTATATTATATTATTCAAATTTCACGTGAAATAGAGATTTCTACGGCCTCCATCCAGAAGAGTCATTTTAGTAATTCTGTTACCGTTAAAAATGTTTGTCTGGATGGAGGTCGTATGAGTCTCTGTTTCGCACGGAATTTGAATAGCATAATATAGGGATATAGTGATGAATATTCACGGAAGAAATTTCAAAAAAAAAGACGAAATGGCACAGGGAGAGCCAAGTTAGCTCCTCCAAGGGGTAACCCCATCTCTCTCTCTCTCTCTCTCTCTCTCTCTCTATATATATATATATATATATATTGATTTTTTTTGTTGAGATATGGGGGCTATTATACATAATATGTAAATTTTAATTATTAAATAATGCATTTAGATTATATATTATACTATATATTAAACATATATATGGAGTTTGGTTGGGAGCTGGGGGGCTAAGCCCCCACCCGTCCCCCCCTCTCTCCGTCACTGAATGTACAAAATGCTTACGGAAGAAGCACAACCGTTAATTGTGAAGAATATAGAAGCATGACTGATATTGCAAACTTGCACTCCTTTCTCTTTATTGTACCCCATTGCGTTTCATTTCCTTTACCTCTGAGTTTTTTGGGTGCATCATGTCTGTTCACAACTTCCGTGCAACGAATAAATTGTCACCTCGAATCATCAAATGTATCTTTCTTGTCTACTCTCGTGCAGAGAAAGGCCTTCAGTACTATATTTCCTAAGGCATGTGGGATCGTGTGCTTTGCCCTTCGGGAGTTAGACATGTGGTTTGTAGATGGATATTCATGATCAAACAATCTCCTGATGGTCCATTGACATGACGTGACACAACTACAAAAATCCCTACTTTTTATAGATAATTTGGACTTTCATTGTAAATCATTAGGGTTTAAAATGCTAACCATTATTCCCTAGCATCCCATTTAGTAAAAGGGATAAGTGATAAAGGATACATGTATTTATCCATTGATCCTGTTTAGGGACTTCAAGGGATAAGGATAGACAAGTGGTACGTATTTACTACTTTCTCTTCGGTTGGAAAAGAATGAATAAAAAGATAGAAGTTAATTATATTAGAAGGACAAGAAGAGATAAGTGGTAATTATTTGTATTTTTAGTAGAAGAGACTAATAATATAGGATATGGATCAAACCTTATCCCTTATGTTGAGTCCATTAAAACATTAACCATCTATCGAGCGACAATAAGTTGTCAAATAAGGAGGGGATAATGGCATCATTCCTTTCCTTATTCCGCAAACGAACATGCCCTAGGGATTAGGATTAAAATACCCATGCATATGATTATGTCAAAGATTTGTGCACTATAAGAAATTGGACCCAAGGCAACTAATAATTTGAATATTCGTTGCTATCTTCCGATGTTAAAGATATATTAACGAATATTATTCGTTGCCAAATGATCATTTGTACTTGTAATTAACAACAAATATCTTATTCGTTGTTAAAGGTCTATATCAATGATTAGAAGAAAACGACAACGAATAATCGTTGTTACATGATTCGTTGCGAGACATATAGCAACGAATACCATTAGTCGTTGCGAATTTAAAGAGGTAAGCAACGAATAATATTCGTTGTTATATATTTAACTACGGAAGATATGGCAACGAATATTAAAATATTTGTTACCTTAGGTCAATTTTCTTGTATGGTGGTGTAATAGTATAATCTCCTAGCTAATTAGAAATGAGTTTCGGGGTCAAGTTATAAAATTCCCAACTATTGAGTTGAGATGACATGTTGTCCATCATATCATCTAATTCCGATAAATCAAAATCCAAGCTTTATTGAAAAAAGTTTGGAATTCAACCTAACGAGATGATGTGGTAGGGTTGGCTATTGAGTCACGACTCGATAAGCAAGGCTCGGACTCGGTTCGATAAGGGCTTGTGAGTCTGGCTCATTAGGCTATTGAGTCGAGTCCGAACCAGATTTTTGGGTTTGATAGCTTAACGAGCCCGGCCCGAGCCCAGCCTTGTTCGGCTCGACAACTCAATAAGGAGCTCGATAAGGAATATATATATATAATATTTATATACATTTATATATAATATAAACAAAATAAAAGTAGTCCTTTGTAATTTTTCCTTCACTACCTTTGTCCCTCCCACGAGTTAGGAGTCACGGCTTAATTCCCCAAATCCTATTCCCGCCCACACTTTAGAAAATTAGTATTTTTTTCATATTATGTAAGCGAATAGAATGTTACAATATATGTTATAATTAAGCTTTTGTATACAACTTGGATAGTATCTATTGGTACGGAACACATGCTTCAAAGAAGGTCGTGGGTTCGTACTTGTGCAATATATTTTTCCATCAAAAAGTACCAATTTTCCTTAACTAGTCTTACTTTAGCTAGAGCTCGGACCAGGCTCGATAAGGAGCTCGGACTCAAAAAAGGTCTCGGCTCAAGCCTTATTGAGCCTGAACTAGCTCGATAAGGAGCTCGAACTCAAAAAAGGTCTCGGCTCAAGCCTTATTGAGCCTGAACTAGCTCGATAAGGAGATCGGACTCAAAAAAGGTCTCGGCTCAAGCCTTATTGAGCCTGAACTAGCTCGATAAGGGGCTCGAACGAGCCCGAGCTGGGCTGATCGAGCCCAAGCCAAGGACTAACTCAGTTCGTTAGACTCGATAGCCATCTCTGGATGTGGGTAAAGGAGGGCAAGAGGAAATGATAAGATCGAAACCCAAGCTTCTAGCATAGAGATCAAGAAGTAGATCATGACAAAGGTGCAAAGAATGTTGATGGCTCATGTGTCGGTCCTACATATGGATTGTATTCCTCTCTTCCCAACTTCCGATACGCATATATAAATAAATAGATAAATAAACGGTATATTTTCTTACTTTTGAGAATAGCCTTTTGGATTTTCCCATCTTTGAATTTTTTGTTCAAACAAGATTCTTATGGTCGACTCTATTTGACTTTTTTACCCAATAGCATTATCTTTTTACCTAATTAGCTATTTAGTGTTTTACTTTTTCTTTAATGTTTAAAAAGGAGGTAGGACTTAAAATGGGGGCTCTATCATCTATTGTTGATATTCCTTTTTATGTTTTCTTTTAACAAATATTCAAAGTACCCTTAAAAAAGAAGTTTAAAAAATCAAACATAATAAAAAGTAAGAACTTAATTTAGAAATCCTAAAATTATTTTACTTTTATAGGTACACATAACACCTCAATGAGCAGGTAGTTTCCACTGAGCATGTCACTCTTAGTGATCCATTTGATGATATGTCTGCGGATCTATTTGATGCTGATTTTGTTACACTTAGGAGCGGTAGAGCACCAGCAGGAGGCGCCTCATCTGAGCGACGACTCGAGGATCCACCCAGGGCGCCAGATGAGGAGGAGGAGAGCGGTAATGAGGCCGCACACGATGATGACGGTGGTACTGATGCCACCAAAGATGCTGATTCCACCGGCGGTATTGAGGCCACCGCCTTACCAGTTCGAGGAGGTGGTACTGACGCCACCAGAGTAGCCGAGCCAGCACGGGGTACTGAGGCCGCGAGACGTCTAGCAGAGCCGGCCCGTGGTGGTACTGAGGCCACTGGTGTTCATTTTGAGAGAGATGTTGTTTTTCCTTCTGTTGATGTATCTCAGAACACTGCTTTGAATAAAGGAAAAGGTTTAGTTTCTTCTGATCTCACTGTGGTGATTGATGTATGTGCGGATCCGGCCGTCGAGCCGTCTAGACCTCTTCCTAGTCCTTCATCTGAGAAGGACCCTGTGATCCCCTTCCCTAGAGCCCTTCTGGTGGGGAAGGGGAAGAAAAGAGAAAAAGATCCAAAAAAGAGAGAGCAGGAGGAGTTCAGCCAGAGCATGATCGACAGATTCCATATACAGCTGACCCTTCAGGAGTCTTTGCAGCACATCCCCCTTCTTCAGCGATCATTGAGAGATAGGACCACAATCAGGAGGAGGAGGAGGAACCACCATTCAGAGATTCATGTGCTGACGAAAGCCACGTGCTTCGCGATCCAGAACCGTCTGCTGGCCAAGAGGCCAGATTCAGGAGCCCCATATGTCAGATGTCACATTAGAGAGCAGAGGTTCGACCGTACTCTATTAGATAGCGTATCTTCTATCAATCTCCTTCCAGCAGCCTTTCTCGACCGCTTCGAGTTGGGCACTCTTCGACAGAGCAGGACAGTCCTTCAGTTTGCTGATAGATCTGTCAAGAGGCCGAAGGGGTTGTTGCGAGACGTTGTCGTCACTATTCAGGGTCTGCAATTCCCCGTGGACTTCGTAGTGTTGGACATGGAGATCCCTGATTCAGTGACTGATACCCCCATCATTCTAGGTCGTCCGTTCTTGGCCACAGCCAAGGCGGTGACTGATTATGATAGCGGGAAGGTATACTTTCGCGTCGAGGGCGAGAGTGTACAAATAGAGACGATCGAGGACTGCAGAGCCAGAGAGAGAGCAAGCTCAGAGACCAGCACAGACACAGAGCAGCTGATAGATGCCGGGTTAGACATCCACCAGGACTGTGATTTTGTGATCACAGATGATGAGGCAGCATGGGCAGACCCTTCCGCACATGCCATCCTCTCATTTCCAGACACCACTGATGCAGAGATGACAGCAGAGGAGAGCTTGGAGAGCACAGCCCTGGTCCAGGATACGACAGAGGCAGCAGAGCCGGTTCTCGACCGCGACACGGTTTCTAGTGATGGTGGTACTGAGGCCACCTTGTGTGACGGTGGTACTGCTGCCACTTTGCTTGATGCAGATCCCTCGGATTCAGAGTATGATTGGATAAATTGTGATGACCAGATGCCAGACCTGAGTCCACCTGAGCCTATAGATGAGGAGGAGGTAGAGGCAGAGCAGATCAGAGACAGCACAGTTGAGCAGCCTCCTCCAGATCCAGTTTGCGAGAGCTCGTATTCTTTCTCCCAGGCAGATTTGGCAGATTTAGCAGCATTCACACACCTTCTTCCGAGGCCAGATTTGCCAGCACCCAGCTGTCCAGAGCTGAAGCCGCTCCCTACTTCGCTGAAGTATCGGTTCCTTGCGGGCGAACCTGAGATGTACCCAGTCATCATCTCCGCCGATCTGACTGGAGAGCAAGAATCCCGTTTGATGGGGGTTCTTGAAAAGAACCGCAAGGCAATTGGATGGAGCGTAGCAGATCTCCATGGGATTAGTCCATCAGTGTGCTCCCACCATATTTATCTCGAGGAGGGGGCGAAGCCGTCGCGTGAGTTCCAGCGGCGACTGAACCCCAACCTGAGAGAGGTTGTGATGAAGGAAATATCAATATGGTGGAGTGCAGATTTCATTTATCCCATTTCCGACTCCAAGTGGGTCAGCCCTTTGCATGTGGTGCCCAAGAAGACGGGCATCACGACTGTGATCAGTGAGTCGGGAGAGGAGATTGCTACACGAGTACCCACCTCTTGGAGGGTCTGTGTTGACTACAGGAGACTCAACCAGGCCACCAAGAAGGACCATTTCCCCCTGCCTTTTATTGACCAGATTATTGAGAGACTGGCAGGGAAGAGTCATTATTGCTTCCTGGATGGGTATTCGGGCTACAACCAGGTGGCCATCGCTCTTGAGGATCAGGAGAAGACCACCTTTACCTGTCCCTTTGGTACATATGCCTTTCGGCGCATGCCATTTGGGCTATGCAATGCCCCTGCGACTTTTCAGAGGTGCATGTTGTCGATCTTTTCAGACATGGTAGGGGAGTGTTTGGAGGTCTTCATGGATGATTTCTCAGTCTACGGCGACGGATTCGACTCTTGTCTTGACTGCCTAGACCGAGTACTCCAGCGATGTATTGAGTACCATTTGGTTCTATCTTGGGAGAAGAGTCACTTCATGGTGACTCAAGGGACGGTGCTTGGCCACATCATCTCCAACAGGGGCATGGAGGTTGATCAGCCAAGGTTGATGTCATTAGAAAACTCGCACCACCGTCCAATTTAAGACAGCTACGGTCATTCCCGGGGCACGTTGGATTTTATAGGAGATTTATTCAGGATTTCAGCAGGATTGCCCGGCCGTTGACTGACCTCTTGACGAAAGACACCGAGTTCCTTGTCGATGACAAGTGTCTTTCGTCCTTTGCGACTCTCCAGCAGTGTGTGATTGATGCTCATGTCCTCCAGCCGCCTGATTGGTCTCTCCCATTCGAGATCATGACGGATGCCTCTGATTTTGCCGTAGGGACAGTGCTGGGACAGAGGAGGGATGGAGTCCCGTTTGCTATCCACTACGCTAGCCGCACATTGGATTCCGCCCAGCGGAATTACACGGTCACAGAGAAGGAGATGCTAGCCGTAGTGTTCGCCCTAGATAAGTTTCGATCTTATATCATTGGATCTAGAGTGACTTTGTACACAGATCACACCGCCATCAGGTACCTCATGGCAAAGAAGGATGCCAAGGCCAGACTGACTAGATGGATCCTTCTACTCTAGGAGTTCGACATTGAGATTAAGGATAAGCCTGGAGTCAAGAATGTGGTGGCGGATCATCTCTCCCGTTTAGAGCAGCCTGAGGAGTCTGAGCAGATTGATCCCATTCGAGATACCTTCCCAGATGAGGCGATCCTTGCTATCGCCTCACTCCCGTGGTATGCCGATATTGTGAACTTTCTCGTTGCCGGGAAAGTCCCACAAGATTGGCCCAGGCAGAGGCTTGAGACCTTCCTTGCGAAGGCCAAGTCCTACCACTGGGAGGATCCCATCCTTTACCACGAAGGAGGGGATAGCGTCTGGCGTCGGTGCATTCCTCAGGAGGAACACCATAGCGTCCTCACTTACTGCCACAAGCTTGAGGCAGGAGGACATCATTCTGGGAGGAGAACGGTACAGAAAGTGCTCCAATCCGGCTTGTGGTGGCCTACCCTCTTCAAGGACTCTGATGAGTTCGTGAAGAGGTGTACTGACTGTCAGAGGATGGGCACTTGTGGACAGCGTGATATGATGCCGATGCAGCCCATTCATTTCTGTGAGGTTTTTGACGCATGGGGCATCGATTTCATGGGTCCATTCCCTAAGAGTCAGGGATTTGAGTACATTCTGTTGGCCGTTGATTATGTTAGTCGTTGGGTTGAGGCCATCCCCGCCCGAGCCGCTGATGCAAGGACAGTTTGCAGATTTTTGAGGAAGCACATCGTCACGCGGTTCGGGGTTCCACGAGTTCTGATTTCTGATGGGGGGTCTCATTTCATCAACGACCAGGTGAAGGCCCTTGCTAGCGAGTTCAGTATAGACCATTGTGTTGCTACACCTTACCATCCACAGACGAATGGTCTAGCCGAGGTCTCGAACAGGGAGATCAAGACTATTTTGCAGAAAGTCGTCCGCCCTAACCGAAAGGATTGGTCACAGCTTTTGGACTCGGTCTTGTGGGCATATAGGACTTCTTTCAAGACACCATTGGGCACATCTCCCTTTCGCCTCGTATATGGCAAGCCGTGCCATTTAGCTGTTGAGCTGAGGCACAAGTCACTTTGGGCAGTTACAGATATTCTTATGGATCCAGATGGTGTAGGAGACCAGAGGAGGGCAGAGTTAGCTGCCCTGGAGGAGCTTAGAGATACAGCTTTCTCAAACAGCCTACAGTATAAGGAGAGAGTGAAGGAGTGGCATGATTCTCATATCAGCCACAAGCATTTTGAGATTGGACAGAGAGTATGACTGTTTGATGTGAGGCTTCGTTTGTTTCCAGGGAAGCTGCAGAGCAAATGGAAGGGACCCTACTTGGTCAGAAAGGTACACGACAATGGTAGCATTGATATATCCGAGTTGTCTTCTGATAGTACCTTTCGAGTGAACGGCCAGCGGCTCAAGCCATTTCTAGATCATGAGCCGCGGGTCGTTGATGTTGCCCCTATTCATTTTGCGTGAGATGTGGTCTCTTGACTCACATCTTTTGCATCTCACGCCTGATTATCAATGTTCTTCTGACTTGTATAGATCCAGTTGTCCATATCATTCTATTCTTTAGTCCCACATCCCTTTTCTCATCTTATGATTATGCTAGAATTAGGGTGTACTTTACCCTAAGTATAGGGGGGATGTAGGACCTGCGGGTATTCTTTTCATTCTTTCTGCTCCTGTTTTGCTGCCTATACTTAGGTATATTTGACCCTAAGTATAGGGGGGCAGACTCTGTGTCTTCTTCACTCGGATTTCCCTTCATGTACAGCTTGCTATACTTAGGATTAGTTAATCCTAAGTATAGGGGGAAACCACCAAGTTCCTCTCATTCTATTCATTTATTCATTTCTGTACTTAGCCATTCCTTTTCACTTCCCTTTTACTAAGCATGAGTTATGTCTTCTTCATCGCTCTTGATCACTCTGAGGACATCGTTCGAGCTAAGTATAGGGGGTGTGTATATATTTCATATATACTTTAGCCATAACTCGTACTTTGTGTGAGTGTGTTAATAAATAAATTGGCTAAAAACCTTAAAAATCACAAAAATTAAAAAAATTTCCTGTACATAATCATTCTTTTATTGTACATACATAGCTAGTGTACAAAATTATTCTTGTAAAAATGTTTTCAAAAATCTTTTGTGTAAAGTTTGTGTAAATATTTTCTTATCAAAACTATGTATATAGTACAAAATTTTTCCAAAATGTTTTGAAAATCAAAAGTTTGCAAAAATCTTTTGTAAATGTTTGTAAATACTTTTGCAAAACTTGCACTTCATGCATCCATCCATTCATGATTTCAAAACATTTTTCAAAAATTTTGCACGATTGTAAATATTTGTAAATAGCATCTTTGTATATATATGTATATAGTTTTTCCTGGATGAGAGTTGACATTTAAACTAAGCCTGGAATTAAATTGAGAAATGGAGCTTGAATTAGATCTTAATCCACCTAACTCTAAGAGGAACCTTATAGGGCTTAGGGTTAAGGCTTTTCAGGTCCATAAGGACTTAATTCTTTGAGTTCACTAGGCTATGAGCATATGTCATCTTGATGAGCCTAAGTAGAGCACTTAACAACACACACATGACTCTTAGAGACAATGGCTTGACTTGCACCAGCACTTTACACATGGCTCTCCACGGATGAGGTGGTGAGGAGGCAGTTTCCTTTGGCTTGGGGTAGCATATGAGGGTAGTACTTCTAGGCGGAACCTCTCTTCTTCTTCTAGTGAAGGAAGTGCATCTCAACTTGGTCTAGTGGTGATGAAGGCTAAAGACAGAAGCCGTGGGTTGCAATAAAGCTTCAAAAGAGGGATAGTCTACTGGCTCAAGAGGAAAATTTCTTGTATATATGTTGCACCATGTAGATATGTTGTATAAGAAGCACTTGAAAAAAAATTGCAAAATGCAAAAAGAACTCCAAAAAAGTGGTGGGTCGGATTGAAAATTTAATAACCCCACCGGAGTATATATAGTCAAATAAAGCAAAAGCTTATGGTATCCATGTTACATCTCATGAAGCTTGCAGCGGGAGACTTAGCTATACTGGCTGAGCTTCCAAAAGTCTATACTTCTTCCCCCTCTTCTTGAGCCGGTTGCACTTGAACTTAGAAGGGAATACCCCGCTTCTCGAGGAAAGAGTTGCTAGACCGAGGCATTAGAGTTACCAGGTTGAGGGAGGTTGTTTCTTTGTTACTTCTGAGGTGGGGAGCTACATATCACTTACACTGCATGGAAAGATTCATAGTCATTAGAGTTTGTGTATGTAGACTTGTTCTGATCTGGTTTATTGAGGAGTCTTGTCCATAGATTGGTGGAACTTAGAGGCTGTTGAGTTTTAAGCTTAAGTCTAAATAAGGTTCCGACACATTAATAATCCAAAGATCTGATCGAGCTCCATAATTCAATTTAATGAAGGAAAGTTTAATATTCAACATTGATCCATGTACATTCCCCTCTTTTTCTTTTTCTTTCTTTCTTTTTCACTTCTTTTTCAAATAAGTGTTTGCTAAGGGACTAGCAAAAGTTAAGTATAGGGGGTGATGAATACCCATTCATCACTCTTTATTCTTATATTTTAGCTACAAAAACCTTTGCAAATGCATGTATATTCATGTAAATACAAATAATTATCAAAAGCATGCATTGTATAAAGTTTAATAATTAGCATGTTTTTATGCAAAAATAAAAGAATAAAGATTAAAAAGAAAAAGAGGGAAATATTTAGAATAAATATTGAGCAATCTAACCCAAGGGAGGGCTCAACATGGGCGTGACCGCATAAAAGCTAAAGTAGAGGGAGATAGGGGCTCATGTGTGTAAATATATATGTAAATAAAATAAAAGTATTTTCCTCACAAAAATAGGCTTGTAAATATTTGTATATATTTATAAGTATAAAAACAATATAAAAATTTAAAAATTAAAAAGAAAACAAAAACACCTCTTGTATAGTCATCATGTACATAGAACCACCTTTATATTTATTTAACCTTATAAATAAAATTAATTTCTAAAATTTTTGTAAATATTCTATATTATATAGTGTAAATAAATAAAATAAAAACAATTAAAACAAAAACAAAATTAAAATAACAAAATTAAAAACACAAAAATATATTGTAAATATTCCATGTATATAAATGTATATATGTATTTATTTTACCTATGAATATAAATGATAAAAATAAAATAAAAATATCTTTTTATTCCTCATTTTATAATATAAATAAATAAAATATAAAATGAGAAGCAAATTGTATAAGAAAAAAATGAGAAATCAAAAATCAAAAATTAAAATCCTTTATATTGTATATATACCTATATATAGCTATACTATGTATATACCTTATTTTTATTTCGAAAAATTAATTAAAAATCACTAAAAAATAGAAAAAAATAAAATAAAAATATTTCATGTTTTAACTTTTTACAAATTCAGCCATTTGCTACCTTAATTTTCAATTCCAAACTTTAGCCATGTGGCCTTCACCCATTGGCCCTGGGGGATGTTGACCGCCCGGTCAACTCCCCCTCCCCAGGACCACTTCCCACGGGTCTGCTGCGCCCGACCCATCTTCTCGGATTTTTCCCATACAGACCCGACTCCTTCTTGCCCAAACCCCGGGTCCGGATTGCTCACGTCGTACCTGAGAACCTCGCCGGAGCTACCGCATCGGGATCCGCGCCCCAGCACGCCCTACCCGCGCCCTTCTTCCCGGACCCTCCAGCGTACTTAAGCCGAGCTCCGCCACCTCCATTCGCATCTTTGGCCACTTGAATCCACCTCCCGTGAGCTCCATTGCATAGGCAAGAGTGACAGCTTGTCCCCCGTGGTGTCGAAGCAAGGAGAGGAAGCGAGACCATCGATCCGGCGAGCTTCGCCGCCGTTGCTCCGCCACCAGTAGGAGCTCGAGCCTCGGAGGGAGACGCTCCTCGAGGCGAAGACCCAGAGCTTCCTAATCTCGTCCCCAGTCTACTCATCCACCCAGGTAATCTCGTAGGACCTTCTTTTTCTTGGATTTTACATTTCGCCCAAATCGCCGCTCCGCCGCATTTCGCCGATTCCGACCACTCCATAGATAGACTCGATCATCGGAATCCACAGTCATCTTCGCCTTACTCCTACGCGCCTTCTCCATCCCTCCATCCAACCCAGCTCGCACAGGAGCTGGGATTCGAGCTCCACCGTCCCCCCTTCGCTGGAGCTCGTCCATATCGCCCCATCGTCCACCGTCACCCCGCCTAACCGGGTCGAGGCAGTTTGCCCTCGACCCGCGAGTCTTCTGGTCATCTTTGCAGGTACTACCCCAGCCATTTGAGAGCTCGGGTCATTCAGACCAGAAGGCTTCCTCTGCCGTCCTCGCCGGGGCTCACCAGAGCTCGGCTGGATCATCGGAGCCTACCACCAGCTGCGGGACACCATTGCGAAGCTTCTCCGACCTTCAGGTGCAGCAGAGGAGCCTTGGAGCGAGGACACTGGACCGGCGAACTTCGCTGGTCATCTGTTCTTCGAGCATCCTCCTCCTCCGTTCGATCAGCCCTCCTGCTCCAGACTTCATCGGGGTCGTCCATCTTAGGAGCAGCAGTCACCGCCCGATCTCAGGAGGACCGATCCCAGCCATCCGATGCACAAGGGTTAGCCACCTGCGTCCTACACCATCCGATCGCCCATGTGGAGGAACCCTCGCCATCGGATTCGCCCAAGGAGCCCAGCTGTGGAGCGGCCGCTGTTCCCCACCGTCGGATGTGCCACGTGCCCTCCATCCAGCCGGTCCGCGTAATAAAGGGTAATTTACCCTTAGGCCCTTCTTTTTATTTCATTTCGTATTTAGTCCTGTAATTAGTTAGTTTAGTTGTTTAGTTTTTGGGATGTTTGCATCGAGACCCTTGTGCTTGCATGTATTTACTGATATGCCCCTGTATGTGGTCTGACACGTGCATCGACACGTGCGTTTCTGGGCTTTTTACATTATCTACCATGTAGTTCTGGTTGTTCTTCAATGAATGAAAGTTTTTAGTTATTTGCATTTATACCCCTGTGCGTGATATATTTGAGCATGTGCGTTATATATTGGGTTATTTGCAGATAAGCCCTTGGGCTTTTGGTACCTATTACCAAAAGGCCCTTGGAACTTATTTTTCTTACATTTGGGTCCCTGAGTGCCCCAGGCAAGCGCGATGCGCGTAACTTCCTGGGTTAATTGCACCAGACCCCCCAGAACTTTGGGTATTTGCACATAGGTCCTTGTGCCTAGTGCCCCCTCTTTATTTCTGAATAAAATAGCAAATTACCTCCAAATCCAACGAAAATTGGACACATGGCTCCTGCCATAGTGTAAAATTTTCAAGGATTTTTGAGGACATTTTTGTTTTCATTTGATATTTTTAAAAATTCAAAAACCTCTATTTTCTTCACTGTCTAACTTTAAAAATCACAAAAAAATATTAAATAGTGTCCAAAAATTACAAAAACATTTTCTACTGTCTATTTTGTTGTGTTTGACTTTCTAGCCAATTTTGGCTATTTTTCATTACTGAAAACCATTAAAAATTGAAAAACACCCAAAATCTTATAAATATTCTAGTAAATCAATTAAAAATCCAAAAACAATAAGATAGGTGCCTAAATTTTCCTTATTTTATTCTCTTTACAGGAAAATTACCTCCCAGCTAATTTGGGCCTTTAGATATTTTATCTAGGCCCTTTTAGCTCGGTTGGAGAGTACCTATTGTTTTCGCTACTTTTTGATTTTTAGAAAATTAAATAAACATCAGAAAATTCTCAAACATTCACCAAAAACAAAATTATAAAACACATAAAAATATTTTTGTTTGAATTTTTGGTTGATTTTTAGTGTATTTAATAAATCGTTGAAGTGTGTGTTTATTTGTTTTTCTTATTTTCTTAATTAACTAAAAAATCCAAAAAAAATAAAATATTCAAAAACCACCAAAAATAGTTGCTTCTTTTATTTTATTTCCCTTTTTGACTACTTCGTAGGCCGAGAGGCCAACCCGTGCTCCTTGAGTTCGACCCTGGTCGCTATACCAGGTTAAATAAATAGCCAGGACTGCTATCGTGTGCTTGATCTGATTTTGTCTTTGATTGGTGGTCTTCTTCATATTTTTCTTGTTGAGCTGAGTTTCGAGTGACTGAGGTCGCAACGACCTTCGCTAGATTTTATTCACCTTAGTTCATTCGTAAATTTCGGCCCATCAGGCATCGTCGTTTTTCTCATGTTTTCATCGCCATTCTTTTTATTTATTTCACGATTTTCATTTTATTTGTTTTGTGTGATTGATCCATGGCATTAGGATTGCTTGATGATAGTATTAGGTCCAAACACTTACTTATCATTGCATGTGCCTATAGTCTACGCTTGGATCTAGTCAAATTCTACTTGCTTCTCATGTAGACTTGGAATCGAGAGTCGATTGGGACTCTATACATCGCTTGCAGGACCCATTGCGGAGAGTACTAAAGAGCTCCCCAAGACCAGACACTTTTGCTCCATTTCTGAGTGATTAGCATTTGTTCTTCATGATAACAACATATGATTTAGGGTGATTTCATCGGCTTGCATTTGCATATGGATAGATTTCAATTCTACTTGGCATCCTTACATGTAGAGAGCTGGAGACAAGGTGAGGATTACGCTTTAGCATTCATCATCGATTGTCTCTTGCATTGCTTTTCCACCTCTCTTCCTCTGATTTGGACCACCTAGGTGCTAAAAAGAATTGACTCCTCATTAGGATCATGCATTTCTATTAAAAAATAAAAAAAGTGATAATGAATAAAATTGCAACTATTAATATTACTCGACCTTAAAATCAATCAAAAAGAAAAATCTTTATCATGGGGCGAGTAATCCTCTCATTGTATTCATTTTAATTTTCTCACATACAAATTAACATTAGTGCTCTAATACCAGGCCTACTAAGTGTTTGTATAATTTTGTATTATCACCTAACTCTAAAGCATACAAGATAAAAAGATCGAGCTTTCACAGTCTTCACCGAGTTAAGTAGGTGAATTGAGGGGTTTGTTTTGTGTGAGTTTGTTTGTGATTGTTTGTATGCATACTCTATCATCTCTGTGCATTTGCATATTTTTCTCACATCTCTTGATTTGACATCGTGCTCTCCAGATCATTTTCTTGTTTCGGAGATGGTTGACTGGAGTACTTTTTAAGCAGGTCCATCTCCATTTTTATTGGAGGAATTTGCTCTTGACTTTTTTACTAATCCAGATAATCCCTTATTCCCGGAAGCAAATTTTGACTTTGATCGACCTCTCTGTTATTAGGATGATCTTTCTCCTGATTCTCCTTTTTGTACATATCCACATAACCCATTGTTTCAGGACTAAGATTTTGACCCACCACCACCATCACACTTTTCACCACCTCACCCACCTGAGACTGAGCTTTGGGAGTCACCTTTTATGTTGTCCACACTTGAAACTTTGACCGATATCATGGATCATATGAATTTGAGGATTGACGACCTCACTAGCCTCAATAAGATCTATATTGATGCTTCATGATCTAATGATATGGATTCATTTGAGGATCTTTATGAGAGCTTGCAATCACCAAAAATACGAAAAATGAGAAAAATATAAAAATACAAAAAGATTTTGGGAGACACCTTGTGAAATAAGGACATTTTACGTCCCTCGGGGACCGATTCAAACTGAGGAGAGGGCCCACCCCTAGATCATTTTCCCACACATTCACTCATTCCATATCCCAGCTTTGACCACAAGGATGACACTGTACAGACTGCTCTTAATCTTCCTTGTGTAGACGATGATTCTAACCACCTTTCTTGTATGGAGGAGGTCCAAAAAATTTTAAAAATATTGACTGAACCTGAATTGATAGTCGCTATTCATGAGATCATTGATGCCCCACTTCGCAAGGCCATGACCCATTTATCTGCTCCTCAACCCAAGAAGAGAAAGAGAAGGAGAAAATCTGATAATCATATCTTGACCATGGTCACTGCCCACGCCATCACCCACCACCCTTCTTCTAGGAAATGGAACACTGATACACCATTCATTAGATGCACCATCTCTAACTATTCACGTAATCACACTCTCCTTGATGGTGATGCTTCAATTAGCATAATACCCTTCTCATTGGTGCACTATCTTTACTTAGGGCCTCTCAAGAAAATCAATAAGGTCGTTCAATTTGCTGATGGATCAATAAAGAGGTTGAAGGGTATTCTAGAGAACGATGTCATTTGTATTCAGGGAATGAGATACACTACTGATTTTGTCATATTTCCATGAAGACCCCTACCACTGGGGAGAATTCTCCAATCATCCTGGGACGACCCTTTGTCGTCTCTGCGAGAGTCGTTATTGATTACGGATGAGGAGAGATTCGCTTCCATCCTGTTGACGAGAGCGATGTGGTCATCACTGTACCTACTGACGACCAGAGACCTACATATGATGTGACTACACCTATCTTAGCCGACCCTAAGGAATATGACATTGATGAGACTATCAGAGATTTTTGTTTTATGTTGGATTCTACCGAGATCCAAAAATTCCTCTACAAGGAGGAAGACTCGGAAATCATAGACCTTGGAGTTCCCTCTTCTGATACTTGGCGATGTGTAGAGGACATTTGCCGGATTTACGTGATTCACTTTAGAGTAGAGGGCATATGAGACTACAGAGGTCAAATTTGATTTGATTGTTTTTATAAATGAATTCGGGCCTTTTAGTGATATCGATGATCTGGTTGAGACCTTAGAGGATGAAAATGTCCTTACTACTTCCACGGACGAGTCTGTTCCCTTTTGTTTTGACCTAGTTGAGACTACCCATGCCGGACATGACCACACTACTTCCACTGATTGGTTCATGCATGCACACTCTGAGACTATTGAGGATACATTCATGGTCATATCCTAAACGGTTTATGTCTATTGATGACCCCTATATCGACCTATACCTTGTCAAATACATTCCTCAACGATCTCGTAAGAAGATCCGCTTTCTACCTTTTTGGCCTAGGTACATCCATCTCTTGTATATCCGCTTTCGTTTGTATCCTCCCATCCACTGTTTCACTCATCCACACCATGTCTATGTGTTGCCTTGCTTAGTATGTACTTTGTCCTAAGTAGGGGGTGTGGATGAGTCGAGTGTTCTTTCTTCATTCTGTTTCATCACTCTTGTTGTTGCCTATACGTAGAGCTCTTTTACCCTAAGTACAGGGGGAGTGATGTGTACATTCTTTTCGATCTCTTCTTCTATCTTAATCTATCTTTTCTTGTTTTATTCTTTTCTTCTTTCTATTTTCATTTTTCTCTTTCTACTGAAAAGGTGCATCCCCCTTTTGTCATTCTTCTATACTTAGGACGTACTTTGTCCTACGTATAGGGGATGTGCACCACGAGTTCTTCCATTCTTTGATCCCCCCCACTGTCTCCTCTTCTTGTCAATACTTAGGGATATTTTACCCTAAGTATAGAGGGAGACAATCCGAGTTGTGATTTTTTCATTCCCACCCTTGACCCTCCCTACCTTGTGTACAATCTGTTATACTAAGGATTATTTGATCCCAAGTATAGGGTGGACGGTCAATTTATCATTCTTTTCATTTCTTCATTCATTTATACTTTAGTATTTTTTATACTTAGTATGAGCTATGTCTTCTCTTTTCAATCTGATCTATGAGGACATAGCTCAAGCTAAGTATAGGGGGGTCGTATATACTCTGTAGATACTTTAGCCATAACTCGTACTTCGTATTTTTAATAATAAATATGGATAAAATTACTGTATAAAATACTATAGTTATAATATATAATTCATTAAAAACACTAATAAAAGGTATTTATTATTCCTCAAATTCTTTTTGTATATATTCGCTAATAAATCAGGTAAAAATATTATTTGCAAAATGTTTGAAAAATAGTTTGAAAATCTTTTTGAAAAATCTTTTGAAAACTATTTGAAAAATACTTTGTTAAATATTTTTAACCTTTGTAAAAATATTTTGTTTGTAAAATCACTACAAAAAAAGATGGGATTGGCGTGCACATAATGGCTTGTAATGTGCATGCCATGTGCACGCCCGCTAAGTGGGCAAGCACATGTGCTCGTTCACAATGTGTTCGCCGAAACGAGAGTCGCCACGGCTGGTGGGCAAGCACATGCGGACGTTATGTGCTCACCGAAATGATCGCCCCTATAAAATAGGGCGATCATTTACGAAGCACCTGGCGAGCACATGTGCTCGCCCAAGCTGATTTCTAGGAAAAAAATATACAGGTTCGGTGGGGTTTTGACGTCCCGTCAAACCTGTATAGCCTGCCAATAAACCACTGCAGGTGCTTATCAGAGCTTGCTAAGCGTATATATAGTATACCAGTTCATCAACTAAATCAACTAGTACTGACAAGTCGAACTCGCATAATATACATGAGCTTAGAAACTAAACATTCAAATTTAACATCTAAATACTACAAATATATGTTCGAAGCAACAACGACAAGTAAAATTACAACAAATTATATTATCAAAGTTGATATAAATTAAAAGACGTGCTAAAAGTTTAACATAACACAAGCCAATGGCAACAACAATTCACTTCTTCTTTGATCCAAAAAATTTAGACATTAAACCCTGCTTTGATTTCTTTTTTTCCTTCTCCTTCTCTTTGAACCTATCATACATGCGTGCATCATTCTCCTTCTCCTCTTCGTCATCGTATCAATCTCCTCAAGTTGAGATGCACACCCTTGTGACCTATATTATATATGGAAGATATATAGATGTTACTTGCATTTTGTAGATATAGAAATATAAAATTATTACTCATTCTAAGTAGAATACTTACATGTACGTTTTGAAATCTTTTCGGAGCTTCGTCATCTGCTCCACCATAATCACCATCTACGACTCCAATAGAATTGATGATTGGGATGAATATGGTTGTGTGTACGACGGCTGGGAGTATGCAGAATAGGAATGATGATGTTCCTCCACATAGTATGGAGGAAGACCACCAAGCGTCTGCTTCCTACTCGCCACAACGTCCCTCTCCTCTAACACCTTATAAGATTTTCATTGTTTAATATGAAATTATATATAAGAAATGAGTATAGTAAGATAATATTTATCTATACCTGCTTCCAGATTGTTTTATCAAATGGTGGTTGCTCTCCAGTTGGATCACCATCCCATTTTTCTGCAGATAGTGCCAAATAATGATCCTGAAATACAAAATGAAATATAGAAAAATGAGTTATAATATATCTTTCAATTGCAAATAAATTGATAGACTTACTAATAATTCTCCTACCTCAGGAGTGGACCATTGCGACTCTCCTTCTTTCCCACTCATGTGGGACCTCGACCACCACTCCTGAAAAGAGGGTTCTCTTTCCAACCTAGCTGCCTGAAAAATAATTTTAAGATGTGATAACAACATTGCATTATATCTACAAAAGGATTACTATTGTCCGCTTCTTCCGCATCATTCATCTTGTCCTCGTAATCCTCACCATGCCTCCACCAAATCTGATATCCTTCCATGAAACCCATTTTATAAAGATGTAACTGAGTTTTATCCTTGGATCTCTTCTTCATTAAACGACATTTTTGACACGGACACAAGATAGTTCCTTCTGAATCTACGACACGGGAATGTTGTGCGTAAGTAAATTGTATAAATTCCTGAACACTTAAAAGGTATCTGCTACACGTCCATCTACTACACGATTGTACATCCACTCTCTATTAGTCATATTGATCAACCTGAATGAAACAATTTATAATGTCAAATTCAGGAAAATATGTGAGGAATACCTAAACCTAACCCATTATTGAGATAAAAGATGAGAAGAGAAGTGTCTTAATTATGTTATCACTTGAGCTCGTCCATAAGGATTCAAACTTACTAAAAGATAGTCGTTGTCACAAGCTTGTTTATTTCTGAAGAAAATTCGGCAGCGTAACCCTGCACCTCTCCCATATACCTCATAAATCAATCGTAATCAACTTTCAAAATAATCATATTAGTGATTATTTCGATAGTAAACTATGATTGATTTGGTATACCGAAGAGGAAGGTGTTATGAATCGAATTTCCATCAGAAATAAAGAGCTTGTGACAACGATCACCTTTTAGTAAGTTTGAATCCTTAAGGATCCCCTTAGTCTGGGATTTCCTGGAATCTCCGAACTAAGGAAAGCTAACATAAATATAATACTTTAAGATCACTTTACGTCATACATTTGGCGTGCTACAAATGGGACTATAAAATAATCTTAAAATATTTATTCATTTATATTAGCCGGACAATTACGTAAGTTTAGTTGGTTCACGATGTGGATAGAGATAAGTGTGATCCTAATGCAGTGCCTAATAGAGTGGATTGGCTCAATAATATTAGATGGGTACCTGCAAAAAAAACCGAATTTTAAATATGCAAAAATCAAAATCCATGACCATTGGTCTGGGATAAACATCCCAAAGTGAGTCCAATAGTGCTGTAAAACAATAAAAAAATATAACACAGTTAGAGGTGATCAAATCCTCCAATGTATTGCACACGCCTTCCGTTGTGCAGAGCCACACACCACCCGGTATGGAGGACCGCACTGTGTGTGAATGATTTTGTGCGATTTTATAATAATTAATGGTTAGTGTTTTAGACTTATCATCAACCTAACTATAAGTTATTGTGATATACTTAATCACATTAACTAGAATTTAATGTGATAATAAAATATCACAGAAGAAAATTTTATGTTTATAGTTGTTATCTTGCACCAATGATTTTAACTTAAATAAATGTCTAATTTGACATTCATTATATAGTTCTTATTCTCAAAGGCTTTGTATCTCCCATCACCTCTTTCAATGAACCTAGTGTTATGAAACTAGTGTTATGACACTTCTCTATATCAACATTCTCTAATGTTATTAAACTAGTCTTATGGCACTTCTCAATGAACCTAGTGTTATGAACCTAGTGTTATAAAACTGATGTATCTCTCATCCCATCTATATCAACGTTCACCTACATCACTATTTAAGAACTTTACTTGTTGTGTCATTTAATCAAACACTTGATATGCCTAGAATATTTTATCTATATTAGACATATATTTACTCAAATCTAACAACAACTACATATTAAACAACTATATGAAGCATAAGCAACAAGATTAACAACTAGTGATAGTAAATTTAAGAACAACACAATCAACAACATCAAAATCCTAAACCTCTAAATCAAGCATGAAATCGAATGAAATACGCAAGAGAGAAATGATGATAAGATATACCTAAAGAGGGGGTGTGTGTGTAATTGACTGGTCAAACGGAACTCCCTCAATGCAGTAATGGCTGAGCACTTTTCGCCGGAGGGGATGAATGAAAGGGGAAGTCGCTCGCCCAGTGCTCTTTAGGTGCTCGCCCAGAAAATTGGCACACGCCCGTTCCGCCGCGCCTTGAATTTCAACTAGGCGAGCACTTGTGCTATTCAAGTGCTCGCCCATTTACGAAAACATAACTGCGCCTCTAGATTCAAAAGGGCGATCAGGTTGGCGAGCACATATGCAACCTAGGTGCTCGCTAGGCTGTGAGCGAGCACATGTGCTTGCCCACTACACCCCATCATGTGCACGTCAATCACGCTTTTTTTGACATTAATGTCTTTTCTTTATGTAAAATAAAAATCTTTGAAAAACTATTGAAAGTGATTTGAAATTTTATTGCAAAAATATTTGAAAAACTATTTATACTATTTGAAAAATCTTTGCAAAATGATTTTCAAATGCTTGTAAACATTATTTGTAAAAATTATTTTGGACTATAATTTTAAAATTTTTTTGAAAATTAATTTTCAAATAAGTTTGAGTAATATATACATCTAACAAAAATTCTTTATTAATTGTATAAATATATCTATGAACTTATATATCATATACCTTGTAGCTTCTTAAAAACTCAAGTATTGTAAATAATAAGATGCACCCCCATGTAAATATGTGTACCTATTCTCTTAGCCAAAATTTTTGTTTTCAAAAATCACAAAAACATTTGCAAAACCAAAAATATCAAAAACATTTGCAAAACTCTTTGAAAATTTACATACAAATTTGCAAAACTTTTTTTCAAAAATACATAAAAAGTTCAAATTTTTGAAATTTGCATCACAAAAATATTTTCTGCATTGTACATAACATTTACATAGCATTCACATTTTTGGATTGAGTTTGATAATTGAACAAGTCTACGCAAAATCTGAAGATTGTAGCTTGATTGGACCTTAAATCCACCTAATCATAGTAACCTTATATGAGTTGGAATTGAGGCACTTCATGTCTAGTTGACTTAATTCTTTGAGAATAGTGATACTTGATTCAATGTATTCTTGACTGCCTAAGTAGAGTATTTTGGAGCACACACACGACTCTTGTTTATAGTGACCTAACTTGAACACATGCACCTTTCGCTTGGCTCAATTCAGTTGGAGTGGTGAGGGGATTGGATTTGCCGGTATGAGATGCACACAAGTGGAAACACTTGTCCTTGTCTAGGGAGGGAAGTGTACTCCAACTCGTCCATTAGCAGAGACGTCTAAAGATAAGAGAGTATTGGTTGCAATAATACTTCAAAAGAGGGATAATCTACATGCTCAAGAGGAAAATTCCATTTGTAAAAGATGTTGTATATAGTATTTTTTAATAAAAAAAGCAAAAACTCCAAAAAAAAGTGGACAGGCCTGTTTGAAAAGAAAATATATGTTGCAGTGTACATATTTATATAGTCAATAAGCAAGCTTGAGCTTCAAAGTCATATCATGTGAGCCTGCAACCGGATGACTTGACTACACAGGTCATGCATCCTAGGATAGGTAGCTACACTGGGTACCGTCCATTCTTCTCTTCACCCCCTCCTCTTGAGTCGGTTGCCACTTGAACATAGAAGGGAATATCCCGCTCCTCGAGGAAAGAATTGCTGGATTGGGGAACCATTAGGTTGTCATGTTGGAGAAGTCAGTCTGTTTGTCATTTCAATTGGGAAGATCTATTATCACATACATTGTACAAGTGAGACTCTAGTCATGAGGGTTTGTGTATGAGTTAAAGTATTCTGACCTGGCTGTTGAGGACACTTGAGTTGACTTTTGGGATTCTCGAAGGTTGGTGTGTTTCAAATCGGATTCCCAATAAGATTCTGGTCGTACTAAAATTCCAAAGGTCTAACTTAAGCTCCAAACTTTGATTTTGTGAAGACTTTTTTGATAATTAGATTTAGTCCACTTTCTTTCTTTTTCTTTTCCTTATTTTTATTTTTCTGCACTTATTGCATAAGTGTTTACTAGGGACTAGCAAAGGCAAGTATAGGGGGTGATCAATCTCCATCTCATCACCTTTATTCTATCATTTGGGACTTAAAACCCCTAACTAATGCATATAAATAATCATAAATTGCACAAATTAACATTCATTCTTTGTTGCATAACTAATGTATAAAATATTGTTGCTAAAATTATAGAATAAAGAAAAAAAGAAATAGAATAAAATTCCAAAGGTATTTTATGACCCTAAACTCTGAGACAGAGTCAAGAATTTACTTTATCAACAAGAAATAAAGTAGAGGGAGATAAGGGCAAAAAATCACCAATAATTTCCATTCTTTTATTCTTTATTTACTCATTTTTGAGATCTATTTTATTTTCTACTTTTTGCACCTCAAATAAAGAAATTGTGTACATGAAAAGTTGTAGATAATAAAATATATAAAAATACAAAATTTATTTCATGTTAAATTAATGTACTATATACATTTTATACTCTAAACAAGATTCCAAAATCCCAACTTCTCAAACCCATATCTTTTAAATACAACAACAATAACAACAAAGCCTTTTCCCACAATTAAGTAGGGTCGGCTACATGGATCCTTTGCCTCCATTCAGATCTATGTTGGGTCAATATCATGCTTATATCCAAAAAACAAAGATCCTTTCATATAGTCTCTTTCTAACACTTCTTGGGACGTCATCGCCCTCTCTTAGCTGGCTCAACATCCCAACACTCGCATCTCCTAACAAGTGCATCAGTTGATCTTCTTTGCAAATGGCCAAACCATCTTAAGAAGTTTTCTCGCATCTTATCCTCGACCGGAGCTACACCAACTTTCTTTCTGATTGCATCATTTCGAGCCCGATCTTCGCGTGTGTGTCCACACTTCCACCTTAGCATTTTCATTTCTGCTACAACCATTCTCTGCACTTGTTTATGGTTCACAGGCTAAAATCCCAACTTTTCAGACCCATATCTATTAAATAAAAACTCAAAATATATCAAAATCACCTTTAATTATATATAACTTTTAATAAGCTATTTAATTTAGGTAGTTTCATATGTTTTGGAGCTAGTATGTGAAAGCTAGGTTTTAGACCCCTATTGTATAATTTACCTGTATAAAATATTCATTTTTTTTGTTCTTTATAATTTTTATAAGTTTGTAAATATTAATTATAATATATGTATATATTTATAACATGATAAAAACATAAATAAAACATAAAAATAAAATAATATTCTAAAATACATAGATGAATATACAATACATATACATATATAATACACATCTATATTTAGTTAAATGTAAATATTACATAAGAAAAATATAACAAAATATACTTATGTATATAAAAATAAGTTATAATTTAGAAACTAATAAAATAAAAATTACAAAATAAAAATAAAAGAAGAAAAACATAGGTAAATATACCTCTAAATAAAACCATAAAAATTAACTTCTAATAAAATACCTCAAAAAATAAATAAAAATCATAATAAAATAATATAAAAATAATAAACAAATTGTATTTTATAACTTAAAATTAATAAAATCATTTATTATTTCATATTAAATTTATAAATAATTTCAAGTTTGAATTTTCATGTTGGCCCACGTGGACCAATCATGTTTCTTCCCCAGTTGACCTCGGATAACTCTCTGACCAGGGTCCTAGGGCTGTCAGAACTAAGTTTTTGACCCACTCTTCTTCGATTTTTGTGGCCAGAATCATGCATTATTTTGGGAAGATTCCTATTCCATTTTTCTTCCTCGATGCAAGTCTTTTCACATGGGCTTGATGCCTCAAGAATTGATCCACTGCTGCAGCCATTTGCCCTTGATATTTCCACCATTCCTGCCCTCTTGTACAAAAGACCCCATCTTCCTTCTTGCCAGATTTGAATCACCTTTAGCCTTGTTTTATCTCTCTTATTTGGATCTCTAGATCGAGGTGGGTGACAACCACCTTTCCAGCCCCTTGGAGGCATAATCAGGAGAGTCTAGGGTGCGTTCCACCACCTCCGGCGACCTTCGCCTCCGTAAGGTTTATCTCGCCTCTTAGCTCCGCTCGAGGTAATACATTTACTTCCTTTTTACATTATTTCATTCCCTAGTTTAATTTCCTACATTTTTAATCTTTTAATTACGTGTATTAGCCATAGAGCCCCGATTTGTAGGAGCTCTAGCAAACCTCTTTCATCGCGACTCCTTGTTCTCCGACCACGCATCCGCCCTCATTTTGTTCCCCAACTATTTATCCACGCCCTCATCCACTCCATCCAACCTCCTCCTCTCTGGAGTAGGAATCTGGTGCTCCCACCGTCGCGACCTCGTCAGAGCATCGCTGCTTCCCCTCCCCTCGCTTATATTCCCCTCTAATCGAGTCAAGGTAGCTTTCCCTCAACCCGAGTTTGCTTCTTGTGCATCTTTGAAGATCAAGGAAGCATCTGGAGCCATTTTTGGATCTTGTCGGAGGTACCTGAAGCACCTCTAGTCTGCTGTCCTCTTGGGAGCAGCCATAGCCGGGGCATTTTGAGGCAATCAGAAGATAAAAGACACTTTGTCGGAAACGCTTGGGCCATTTTGGAGCAGCATAGCGTGACAGAGGAGGGAGTTCTGATCGAAGGAAGCTCACGTCACTAGAGCTTCCTCCCTACTCTTCCCCATATTCTCTCCGCCATCTGATCAAAGGCCCGCTCCAGTTCGTACCCCATTCGTTGGATGCGCTAGCTGCCAACCATTGATCTCGCGCCTGGGATCTAATACACGCCATCTGACGTAAATCATCATCGCAACACGTGAAGGTGCCACATTTGTTAGTGAAGCAAGGAGCGTCGTTGGATCCACGCATCGATTGGTTATTTTTCACCTTAAACCTAGCTCATTTTTGTATTTACTATTTAGAACTCAACTATTCTTCTATTGTTTATATATTTTTGTAAATTTACAAGTCGACCCTTGCAGTAATTGCTAATTACATTTTGACATGTGCTAGCCCACGTGACATGCGGTCCCATGTGAGATGGGTATTTTACGCCTGTGTCCCCAGAACTTTTGGTATTACATTCTGGTCCAGAAACTTTAAATTGCAAGTATATTATTTTGTAAAAATTGCAAAAACATCCCTAAAATTAATTCTATTTGCATTTATGCTTCTGTTAGGTCATTGAATTTTTTTATTTATTATATTTATTAAAAATATCATTTGTGCTCCAAAATCACCTAAAATAGGGTTAGGTTCCTGATTGTTAGTATTCTCATACCTTATAATTACTTTAGCATTTTCGAACCTTCTAGTATTTATTAAATATAATTTAGAGCACATTTATTCACTATTTGACTTGGAAAACCCATAAAAAATAAAAAAATGGTTTGAAAAATCCAAAACAATATAGTTTGTTTATTTAAGTATTTTTAGCCTCCAAACCATAAAAATAAAAAAAGAAAACTCTTAAGAAATAAAATCCCCAAAATCCTTTATAAAAATCTATAAAATTTCCAAAAATACTAAAAATACATTTTCTCTCTCTTAATTTTCTTTATACTATTATCTATATATTAAAGTTGATTTGAAGAATTTTAGCTTAACTTACAATTTTAATCTTCATTTCAATTTCAGCCTATTATTTATCCTTGGTTTGAGATATTTTTGACTCTAAAAATTCTTAAAAAGTAGAAAAATTATTTAAAAATCACAAAAAATTAAAAAACTGTTTAAAATCCAAAAATATATTTATGTAATTTTATTTTTTTAGTTATATTTATATCTATATTATCACATATTGTGTATATAATCCTATATATTCTTATATCAGATAATTAAAAGAAAATGAAATGCAAAATCAGAAAAATATAAAAAGAAAATATAAAATTATAAACCAAAAAACAAAATATAAAAAATATAAAATAAAAGATAGAAATATAAAAAATTAAAAACCCATAAATAGAATAAAAAATAGATATAAAAAGAGTCATACAATCATTTTTGCATCTCATGGCCCGATTTATCCATTTTGCTCCTTGTTTTAGAGAGTCTACATACTTATACCGATACACACACTTGTGGAGTCATAATAAATTTTAGCCCTACAATTTTAAATCATTTATTGATTTATCTGTGGGTTAATTGTTGATTGATTGGGATTTTATGAATGGTCGCTTCAGTGATACTGTAGTTCTCGGCTTGTGTAGATTACTTTAGACCCTCGCAAAATCCTCTTCATCTAGATGTTTATTGGGTCGTGTCGGTTGATAACATGAAATCTACATCTAAGTACGTAGTATACCTATGTGGAACTTGGTTATTTGGAGAAACAAGAAATATAGTATTGTCTCTAGATCCAATGTCAAGGCTGAATACCATGCTCTCGCCAATGGCACCATTGAAGTTTCTTTGTTGCAACGTCTACTAAATGAATCGGGTATTAAAGTCACTATGCTGATAAAGATGTTTTGTGACAACAAAGTGGCAATAAATTTGGCCAACAATTCTGTGAAGCATTATAGGACAAAACATGTGAAGATAGACGAACATTCCATTTGCGAAAAGATTGACATTGGTCAATTGTGTATCCCGACCTAAAATCCGATGATCAAGTAGCTTATTTCTTCATAAAGGGTTGCCTATGGTGCAATTTGAGTTGAATATAGGCAAGTTGGGTATGATTGACATGTATGCCCAACTTTAGGGGGAGTGTTAACTTGTCTTGTAATTTGTTGGGTAAACAAGTCTATGGATGAGGGAACGTTTGCTCATTTCCTATATATTGTACTCATCTTCATTCTTATTCAATAAGTTAGTGAAGAGTTTCCTAATCCCATTGTGGGAGATTAGGGATTATTAGCTCCTGTGATTTCTCTCTCATAATAGGGTTTCAACATATATCCCATTTTCCTCATTGATGATGTTCTTGTGCGATTTCAACAAGAAAGATGATGGAAATGGGGACGACCATGACCATCCCCTCTACAAAATAAGTGAGGAGATTGTCATGACCATTCCTATGGGCTACATTTTATGGTTAGATGAGAGTACTAGTCTGTCAATGGAGAATTAGAGGGGACGATCAAAGGAAAACTAGTCCCTTCTACTCTTGATTTAGAGAACATGGGTTCACATAATTGTTCCCCATAGTTACAAGTTAGCGCCAAATTTAGGGAGGGATGGAAGGCTAACAAGGTGACAACCATTGTCCTTTATGCATCTTTAATGACATGGTTGAACCGTAAGGAATGGTGATGATAGCCTTTCCTTTCTCTAACAATAAGGATAGTGGATTTAATAGGATTCGAGGAGAGGGTTGAGAGTGGAACCATCCTTCCTAGTATTAGAACGGAGGAGACTAGCAATTTAACTGTGATCTTTTCGAGCAATAACAAGGGCATTCTTCTTCTATGTTCCATTAAAGGGACAATAAAAGCGGTTGCCGTACCTATATATGCTCTGATACGTTGTCTCGAGTGGATGGTCGTTCGACAACCATCTCCATTGGTTGCATAAGTGATGGTCGCTTCTTGACAATCACATGTATTCATCCCTATACATTCTTGTAGTGACAGCTCGCAAGTTTTATCCATTGTTTGTAAAAAAAAGCGTTGAAAGAAAGAGGAGGGAACTGTATTAGATATGTTTCCTGATCCTGGCCTTCTGTCGTAGCTACTTGACTACAAGGGAAAATTTTTTTGAGGATATATATAAAGCCATTCATAGACAAAATTTAAGTTCTAAAGCACTTAACGATTTAGACCAATTTTCTTATTGCACAGATACGTATACATACACATCAACTGATGGATAGGAGGGGCGTCGTACAAGAAAGGTATCCATCCAACTAGGACCTTATTCTGCTCAACATCTAATATCCCGTTATTAGATACTACTCTACACAAAGTCGATATTCTCCTCTCATGTACGTCTCTCTCGAAGCGAATCCAATATCTCCCATATCTCCTACTCGTCTTAATCGAAACACCTCTTGTCACGTCATTATCCATCAAATAATCAAACATATCACAATACGTATGCGATGCACAAAGTTCTCATCAAGACCAAAGTGCATGCAGATATACATCAATCTCCATCTTCTCTATTCCCCCACTCCCTATCCTTTGTCGTTGACACTCAAACCCCCACCCATATCCACATTGTACCTGGATGACACTATACTTATCCATCTTTCCCGTTGTTTTGATTAGCAAATAAGTACTTGCACAGTTAACTTCCATCCACATCATTAGACTAAACAAGACAGGCATTAAGTGGGTGAAATGGAACCCACTCGTGCAAATTAAGCACAATCTAATCACCTTTGTTATTATTATATATAAACAGAGACATATACATAGCAATTTTAATATATTCCTCCCTCGCCATTGAACCTCTCAATTCTTTGGTGTTAAGTCCTCTTCGACCTTTGATGATACCTCTCTTTCTATCTAATCAACATGTTTGATGATATATATGCAAAATAATTTCCTATATATTGTTGGAAATGCGAGCCCACGGCGAGCCATTATGCAATAAATGTTATTGCACATATCATTCCCTGATCTGAAATGAAGAATGAATAATTTGTATAATAGGTCCCTTAGTACAATTAGGGTTATGTACCATGGCCATCTTAATAATCATACAGTTGTTGATTCAACTATTGAATCATAGAGGCTGGTGCTTGGATGAATATCTAAAGAGTTAGATTGAGGACTCATCAAGCACCGTCAAATGATTGTTAAGAGATGATCTCCAGCCTGAGTAGGAGATGGCAATCCTTATCTCTGAAGGCTGATATCTGACCGACCTCTTGATGCAGGTCCTCTGCATAGGAATAGAGATTCGGAGGTGTCAGATTAGTTAGGTCAAAGAGTTGACTTAACGAGATCGAGATAACCAAAGTCCTATATCATATGCTGTCATGATATAGGCACGCATCCTCTGACCGGAGACAGATGTGTTGCTATATGTCCAAGTATGTACATTTGGCAGACCAATAGGTTGATGACCTAATCAAGGTCTATACACCGGCGCGCTGGTGTGCATATAAGGGCATATGAGTAATACGATCTCTCAAAGGGATCATACATGTTCAGTTACTGAACCGGAAGACATGAGCTCACTCATGAGATATTGGGAAGAATCAAATTCCATGCGCATGGTCGTCTCGCTTTGGAAGCTTGACTGAATTTGTAGGTTTGATATATACTTTAGTATATGATCAAGACCTAGGTATGATATACACTTTTGGAAAGTGTATGATCGATACCAACTCCCAATGATCGAATGAGAAACTTACTGATAAAACCATGAAGTAGACAGTATAAAGTTGATCCGATACTTCAGGTTTAATCTGAGTCTTCCAGTATGCAGGATGTACAGGTATTGGGAATACCTGAGGGTGATTTGATCATAAACGGTTGTATAACCATGACGCTTCCATTCCTAGGGAGTGATGAAACGGGTCTGGATTTTAGTGACTCCTCTCAGTAGAGAAGTGATCTGATCTTGGTCCAAGTATTGGACATTGATCTGAATGTGATTCAGATACAATGAGAAGATTAGATTTACGGTCTTGATTTAATCAAGCATCTATGGGAGGCCCGCGATCTGGATTTGAGATATGATATCAATATCCATGTCACTATACGTGGAACAATACAATCGCCCTGACCTTATCTCCAAGTATCTGCGGAGAGATTGCATTATTCTTGAAGGGTTCAAGAATAATTCCATAAGATCTAAGCAATGAAGAAATAATGATTAAATGTGATTTAATCATCTTGATGTGTGAAGAAATTATCCAATTTAATTAAATGTGATTTAATTAATGTGGATAAGAATAATGTGGATAGAAATATCCAATTATTCATAATATATTATAAATGTGATTTATAATGTATTAGAGAGAGCTAATTATAATTTATATGTGTTGATTAATTATTATGTGTATTGGATACACATTGTGTAATTAATTAACAATATGAATTATATGTTGTTTTGGGTTGTGAATATGATTCACAATTTTTCCATGGCAAGAATGCAATATTCTCAAAGATAATTGTGAATTATTTTTTGGAGAATAAAACCCAATAAATTTGTTGCAAATAAATAAGAGAGAAAATCAAGAAGATATGCAATCTCATGGGAATCCATGAGATTGCCTCCTTGGACTCCCATAGTGGGCGGCACACCACTCCTATATGGAATGGGTGGCCGTCCAACATGGAAGGTGCATGGAGATGAAATCTCCATGCACATTCTCTCCTTATTTGTTGGGTTGATTTAGGAATAAATTATATTTGATTTTATCAAATATATTTTGACCTAAAATTGTTGCTTTTGACAACAACAATCTTGGCCATTGGATTGACACAAATCAATCTCACCCATTGATTTTATGTGTCCCATGGATTGAGATCCATGGATCCCAAAACCCTATAAATAGAGAGGCATTCTATGCTCTCTAAGGACTTGCAATATTGGAGCTCTCTCTCTCTTTCTTCTCTACACACGTCAGCCCTCTCTCCCTCTAATTGGTGGCCGACCACCAAACCCTAAAGGAGAGAACCGTCGTCGCCTTCGCCACCGCGCCGCCGCTTCGACGTTCTTCGGTTCTCCGTCTTCTTGGAGAGTTCCTCTCACGAAGGAGACCTTTGATCTCGTGCGACGAGATCGGGAGCAACCACGCTTGGATCATCTTCTTGGATTGCGAGGACAACGCGGTTCATCCCCGCGCTCGCAAGCGGTCTCGCCGACGATCGGACTTGAGACAGGAGGTCTCTTTCTTTAGAGACTTGATCAACCACGCTTCAAGAGGTATTGCATTATACTTGTTGTGGTTATAGATGAAACGATCTGAGAATGGTTCTCGGATCATGTGGTTTCATCGAATAAAAAATTTTAAATTCCGCTGCACCGAACAACTAGTGCGACTAGTCGTTCCTCGTCGTATCCGATACGACGATCACGCTTCCGTGATGCTCTTGAGGATAATTCCATATCCTTCAAGTGGTATCAGAGCCTTAGGTCGACGGTTTCGAATATGATTCGAAAAACCGAGGACAACTTGGGTTCGTTAAGGTTGCGAAAGTTTTTATCGCATTTGAATTCGCAGATCTGTTTAGTAAATAAATTCGGCACTGTTTAAATTGTTTAAACACGAATTTAATACTTTGTTTTTGTTCCCCATTAAATAAGAAAACCATAGGATCTGAGTTTACGTAAATCGGATTTCGTATGCTCTAGATATGGTTGTTTTAATGAACATGTATACACTGTTGCGGGAACTGTAGATCTGAACGTGATTAAAATGTTAATTACTGTTTAGAATTGCCTCAAAATGCGTGTAACATCACTTGGATTCTGTCCTAAATCAAATTATCAATCTATGAAAATTGATTTTGTCTAATTTGGATTTAATATGATTGAGATATGCTAATTTTAGTAAGAAGGGGTCACTGCTGAAATTACAGTCCTAATCAAGAACCAAGTGATTGTCAATTAGTGAAATTAATTGTTAATTTCGTGAAATAATCATGAAAAATATTTGTGAAATATTTGAAGATGATTATTTACATAATTGACTTGGCATCATCCAATTAATTTATTAGATTTGATCTAAATCTTAATTGGAAACACATTCATCAAACTTAATGTTTGATTGGTGATTGTCATTTAATCATTTAGTGAAATTAAATTGTTTAATTTCCTAGAATAATTGTGCATAAATATTTGTGAAATATTTGATGATAATTATTCCCTTAAATGACATTGCCTTAACCAATAATTGATTAAGATGTGATCTAAATCATAATTGGAAACCACAATCTTTCAAACTTGATGCTTGAATAGGATTTGGGAATTTGTCTAGCAAATTTCCTTATAATCAAAAATGTTTTGATTATTACTATATGGTACAATTTCGGTTGAAGAACCGATGATCATCTCAAGTACAAATTAATCAATTTGGCATTGTCCTTTCCCGAGGCGGATATGGTGCCTAGTCGGAGAGCATTGGGGTTGCGGGTTGCAACGTATGTGGTCCGTCCCACTCTCGTCGGTACTGGCCATGATAGCGGGTAGGGCCGGGATAATGTCCGAGGGATTAAGATGTATTTTTCTAATTATTAAAACTCGAATTAATACATATTTAGAGATATTACCATATATATTCAAGTAAAATAATCAAGTTTGATTGATTGAATTGGATTGATAATTAATTTAATATGATTAAATTGATTATGTCCAATTGAAATACTCTAATATGATTAGAGATAATAATTCCCTTGGAAGAATTAATTATGTGAATATGATTCACGATAATTAATTAAAATTTGAATATGATATGGAGGATCACATAAGTGACATCCATGGTCTCCCGTCAAGGCGGAGGGTTCCGTCGCCAGGGATTGCATGTGGGAGACGCCTGTCCGAAGTGACAGCTCCTGTATGCAAGCGCATCTGGATCGGGCTCGTCGCTTCTCGAAAGAGTAAGGACGTATGCGTAGTGACCCCAATATCGGGTCCTCATATTATTGGGGCGATATTGGATTGCGCATAGCGAGTTGTATTCCTGTTGACGGTTGGTTCAATTAATGACGGGTCAACATTGCCTTAGGGGTGGTGGGCCCGGGTGTTAAAGACCGAATTGGGAGATGCAAGTTGGACTTGCAAGGAGGAATGTGTTCCCGCTTCTTTTTATCCGAGTTGTAGGTTCTCATATTATTGGGATGCAACAAAGATAAGGAAGGAGATCCCAGATCTTGCTTGAGATATAATGGTAAGTATATCTCTTACATTGAAAGTGATTAAGGGAATGAACTTTCAATGTTGACAAGGCAAGACAACTTTGATATAAAAATTCCTAAATCAAAGTAAAAAGTATATATATATATATTTATATAAATTTATGCAAATTTCTTATTTCAGATAATCCTTCATTAAAACCCACTCAATGATATACTCAATAATAATCAGTAGAATATCATGGATTGGACTCATGATCCAGATATTGTACTTGCAATTGAACACATAATGTATGTGGTTGCAATGTGCAAATTTCCTCATAATATTGAGAAATGACAATTAAATAGATGATAGGACTACAACCCTAGGGTTTGTATGTCTCTATAGTCTTGGTATCATCAAATGTACTTTGGAAGTGACATGTTGATGATGATCATAATTGTCATATAATCCTTATAAAATCAATGATTATTTTCTGGTATACATATGTGCTCTTGACATTTAATCATGAGTGACATGGTTCTCTGCATCATGTAGAATGGTAGCTCTATAAAGAGATGATGTATTCAAATTGTTTGAATACCTACCTGAACCTATGTTTTATGAGTTTAGATGGATGTAGATGATGAGTGTCATTATTCTACTGTCTATACTCTAGTCATTCATGAAGCTTCATAGTATTCATATTGCGTGAATCTAATGAAGCATAAATAAATGTTGAAATACTCTTATTTTGAATTCTTTTTGAATTTATTGTAAGAGATCCTTAGTCTTAAGCAATGGTTGCTTATAGATAAAGGGAGCGCAATGGAAGCATGGGTTGGACCCAAGAAAGAAGGAAAGTCAAAGAGTTGACTGGACTTCTGTGACTTCCATATGACATCCAAAGAGTTGGATGAGTGCCAATACTGCAATAAGTTGATGTGTTGATAGTATGACTATCAAGTCTGTCTAGAATCCTTAGAAAAGGACTCGGATGGAGCATCAGAATAATCTACATAAATCATTGATATTGACTTACTTATTGAACAAGATAAAGTCAAATAATTGTATCTCAATCTTCTGATGACATTTGCAATGGGTTGCATATGTTTTAGAAGACTGGAAAATTTGGTCTTAAAGGTTTATAGTTGTCCACACGAATATTGATGCAATTGTTGCAACAATCTCTGTTGGATTAATAGACTTGTTAATTTCAGTGGGAGAGCCCTTAGTCTTAGAGAATGTCTCTATGACCTAGACATTAGAATACACTCATTGTTTGTTTCTAAATGTTGGAAATAAACATGAATTCTGGAATGGACCTATCATAAAGAGTTATGATGAAGATATTTCAGAAAGTAATCTAAAATCTAGCGGACTCCACTAAATTAGAAAATTAATGAATGGTTCATTAACATTTCTAAATACTGAAATTAAACCTCAAGATCAATAGGAGGATGAAGATCATTTGACAATGATCTAGCATCAAGCCTTGGACATTTGTCTGTTGATTTGATCAATAGAATAGTAAGAGATGAAACTTTAGAATGTCTAAAATTTCAAAACTTACATACTTATGAATATTGTCCAATACACCCTTCTTCGGGAATGGTGTAAGATGCCAAGGTATTCAGGATCTCATACATATTGATGTATGCGGATCATCTATATCATAGTAAACATTGTGGATATGTGATATCTATTGATGATTATGTATGATATGAGATTTCTTCTCTTCATCTAAGAAACTTTTGAAATGTTCAAAGATTTCATTAATTTTGGTTTAGAACCAAAGTTTGAAGGAAGATAAAATGAATTTGATCTAATCTAGGTAGCAAGTAACTACTAGATAAATTCGAAGAATACCTTATGGAGATATGAATATCATTTCTATCTCAAACCTCCTAACACACCTTAACTCAAAAAAAAAGGTTATAGGTAGATACAATTAGATCATGTGTGACATGATCTTATCAATGTTGAATTTTTAGCATAATTATCCCTTAGTTTCCAGGTATATATGTGTAGTAGAGACTACAATGTATATCCTTAATAAGGTTCCATGTATATTGGAATCTAGCACTTGAGAGTGCTGCTTCATTAGGAAAATAAAGGATGGTATTGGATACCTACTTTATGACCTTGAGATTCTTAAAATATCTCATCTCCGAGAATGTGATTCTTAGAGGTTGAGACTCTTGAGAATCAAGATGAAAATGAAGTGTAGGAACTCATTTATAATGAGACTCATGAAATTGGAAACTAAAAGGACAATTAAAGATGAAACATTAATACCTCTTCAAATAAGCTTGAGGATGGATTCCATGTGTTAGAGAAATCTGACAATGATCGAACTTCATGTGATGAAGCTTCTGAAGATCATAGCATGGATAGATGGATAGCAATAAAAGTCTAATGTAGACTTCATATACAAGTGTTGTATATGGACCCTCGAGGATCCACCTATATGGGTAAGACCTGTAAAGGTGTAAATGGATCTTCAAGAGACAGGGAACCTGATGAGAAGGTAGAGATCTTCAAAGCACGGTTTGTAGCCATAAGCTACACACTGGAAGAGAAGACATTGCTTGCAATGAGACTTGCTCTTCGGTGACCATGCTTAAAACCATCATAATATTGCTAACCTTAGCTACATAACTTGACTATTGCATCTTCAAGATGTAAGTCAATATTGCATTCCTCTACGAATGCCTCTTTGAGGATATTCCTATGAAGTAGCCCCAGGGCTTCATGGTTGAGGAAAGCAAGGTGTGCAAGCTAAGGAATCCATCTATGGACTCAATTAAGCTTCTTGAAGTTGGATCATAAGATTTGATGAAATTATAAATGTTATGATTTCAGATAGAATATTGATGAACCATATGAAGCTTAGTGGGAGTGCTTTAGTGTTCATCGTACTAAATGTAGATGATATCCTAATCATTTAAAAATGATATAAGGATAATAATTAGTGTTTTATAATCTGGTTGTTCCATAACTTGAAATATGAGTTCAAAGATGCCTCTCAGATCTTAGTTCTGAAGTTGTTCAGAAGCAAAGAGAAGAGGATAATGGGACTGTGACATTTATAGTACATCTTGGACATATTCCATTTTATGGAAAATTCCAGTAATGGCTTCCATCCCTTATGATATGGTACTGACCTATCTAAAGGGATAGCACCTCAAAGAGTTGAGGAAGTGGATGCTAGAACTACTTGCCTTTGGGCATCAGTTCTGAGAAGCCAAGTGTGTGCTAGATGTGCACAAAAGCCAGATGGCTGCCATGCAGTGGGAGTAGTAAACTGTTGCTAATCCTACTATGGAAATAAAACACTTGGTTGCAGTAATAACAAAATCTTCATAGATGACAAGATTTTTGAGATAGTGATCTCAAAGTCTTATCTTCAAAAGTTTAAGACTTTATAGATAGAGATCTAAAAGGTCTTAACTGTAGATACCTTAAGAGATAGTGATCTCCAGGAATAAGGGTATTCTGATAAGGATTATGGAAATACTGGTTATGATAATTGTTAAGTTGTAGTGTCAAGGACACTATAACTAACAAGATTGAGTATTAGTTGCATAAGATGCAACATTCGCATTGGATGCGAGCACTGTTACTGGGGATATGCAAGTGCCGTAAAAGGACTTGGCGTAGTCTCGCGGGAACAGAGTGACTGATCAGCTTACCTAGCTATTTTCTAAATAGCCTATGATTGTCACATGAGTGTGAGTTTAAATGATTAGCCCATTAATGGCTCTTTGGGCTAGTGGGAGATTGTTGGAAATGCGAGCCCACGGCAAGCCATTATGCAATAAATGTTATTGCACATATCATTCCCTGATCTGAAATGAAGAATGAATAATTTGTATAATAGGTCCCTTAGTACAATTAGGGTTATGTACCATGGCCATCTTAATAATCATACAGCTGTTGATTCAACTATTGAATCATAGAGGCTGGTGCTTGGATGAATATCTAAAGAGTTAGATTGAGGACTCATCAAGCACCGTCAAATGATTGTTAAGAGATGATCTCCAGCCTGAGTAGGAGATGGCAATCCTTATCTCTGAAGGCTGATATCTGACCGACCTCTTGATGCAGGTCCTCTGCATAGGAATAGAGATTCGGAGGTGTCAGATTAGTTAGGTCAAAGAGTTGACTTAACGAGATCGAGATAACCAAAGTCCTATATCATATGCTGTCATGATATAGGCACGCATCCTCTGACCGGAGACAGATGTGTTGCTATATGTCCAAGTATGTACATTTGGCAGACCAATAGGTTGATGACCTAATCAAGGTCTATACACCGGCGCGCTGGTGTGCATATAAGGGCATATGAGTAATACGATCTCTCAAAGGGATCATACAGGTTCAGTTACTGAACCGGAAGACATGAGCTCACTCATGAGATATTGGGAAGAATCAAATTCCATGCGCATGGTCGTCTCGCTTTGGAAGCTTGACTGAATTTGTAGGTTTGATATATACTTTAGTATATGATCAAGACCTAGGTATGATATACACTTTTGGAAAGTGTATGATCGATACCAACTCCCAATGATCGAATGAGAAACTTACTGATAAAACCATGAAGTAGACAGTATAAAGTTGATCCGATACTTCAGGTTTAATCTGAGTCTTCCAGTATGCAGGATGTACAGGTATTGGGAATACCTGAGGGTGATTTGATCATAAACGATTGTATAACCATGACGCTTCCATTCCTAGGGAGTGATGAAACGGGTCTGGATTTTAGTGACTCCTCTCAGTAGAGAAGTGATCTGATCTTGGTCCAAGTATTGGACATTGATCTGAATGTGATTCAGATACAATGAGAAGATTAGATTTACGGTCTTGATTTAATCAAGCATCTATGGGAGGCCCGCGATCTGGATTTGAGATATGATCTCAATATCCATGTCACTATACGTGGAACAATACAATCGCCCTGTCCTTATCTCCAAGTATCTGCGAAGAGATTGCATTATTCTTGAAGGGTTCAAGAATAATTCCATAAGATCTAAGCAATGAAGAAATAATGATTAAATGTGATTTAATCATCTTGATGTGTGAAGAAATTATCCAATTTAATTAAATGTGATTTAATTAATGTGGATAAGAATAATGTGGATAGAAATATCCAATTATTCATAATATATTATAAATGTGATTTATAATGTATTAGAGAGAGCTAATTATAATTTATATGTGTTGATTAATTATTATGTGTATTGGATACACATTGTGTAATTAATTAACAATATGAATTATATGTTGTTTTGGGTTGTGAATATGATTCACAATTTTTCCATGGCAAGAATGCAATATTCTCAAATATAATTGTGAATTATTTTTTGGAGAATAAAACCCAATAAATTTGTTGCAAATAAATAAGAGAGAAAATCAAGAAGATATGCAATCTCATGGGAATCCATGAGATTGCCTCCTTGGACTCCCATAGTGGGCGGCACACCACTCCTATATGGAATGGGTGGCCGTCCAACATGGAAGGTGCATGGAGATGAAATCTCCATGCACATTCTCTCCTTATTTGTTGGGTTGATTTAGGAATAAATTATATTTGATTTTATCAAATATATTTTGACCTAAAATTGTTGCTTTTGACAACAACAATCTTGGCCATTGGATTGACACAAATCAATCTCACCCATTGATTTTATGTGTCCCATGGATTGAGATCCATGGATCCCAAAACCCTATAAATAGAGAGGCATTCTATGCTCTCTAAGGACTTGCAATATTGGAGCTCTCTCTCTCTTTCTTCTCTACACACGTCAGCCCTCTCTCCCTCTAATTGGTGGCCGACCACCAAACCCTAAAGGAGAGAACCGTCGTCACCTTCGCCACCGCGCCGCCGCTTCGACGTTCTTCGGTTCTCTGTCTTCTTGGAGAGTTCCTCTCACGAAGGAGACCTTTGATCTCGTGCGACGAGATCGGGAGCAACCATGCTTGGATCATCTTCTTGGATTGCGAGGACAACGCGGTTCATCCCCGCGCTCGCAAGCGGTCTCGCCGACGATCGGACTTGAGACAGGAGGTCTCTTTCTTTAGAGACTTGATCAACCACGCTTCAAGAGGTATTGCATTATACTTGTTGTGGTTATAGATGAAACGATCTGAGAATGGTTCTCGGATCATGTGGTTTCATCGAATAAAAAATTTTAAATTCCGCTGCACCGAACAACTAGTGCGACTAGTCGTTCCTCGTCGTATCCGATACGACGATCACGCTTCCGTGATGCGCTTGAGGATAATTCCATATCCTTCATATATATGTGATGGGATAGAATTAAACAAGTGCATCAATATCCATCGATTTAGATATCGGGTTATACACATTATTTTAGTCCCATATGGTTAAACTCACTGTTGCAATAAATACAAAATAGATGTATAAAAACATATATTTTGAATAATCGGCATTGTATCTTCTGATGTTCATCATGCATTAATGAACAAGAAGTTACGATTATATATGTTTTTCTTCCAAAAAAATCTTCTGATGATTGGTGAAGTTGACTTGGCACAATTCTAAAGGAGAAAGATAATCCATAACTTAAAAAATAAATGTACTTTTTTCAAAGAATAATATTTGGAAAATGATTATTGATATATAAATATATATAGGATCATTTAACAATAGTTTCCTATTTATTCATTTCTGAAAATCGATTTTGTTGTTGTTAACATACTTTGTCCTATGTATACTTAAGAAATTACCGCTTGTTATAAGACATGCTATCGGACGAAATTGCCCCTCGTACTAGTTTCAAATACAACATCCAAAAGAGCCTATAATGAGGCATATGTTCGAATATGGTATTATATCGTATTTTGTTAAATATATCATGATGAATATTATCTATTGAGAAAACCTGATTTTTACTTGAAATTAATAGCGAATGATGTAACTGTCGACGCTTTATATAACAACAGTTATTTGTTGTCTTAATCATGAACGATTAGAGTAAATGTTGATGACAAAGACTAAAATATGATTATTGTTATATGAACAATCACTAACAACATAGCAGTGGATATGTCATCTACCGGTAATTTCTTGTACAAATTGTGATTCTATTATATATTTAACAATAGATAATATAATAATGAATTTTAAAATAAAATATTCGTTGAAAATAAAAAAATTTTAAGTAATGTTGAATATTTGTCATATATGATTAGGATCCCGTGCTAAAGCTTCATACTATGCATGGAATGGACAAGTATCAAACAAAAGAAATATATTTCTTGTTTTATACGATATCACTCATGTACGCAATAGTCACAAGTTGTTGATTGGAACCGGAAATCAATTGGAAATATATGATCTCTATGGCATGATGTTGCAATGATAATCAAAGCAAATACAAGCATGTCATTCTCATTGAACGAATATATACCCATTTTAGTTTGGTTGTTGAGCTGTTTCGATTAATGTGGATGTGATATATCATATTCTGAAATCATATCTATGATTTCTAAAGTGAATGGACTTTCGATGTTCGACGCAAAAACAATCGTAATAATTGGAAGGAGGAAGGTCGAGTCGTATGTGAATGTTAGGTCAGGAGAGATGAAGGTGTCTTCTAATTCTTTTGGATATATTTATTTATGGGAGTGTTCATATAATATACTCCTATATTAGCAATTGCGTAAAGCAACAATGCACGTCATGTATTAGAAGAATCCCATTTCTGGGAGTATTCATTTGACCTTGGTTTTGTCTTATACACTTTCATAATTGGAACTGCGTATTAAAAAAACCCAAGACTTTGATGTTATTTTATGGCATATTAATAACTTATTAATCAGCCACTCCATAATAATTGCATGAAATGCACATGAACGAGGTGACAAAATAATCCTTGTGGAATTTATCAAAAAAAGGGAACAATTGAATTATACATCTAAACACCAACTATCATGAAAAAAAATTAAATTAAATATATATTTGGACAACACACACATAAATATCTCTAGCTATCAACTCGCAATAATACCACTTCAAAGTTTCTATTCCACAAATGCTCCTATAAGACTACTACTAATTCAAAAATATCCTTTCGTTAGTGTCTTTATCTGTATTTTGTTAAATGGAGAATTTTATAGGGGTATCCGTTATATAAAATAGAGATATTAAAAAAATAATTCACAATAAAAATATTTTACAACAAAATAGTTTACATGAATAATTTAAATATTTGGTTGTCATAGCCTCCAGTTATTAGTACAGAACAACAAGAATTATTTGTTGCAAGTTTGTCTTGATTTTTGGAATTCATAACATAGGTAATATCCATTGCTAAAGGTTCATATAATAGAAATAATTTGTTGATTTTCATTAAAAATTATTATTATGACAATAAGAGGTAAGTTTTTGATAAAATTAATAGACAATGCAATAAAATTGGCATATGACAACGAATAATTTAAATATTTCTTGTCGTATTTTTTGACTATATATATAACAACCAGTATTAGCTTTATAAACTAACTTTTGTTCTTATAATTAGTAGTGGATATTATATTCGTTCCTAAAATTTATATAACAAAGATTTGTCCATTTGTTTTAGCTGTTAAGATTTATATATTAATCGTTGTTAAATTTAACAATGATTAGAATAAAAATCAATGGATAATTATTATTATTATATGATTTGTTGCTAAGATCATAGAAATGAGGATGATATTTTATTATGAATTTAAAGAATTAAGTAACGAATACTATCTGTTATTACATATTTTATTATGGAAGATATGTCAATTTTTGTCACAATGAGATAATTATTGTTATATGGTTCACTACTAAGTAATAATTAAGATGACATTCATCACGAATTTTGAAAATCAAGCTGATTTTATAATAAATAATGCTTGCCTTTATAATTTTAATTTCAAGATACTATGATATAATTGGCATGTGACAACGAATAATTTTGTTGCATAGTTTTATTGATTATACAAATTTTAATTGTCCATAGTATGCATAATTTGTTGTATGTATGAATCTTTAAATTATTTGTTGGTACATCTTCATTTTGTTATACGGTTATTTACCCGTGAATCATACAAACTTTGTAAATTACCATTTCTACCTTTGAAAAAAATGTAATTCCCGCTCGATTTTGTAAGCTTACTCCGTCTTACCTCACAGACCATGCCGTTAATTTGAGGTTGCTTGGATTAACTGGCTTGAGTTTAAGTTGATTTAATCAAACCCTAGAAAATTCTATGGTATGTTTTATTCCACATTCTCCTCCTTCTCTCCCTTCCTTCCTCTTCCACTCTCTAGCCTTCCTTCTTCAATCTCGCATGATAAAGCCTCCTCATTCATCTCGATTTCGGTGACAGCGACGAACAGGGAGGAGGAGGGCGAGGGTGCAGTAGGACTAGAGGGTTACAGGAGGAACTGGGGGCAAGGGGAAGGCAGGAGGGCGAAAAGGTGGGAGGACGAGGGTGGGGGTATGGAGGGCCACAGGTGGAACTGCAGGGCGGAGGTCAGGTGGAGGAGGGCAAGGGTGCGGAAGGACTTGGACCTAAAGGAGAATGGTGGGGGTGGAGGTCAGAAAGGTGGAGGGTGAGGGTGGAGGTCAGGGAGGAGGATGGAAACGATGTGGGAGGAAGAGGAAGAGGGTAGAGGTCAGGGAGGAGGATGGCAACGATGTGGGAGGAGGAGGAACAGGGGAGAGGTCAGGGAGGAGGATGGCAACGACGTGGGATGAGGAGGAAAAGGGTGGAGGTTTGGATGGCCCTAGGCGGAACTGGAGGCAAGGGTAAGGGTGTGGGAGGACATGGACCTGGAGGAGGAGGGCAAGGGCGGAGGTCGGGGAGGAGGAGGGAGTGGGGGAGCTCGGGGAGGAGGAGAGCGAGGACGCGAGAGGAGAAGGGTAAGGGTGGAGGTCGGGGAGGAGGGTGAGGGTGACGGAGGTCGAGGAGGTGATGGGTGCTGGGTGGGAAAAGGGAGATGAGGAGAAGGGTGATGGGGAAGGGGACTTAACATAAATTTATTAAAAAATAGATATAATGTAAAAAATATAATGGAATCAGGTTAATTTTAACATCTAAATGAATGGAGGTTAACCACAAGATCCGAAGGGTAAGGGTTAGCTCGTGAGGGGAATTACGTTGTTTCAGAAGTCGAGAAGATAATTTACAATGTTTATAATGTTACTGGGTAAAAATCCATTTGTTATGTTGTATTGCATTATACTATTAGAACGGATATTCACGCATGTGATAATATACGTGTAGAGAAAATTAATATAAATTTACTTAATTAATTGTGTTGCTGAAGGGTTGAGCTTTTGAGTCAGAAAACAGATTCAAAGCTTTTGAAGGGAAAAAACGCATATCAAAGCAAAAGGTTGAATAAGATTTTTAGATGACGTAATTAATTTCCATATATTTTGACATCGTTAAGTAACATCATTAGATCATTAGTCGTTCATATCATTGAGTAGAATCTCGATGTGATAGGTCGTAAAGATGCGACAGTCTATTACCAGTGGATACTAGCTAGACGTGAAATTTTAAGAAAAGGTCAGTTAGAATTGAACCATAAAATCAAACACGTAAATTGAATGATGATGTCATCATTCTTCAAAATCAGACTAAATCAAATGAATCAAGCTAAACATGTATAAAATACACATTCAAATATACTTGAAATAGATATAAATGCATAAATCTTACGGCATGTATAAAAAACTTTCTTTCATACGAAACATCAAATGTCATCCATAAATATGACATTTAAACTAAATATTGTATAGAATGATTTATAATATCCAAAACATTTTCCACACTAGAAGTTGTGATGGAGTAGTTGATTAGGAGTTTAAGATGTTATTCCTACCAATTCAAAGTGAAAGTACAGTTTCATTTCGGCTGAACTTAAGTTAAATCGGATTTGAAATAATCAATTTAGATTACGATTCGATCAAAATAGAGACGTTCGAACCAAACCACTAAGAAACAGTTTATCTAGACTGGTTTGAGCTGGGCTCACCGGTCAAACCGTCCGATCAGATCGGTTTTGAAAACACGTCTATTAGTTCAACCATCTGTCGTCATTGACGATTGAAAAAATAAGATTGACCGTTCATATACATTGGGGCATTGTCAATGAATAATTTTGGGTTATCTAATCATGATTCGTTGTCGTTGACTTTTTTTACATAAATTAACTCACGTGCTACTTGTAGCCATTCGCAAGGTTTGTTTTCTGCCCATATATGGTCCACGGCTTCTCTAAAAGGCAGCCCTTTAGGATGAGGAGATGGTTCCCGGTACAATCTGGACACAATCGGAGACACAACACGTCCAAAACTGAATGTTACGAAAAGAGTCATCAACATACATACATAAATTGGATTTTCAACAGGTTTCCAAAACCAATAAGAGTGTGTATGCATTCAGATCGTCGTTGATAAGAGAAACATCCAGTTTAGAGACATATGAATATTAAAGCAAGGGAAAATTCTGGAAACAAACATCACGACAAACAATGTCACAAAGAAAAAAGGAGAGTTAGAAATCACAACCGAAGCGTCATGTCGTAGGACTCCCCTTAGAGAGACAGTGCCCCCCACTTTACCGACGCACAGGGCCTTGACGTACCACTTCCAGAGTCTGACGGTCCACGCTCGTCGACGGTGCGCACCGTGCTTGAGCGTCTTCGAAAGTCACCTCCGTAGACGAAGACCGAGATCGAGAGAGGAGAGGAGACGAGCATCCTCGAGAGAGGAGAGGCGTTGAGAATGAGAATAGTATATGTTCGCAACCTACGCCTACGACTTTAAGAGATACTTAAAGACATCCGGGCAGTTACGCTTCGTGAGAGGATACTGGGACACATCCCTTGGAATTCAAACGCACGGTTACAAAACTGATCTGGTCTTCGCCACTCGCATCCTGGGGAGTTCACTGTTTGCGGAAGCCAATGTCCCGGGGTCCCAGAGACTCATTCTGACTGAAACAAGGGGTGGGTCTTTACCAACTTCGACAATCCGACAACTCCTGGTTCTATCAAACCAGACACTTCCTGGGAGGTCTTCTACTAGACCTATAACCAGGCTCTCATTTGCCCTCTATAGTGTCGAGAACGACTCTTAGCCTCCTCAGAGAGAGGTCGTCTTTTTCCTTTTCAATGGTGCGGGTGCAAGCAGTGTGGATTAATTAGGTCAATTAGGGGTCACGGGAAGACTCGACGCACAGGACTACCAGCCACAGATTGAGACAATCACCAGGATGAACAGATGTTTTGATCTCAAATAAAGAGAGGTGAGGGCAGACTCTCAAGTGAATGACTATCCAGGCCTAAACATATATATATATATATATCTTCTCTAGCCTCCTTTTCAAAGCCTATCCCTTTTAAGGATGCCACCGGGCTGACGGGACCCCTTTGACATGCGGAGAGCTGCGGCTTGCTTCCCAGTACGAGATTATGCTTCCTTTGCCTTCACTAAGACCAGATTATGATACCCTGTTAGAAGTCTTCCCTCAAACCGCCCCATTCATTAGTGATTCCGAAAGACCTAAATGAAGGACACTCACTAAGACAGAAGCCCAGCACTACTGTGATAAGAACCACTGAAAATTGACCCTGTATACTACTCGCGCTACATCCTACATAGTTAGCTATTGTTCAAGACCATCACTTTTAATGACTTTTGACTTCGTTTTGTCATTGCAGTCTCACGACTTTCATTGACACATTTCTCATCATTCCCGCGCATATTCTATTCAACATTATCGCCTGCCTTCTCCATATACCCTGAACTCACTGCTACACTAACTGGGGCTTTACTATAAGCTCCCCCCCAAATGTACGATGATATCAGTCTTCAAATCAGCTTAGTCCGCTCCTCCCCGACGCGACAACTACGCTGGGTCTCACCTTCGACACCTCACCTGGAACCCCAACCCGCTAAGCTAGCCATAAGTCCGCAGACGACTATTTGCTTGGAAGCTTGTAGATTGCCGCTCACCTCTTATCTTTGATTGAGAATATATCTGTATGATCTCAGGTCTGTAGGACATTTCCCCTTCCCGGGACCGTCCTACGGACCAGACAGCCTTTCTGCCCTCCACTAGCAAATGGGCAGCTCTGGTCAAATCAGTGAGAAGTAGGCTCCTAGCTTCGGGTCGTACCTTGCCCCGGGGATCAAGATTGCTAGAACGCACCATCCAAGCATGAAAAACGAAAGAGGCCTTGTCATACCGAAAAAGTGCGAAGAGTAATTCGCCCTAATCACAGAGGAAATCTCTGCACCCGGAGAAATGACTACCCAACCTCTACCAACCCGAGACAGAGGACCCGCAAGAAAACAAAAAAAAGTCAACCATGTCATCTTCGTCTTCATCTCTTGCAGTGGTGAAAAGGGCGGACCAGCAGTAGAACCTGGGTTGAGGGATACTAAATTTCTGGGAAGACTTTTGAGCTTGCTTCGCACCTGACTCACCGCTGACACATCGGGCATAGTGGGTTTTGATTCAATGGAAAGTGGATTCGACCCGGAGGAAGGATCGGGCCAGTAGAGCACTAGCCCACGGCAGATGCAGCGGAGGGGCGAAGACCTGAGAAGGTAGTCTTCTCGCAGCCGTAGCCGCATCCGCGCCCACACCCGAGCCTAGCCCGACGCGGGCGGGCGTGCTCGTGCATACGTGTGTTGTGGTCTAAAGTCCTCTCTAGTCTGTTTCCAGACTGTCTCAGGACTTCTCATATAAAAACCAAGTGTCAGTTTTAACTCTCCACGATGTGGGACTAAACAGCACCCCACAGGGTCGAAACATTGAATTCCATGAATTGAGATACATTAATACAACTTGATATTGACCGTCAAATTGCATCAAACTATTCCAATACAGTTAATTCCAACACCGAACTCATTGGATCCAATACAAATTAAAGATGAAAATGAATGTGAATATATTTATATATGATCCCTTATTGTATTCGTTTTATACATATTTTGATATTTGTATTTCTGTTCATTTTAAAATGAATGGGGATATGAATATGACTTTGACATTCGTTAATATTCGCATTCATATTCGTATATTCGTTTTCATATATAAGTATAGTAATAGATTTATTTATAATTGTGCGTAACAATATTTTATGATTAGATTTACCATTATTGATATAATTGTTTTAAAATATTACATCTAATATATCTATTTTATGTGTAAACCATCATAAACATGTATATTTTAGTTAATCTATTAAAATTTGTGTTATTATTCATACTTGATTTATATTCGTTTTACATTCGTATTCATTTTTAAGGATATGGTAACACATTTTTCACATTCGTCAATATTCTTATTCGTGTTCGTATTCGTATTTTAAAATGGATAAGGATATAATTATATCTATATTTGTATCCATACCTGATCGTTTTCATCCCTAATAAGAACGATCTCGTATACTCTTCTCCTAGAAAAATAAATTGAGGGACCATGTATTTGTATGCATGCAGACATCAATCGTAAAGTAGATGCTTCCATCTCATTTAATTTGATTTGATTTATTTCTTATGAAGCGGGGAAAGGTTTTCGAACGACCGATGGGCAGCATGCGCTTCTCCTTTTCCTTATCAATATTGCAGCGACCCAACTTTCTCTTTTTGCTTGGAAAAGGACTATGCAATTAAAGTAGAATCTTGTTTGAATTTCAATTCTGCACTTCGCTTTTTTTTCTCTACTCCAATACTTGGTTGAGGATTTGTCAATACTTGTTGTCCCAAATCGATTTCTCCTCGTCGATCAATGTGATCCTATGAGCATCGATAATTCATTTTTTAAAAATCACTATGTAAGGAGGACCACCTTCCATTTTCACTAGGTTCCGACAATGACGGCAGGCAGTGGCGCAAGCAGTGAGGCAATGAGGGAATGCGGCGATGTTCGATTTCGAGACGGTGATGCATTGATTGAGACATTCTTGGCTGGTCTGTTTATCTAACAAGTTAGATCAACAATCGTTGAGGTCACCGAACTCGGAAGACTATTTTCAAACAACAATTAAACCTACATATGTTGACAAAATCAATGCAAATAGGATGTGAGTTCATAATTTATTATAATTTAGAATAAAATATGTATAGATGCATGTAGTTTGAGTGTCAAACACATGGAGTGAACTGTACATATTGAGAAATTAATATTAATTATTGCTACTTAATAGCAGTTTCTTGTTATTTTCTTTTTTATGCTTTTTTATATTTGTGTGGATTTTTAATTAATGTGTAATAAATTTTAGTGATTTTAATTTGTTATATATTTTTATGGATATTTTTTAATTTTTTAATTAATTTTTAAATTAAAATATAAAAAATATAATATATATATAGGAGTGAGAGATAGAATCTAGATAAAAGAGAAAGTTTTTGGATTTTTAAATTAGGTGAAATAAAGTCAAAATGAAGAAAATAATTTTTTGGTTTTATTTTTTTAATTATTTTTGGTATTTTTAGATATATTTTATAATTTTCATAGATTTTTTAATATTTTAAATACACAAAATAGTGAATATATTAAATTTTCAAACTTGTTTAAAATTTAATATGTATTTATAAATATATATATATGTGTATGTATGTATGTTTGTATTCAAAAATAACCCTAAATAATTTTTAATATATATAATATAATTTAGAAAATTCATAGACATGAAAATATTTTGTATTTTTAAAGAACTTTTGCTAATTTTTATATTTTTTCTAATTTTTAGGATTTTGTTTTGTATTTTTTAGTTAGTTTTGGATAAATGATAAAATATAATAAAACGTAGCTAATAATTTTTGAATTTTTGGGGGAATATTTTAATTTTTATAGATTTTTAAAGTCTTAATGGAAGAAATTTCAAGATTTCTGATTTTTAATATATAGAAAAATGTAATTAAATGCCCAATGAAAAATATGTGTTAGAATAAGTTCTCAGGAATCTACCTTAATTTCCTAGAATTTTAGCATACATGAAGCATTTAATACAAATAAAATACACCAAAAATAAAACAAACACGAGCACAATAACCTAATTATGATATTCAGAAGTTAATCATGCATTTCATAACACAAAACACAATTCCGGATCAATTAAAATCATATTTAACATACGCCTTAGGAGGACCAAGTTGTAATTTAAGAAAAAGGCAGGGATGGAATACGTAATTAATCCAATAAACTATAACACTTAATTAATCTGGTAAGGACCTAGTTTCAAACACATGAAAATTTCTATGAAATTCGTAACATTTCCTTAACGTTCAAGGGCCATCTCCGCGAATAACCCAAAAAATGGTGCCTCACGTGAGAGACCACGTGAGGTGAGTTGGCAGAGGACCTAAGCACAAATAAATCAATGGTTCAAATCCAAGTGCAATTTATATAACATTCTTAATACCGTAAATAATATTCATAGCGCTAAAATGAAATTAGAAAGGTAGGAGGGGTGTGGTGTAAATACCCCTTAACCTCACACCAATAAACAATCTGCATGCGCTCACTTAAACAATCAATGCTCCAGATCAAAGAATAATGGTTTGATGACGAGCCGTTGTGATTAGCTCCCATGCACGATTGGATGGCTACTAGAGTGCCCCTCTTCGACTTGATCAAATGATTGGGAATGGAACTGGAGTGGTGTTCTTGATCGAGTGGTGGAGAGGATGACTGGAATAATGGATGAGAAACGTCACCTGGATTATCTTCGATCCAATGCCGCACATGTCACTGGCCACTGAAGAAGCATGAACATGTCCCAAAAGCTTGCTGGAAGGCATGTACAGCTGATGGTGACCACAAAAAAGTTCGAGTCTCACTGACGGGAGGCCTGGATCATGAGAAAGGAAGATAACTTGGAGCTACTCTTCTGGCTTTGATTCAGCCCCAAATGGGGTGCAAGGGTCCTATTTCCTGCACAACCAGTGATCTGCGTACTTTGAGGTCCTTGATCTTGTGCCTGGGCGGCTACTCAACCAAAGAAATAGAGGATAAAGCCAATAGGAGAAATCAATACTTCCTCCACAAGTTAGGACTCGAACGCAAACCGATGAGACAAACACACCGTAAGGATGTTCCTTAGGCTCAATACTTCAGACCAAGTGGGATGCTCCACATAAGGCTGGAGCACCGTCATCGATAGGGGCCTACTCAGTCACATATGATATAAGCACCAGTACTTCGCCAATCCATGTGATAATCAAGGCTTCCACAGATCAGGTTTTGGATTCTAATCCTTGGGGGTCGCACCTCACTTGGTCTAGAAGGTACCTAAAAATAATGTAGATGTTATGAACCTAAAACAATTATGTTCATTCCTATTTTTATTAAGATGAAAGTTTTACTAACAGTCCCCTTATTTTAATTTTAGGATTTTTAATTTTTTGAGTATTTTTCAAAGCAAGCAGCCTATCGATGTTTTTGTATTTTCTGTTTGATCCTAAGTGGTATTAAAATAGGGGGAGAAGTAATGAATCTCCATGTACAAGATCTTTCATGTTATAATTTTCATTTTCATTTTTCACACATTTTGTTTTTATTAAAAATCAAAAGGTGAACATTTATTCTTTGTTAACTTTAAAAATCCAAAAAATTATTGAACCACATTTAAAAATATCAAAAAATCAGTATTCATTTATTATTGTATTTTGTGCCTCCAGACAAAAAATCCCTAAAAATAGAAAAAATAAAATCATTAAAAATTTAAAAGCTTCAAAATCCATATAAAAATTATAAAAAAACTTTTAAAAAATCCAAAAAATATCTATTTCCATATCTAAATTTTCTTTATATTATATATCTATAAAAATTATTTCAAGGAATTATGGACTTATTCTATATTTTTAATACATTAAAACACTCGACCAATTTAAAAAATCACTATTTTGAACTTTTTAGTTTTTAAAAATCCAAAAAAATAGCAAAAGTTCCCAAAAAACACAAAAATAGTAGAATATAAAAAACAAAAACATTTTAGTCTATAATATTTTTTATTAATTTTAGCTATATTTATGATTATATTACTGTATTGTATTATATATCTATATATAACTATATATATTATTAATAAAAGAAAAATAAATAATTAGAAAATTAAAAAATTAAATAAAAAAGAAATTATTTTATTTAATTAAAACTCACACTCACCTTGATTGATATTGTGCATACATATACATACATACATGCTATTTTTTATAAATAACATATTGTACTACCACATGCTGCATCATGTGTTCGATCCCTACCCACTTGTCCATTATACACTTGTTTGTATGTTATAATAAATTTTGATTCATGTATTGCTGCTTTGATTGCTTTACTTCTCTGTTGTGTAAGTTGATTGCTGAATTTAGCTTGGGATTTGAGTGAGAAGTCACTTCAACGACTTCACTCCTGCATTGTGCAGAGGAAGCGACTCTCTCCTCTCGTCCGAGGCTCTCTTCTCCCTCTCTGCTAACACCTCCTACTTAATACAATTCAGAAGGTCCTCAAGCCGAATTATTAGCAGTGTTCACCAAGTTGAGACAATGGACTTTGAGAGGCAATTCTTTGGTATTCCCATGATAATAACATAACAACCTCCAGCGCCATCTCAACCATCATAGGAGTAACAATCAAAGAGTCTACAATGCTTCCATCAGAGCCGCCATGATAATCAACAGTTGAAAGAAGCAAAAAAGATCAAATTATTCAACCACCTGAACCTCCACTGAAGTCATCAGCTACATCACAGCCTCCTGGGCATGTACCAACACATTCTGAATCGAATATTAAGCAAAAGAAGCAAAAGAAATCAACACATGAAGATAGCTATAAGACGAAGGAGACAATCACAAAGGAAATGATGGAGGAGAAGGTGAAGGAGGAGGTCTAAACGTGTTTCTAAAGCAATGTAAATACTAAAATATTGTAATATATTTTAGATTATATAGTGAAAAGTTGTAAAATCTTTCTTCTACGATTTTAATAGAATATATGCAATTTTTTATAAAGATTAAAAGTATTATGTGGAAAGTTTGTCATATGCGCCATGGTCAATTACCTTGATATTCAATTTCGTTTGAGAAATTTACAAATATACATAACTTTATAAGATGTCAAATAAGTAATAATCTATACTTAAAGAAAAAAATAAACATTCAAAATTTGCATAAAAGAAACATACAACAATAATGATATGTTGGATGTGAATGTGTATCAATAAAGATTCATGATTTGTTTGTACAATATTTTATGCAATTAGATATGAACTTCTCAAGTATGAATACCACAACCAGAAATTCTTTCTCTGTCGCAGTGTAATTTCTCTGAGCTCCATGTAATGTTTTGCTGGCATAATGAATGGCATAGGACACCTTGTCTTTCCTTTGTCCTAGAACTACCCCAACTGTAAAATCTGACACATCCGTCATGATCTCAAAAGAAAGAGATCAATCAGGCGGTTGTAGGACTAGAGCTTGAGTGATTATCTCCTTTAGCTAATTGAATGAAAGGAGAACTTAATGATCAACATCGAATCCCGTCTCCTTGCATAGTAATTCTGTTGGAGATTGGACGATGCAGCTAAAATCACGGATGAATCTTCTATAGAATCCCACATGATCCAGAAATGACCTCACATTATTGACTGTCTGAGGTGTCTCTAGGTTAGAAATCACATCCACATTTCCCTGGTCGACTTTTATGCCACATTTGGAAACAATGTGATCCATCACAATCCCCTATGTGACCATGAAGTGGCTCTTTTTCCATGATAATACTAGATTAACTTCACAGCATTTCTGAAGTACTCTGTCTAGGTACTCAAGACAAGACTCAAATCTGTCACCATAGATGGAGAAGTCATTGATGAAACTCGATTTCATCATCGTAATTTCACATTATTAACCCCCTTGCTTAAATATATGTCAATAAAATCCAGTTAATGTCCTGTAATTATTAGAGTCCTTAATAAATTTAAAACCACAAAAAAATGACAAAACAAAAATTCGTGGTATTTTTAGACTTAAAAATACCCTCAAAAATATTTTGGATCTTTATTTGATCTCATCTCCAGTTCTGGTCAACATGAAACTTGTAGATCTCATCAAGATCTACAACTTTCATGTTTTGAGTTTTCTCAAATTCGACCAAATGAACCTCCAAAAAGCAAAAATACCATCGGAATAATCTGATTGGGCCACGTGGCCCATTCTGGGTGTGCCACGTGGCCCCGCCATCCTTGTCTTATCCGCCCGCATCCGCAGTCGTTGGATCCTCCTCTGATCCAACGGCTCAGATCTCTCCATACCCGCTCTTGTTCTTAGCCATCAGATCTTCCCCGCCCTTAATCTCCGCCGCTCGTTGTCGCCTCTCTTCCCTCGCGCCACGTGTCGACTCCGGAGCCCTTCGATCACGCATTCATCTTGCCATCTCCTCCGCTTCTTCCTATCGCGAGTGTAGGTCGTCTGATCAAAGTCTGGAGAGCATCTACACCGTCCTTAAGCGATGTTCCCCTAGCACGACACGTGGATGCTCTGCAGCCCTTCGTTCGCATCGACCAGATTCCATCCTCGCCTCTCGTTCGCGCCCAGCTGTCAGCCGTTGGATCTCCAGATCCAACGACGAAGCTTCATCGTCAACCTCCCGAAGACCCTTTCTCCCCACGATCTCAAGCTTGCGAAGATTTCTCCCCCCTCCCGTTATCGCCAACACCTCTGACCTCTTCTCCTCTCGCCAACCATCTCCTGATCTTCCCCCATCATCCCTCTACCTCGCGCACCACTCCACTACCCTTGGCTTTCCTCCAATCGTCCCATAATCTCCTCTAAAACCACGACCTCCATCACTAGAACCGCCGAACTTCCCCTTCAAATATCGCGCCTTCCCCCTTGAGTCCATCTGTCCACCTTTACGCGGGGAGGGGCCCAGCCCTCCTCTGCCTCCCTGTGACAGGGGGAGGCAAAAGGATCGAGCGAAGACGACCCGCTCCCCTGGTGTAGACCCTCCGACCTTCACAGCGGAGCTGCGGTGCCTCGTGACCGCCCGAGCTGCACGGACCGGCTGGCCGTGTCTAGCGAAGACCCGGGGTTCGATTCGAGCCCCAGCCCAAGCCTCCGACCGCCTTCCAGATCAGGTAAGCTCCCTCCGATCTCCCTTCGTCTTTTTAGTCAATTTCTTTGATTTAATTCCGCCTCTTCAATCATCTTCGCCTCCCCTTAACCACCCTTCGAGCTATGCCACGCTCCCCCCTCTCACGCGACACCCTCTGCCCACCTTCTCCCTCCTCCAAACCCTATATCGCCTCCGACCCATCTCCTCCGCCACCCACGGCGGAGGAGCTACGAGCTCCCACCTTCTCCGTTCGCAGAGCTCCCATTTGCACTCCACTTCGCACGCACAACACTCCACCTTGTTTCGGCTATGTTTCTAACAATGCAGGTCCTCGAAGCGTCAATGATCGGAGGACCATCGGAGCAACTCTTCATCAGCTCCGACTTCGACGTTCGGGCTCCGATGGGTAACGCCAGGAGGTCCATCACCTCGCCCGAGCTCCCAGCTTCATCGACAGACCTTCAGGAGCCTCGGACGAGCTCCACTGTGCCAAGGACGGAGCGGCGGAGCTGGAGCTCCTTCACCGGAGCTCAGTTCCTGCCGCCAGCTGAAGGAGGAAGATGGAGGAGCAGTGACCGTTGGATGCACCTCACCGGTGTTCATCCAACGGTCACAATTCAGCCACGTCGCTCGCAAGAAGCCACGTACAGGAGCCATCGGATCCTCAAAGATCTGATGGTTCAGAAGTAGCCACGCATACGACTTTGAGAGCCCTTCGATCCTTGTGATCAGAGGGTTCATCTTTGGCCACGTGTCATCACCAGAGCATCCCCGAGCCTAGCGTCCGAACCTCAGGATTGGATATTTCCGAACCTCAACGAGCCTACACCGCATGACCGAAGCACCACAAAGCTCTGCCGAGCCTCACTTGCCTCCGAGCCTGGATAGCACGTGCGTTGCACGTGCTACTCTTGGCAATTTGCAGAGTCACCCACGGAATTCTTCAATATTGCAAACAGGTCCTGACGCACGTGCAGCACCTGCGCGCTTGGGGATATTTGCCCTCATACCCTTGCGGGTTTAAATAATCGCAAATATGCCCCCGCACGTATGGTTTATTTACAGGGAAGGCCTCATAACTTATTTTATTTTCATTTTAGTCCTTTCCAGGGACCTGTTTGTAGTTATCTTTTCATGTTTTATTTTAGTTATGCCCTTAGCTTCTTTATTGCATATCTTGAGCTACACATGTCCAAATGAGTTGATTTCAGTTTCATTTCAAAGCTGGTTTGATGTACTTCTTAATGGAATATTAAAATTCACTATTTGGACATTTGAATTTTTTATATATTATTTTATTCACCAGGTGTCCTTTATTAACTTCTACCTTGTTCACATTATCAATCAAGCCTGACACTTTAATTAAACTTGAAATTAACTCTTGTTTAAATTTGCTCATCATTTTTACCTAGGGCATATTTTCATTGTATCTCTTGCATAATAAAATTTTATAAAAAAAATGCATGTTTGATTCTAATGCATTGCTGTTGTCTTCTTGTTGTCTCCTTGCATAATTTGACCTATAGATCTTTAATTCAACACTTAATTAATAGATAAAAATCCGACTAATATGAGAGAGGCTCGTGTCCCTGAGTTCGACCTTGGTATCTTACCAAGTAAAATAAAAATCATGACCATCTCATTTTGATCTACCATATACATATTCAAATGAGATGATCTTTTTGATGAGCCCATTTTAGCCCGACTGCTATGACAACTCCAAGTGCTAATTCAGCATTTTTAAAGGGCCGATTTTGCGGTTCATCAAATGGCACCGTTGCCGGGGACACGGCTCATTTCTTGTATTTTGGATTTTTGTTTATTTAATTTCTTGTTTCTTTTATAGGTCAATTTGTTCATCCATTTTGCATCCAAAAATTTTCTTTCTTATTTTGATCTCTAACCTTCATTTTTGTGACAGGGCCCTTGATCACTCAAGGAGGCGAGGAGCTGGTGCTTCCCGTTGGGAGGAGCCGCAGAAACCTGCTTGGAGCAAATAGGGAAGAAAAGAAAAAAATGTGTGTCCTGCATTTTATTTTTGCTTGTAATAATTCGTCTTTTACAACAGTCTTCGATCGAAGACTCGCGGTTGTAATCGAACGATCATGGTTGTGTGGGGATCGTCCCCACTTGAGTGTCGACTTAGGACCAGGCACGCGGCTCTTTGAGCAGTTTTATATTTTTTATCTTTTACGTGCTTGTTCGTAGGTAGGACACACTAATATCAAAGACGCATCTAGTCTCGCCTCACTTAGCTAAAATTAATGAAAATCATTCCCGCTAATAGATGCATGATTAGGTGCGGCTTTTATCGACTTGCATACATATTGATTTCGGTTTTCAAAACAGCCCAAGTTTTTCACAGATTTATCGCCAAATCATTGCATGATTTCTCGCTTAGCTTAGATCGTGGTTTTTATCGAATACATGTTTTTCTCGGATTTCTCTTCCTAGCTTGATCACCTAGGATTAATGGAAAATGGGAATGAACAGTAGACGATGATTGTTTGATTTTGTGCTAACCATAATTCAGTGATAACTTAACATAAAATTGGGACTGTCAATTGCAAGTCAACCAAAAATGGAGTAAAATTTCGGTTTTGGGAGAGCAACACCCTCGAATACGCATCGATTTTCAATTCACATTTTTCTCTGCGTAAAATCTAATGTTTTATCATCAATAAAACCGACAAGATAATCAACCAACTTCGGTTGGTTTCATGTGTGAGTTGGTGAATTTAAGGGTCTTGCTTGCTTGATTGAGACTTGTTTGTTCTGATACACACCCCAAAACCTTAGTCACTCCATTTCATCCCCGAAGATTCAACCGCTCACTTGTAGATCCATTCCTCTTCTTCGTTCACCTTGGGTCCCTCCTAACATCAATTCCCATCTTTATACTTAGGCTAATCTCAGCCTAAGTATAGGGGGACCCGAGTCCAGTCCCTGTGATTTCTCTACTCATCTTTCCTTGCCTTTATACTTAGGTTATTTCTAACCTAAGTATAGGGGGAGCCCCTCTTAGCTCCCGTATATTTCTCTACACTTAAATGGACCTATGTACTTGTAACATCCAGTGCTATGAGGACATAGCAAAGTTTAAGGATAGGGGGGTATACCATATATACAAGTATACTTACTTTAGCTATAATTTGAAATTTTTGAATTGGCTAAAGTAAAATTCTTTGGACTAAGAGAACTCAAATATTTCCACGGCTTTTCTATACTATGTTACACTATTTACATAAAAATATTTTCGAAAATGATTTGAAAAATGAGATTTTCTTGTTTTGAAAAATCTTTTGAAAAAATGTTTTGAAAATTTTTATTTGTGTGACATGGTTGTGAAAATCTTTTTCTTTTCAAGGAAAGTTGAGTCTAACCAGTGTTCTAACCTTTAAATTAAAACCCATAAAAATGAGAAAAATGAAAAAAAAGTGTTTTTGAGTGAAGGAGTTGGATTAATTCTCTACACTTACACTTCCACCCATGATCTGAAATGTTCAAGGAAGCTTGATTTATGAGGTCTTTGAGATTTTAGGTTAACCAGCCTTAGCCATCAGGGTCATAGACTTAATCATCAATATTTCCCTAGGTCTCTAGATTTGCATGCTATATTCCATGCTTAATCTCAGACAAAAAGAATATGATCAGCACATCACATGCACGACTGCGGTTTTGATGATATGAGTTGACTTTTCACCCGAGGGATTGGGATGAGGGACTCGAGTTTGGATTTGATCTAATGATGCTCGAGGATGGGATAAAATCTTTGAAGGCTTCACGAAACCTGAGTGTCAGCAATTTAGCCAGTATAAGAACTTGGTTCTTATACTGATCTCCTGATATTGACCTAAGTGCCTGGGTGTGAAATAAATAAAAAATTATTGATCAGTGTGCGCCAACTCTTGGTAAAAGCAGTGGAGCTAGCCACAAATTATACAAGTCAATGAAATTCAAAGAAAAGCTCCCATTCCACAAAGTCAAATATCAAAAAGAGCTTCCACCAAAGGCGAGCGCTCCCAAACTTTTCAAAGTGTCCACTTGGACCACCGCTATTAGGACCAGGAGTCGGGCTTGCACCAAAAAAGGGCTCTGCATCGTAAATGCTACAAGTCTGGGTGTCGAAGGTACGATAGGTACTCAAAAGAGACACACCCCAGTGTACTCCCAGGAAAACAAGTGCAGACGGCTCCAACTTCTCTTGACGGACGCACTGATTAACACCAAAAAAAATGTGTTGCGTAAAAAGCACTAGAGAGAATCCTTGTTCCAATGAGAGGGAGAGAAGAAATGACACAATCCCATGCCCTCCACTACTGGCCTGCCATCTACATTTTCTAAGTCTAACAACTAAAGAGACGGTAGACTGAATGCAAGATTGGATTTATTCCCTAGTGTTGAGGATTGGGTCCTTAGGAGAATTTCTCGGACCGAGACTTTGGGTGACGATTTGACTCTACTCTCGAAATTGCAGTCGACACTAAACTTCATATCCTTTAGTTTATATGTACATCAGAGAGAGTCTAGAGAAATAGAGGAATTGGGTACCTCTTGGTTAAAGCTCGGTTGAACTCTAGAATTTTGGATCTCTAAAGTCAAGTCAACTTGATCAGATTGGATCATGTATTCACATGCACAAGGGGGTTAATCCAACTTAGTCATTCTTTTTGATGCTCGAGGACGAGCATAGTTTAAGTATAGGGGGTGATGAAACTCGATTTCATCATCATAATTTCACATTATGAACCCCCTTGCTTAAATATATGTCAATAAAACCCAGTTAATGTCCTGTAATTATTAGAGTCCTTAATAAATTAAAAACCACAAAAAATGGCAAAACAAAAATTCGTGGTATTTTTAGACTTAAAAATACCCTCAAAAATATTTTGGGTCTTTATTTTATCTCATCTCCAGTTCTAGTCAACATGAAACTTGTAGATCTCATCAAAATCTACAACTTTCATGTTTTGAGTTTTCTCAAATTCGGCCAAATGAACCTCCAAAAAGCAAAAATACCACCGGAATAATCTGATTGGGCCACGTGGCCCGTTCTGGGTGTGCCACGTGGCCCCACCATCCTTGTCTTATCCGCCCGCATCCGCAATCGTTGGATCCTCCTCTGATCCAACGGCTCAGATCTCTCCATACCCACTCTTATTCTTAGCCATCAGATCTTCCCCGCCCTTAATCTCCACCGCTCGTTGCCGCCTCTCTTCCCTCGCGCCACGTGTCGACTGCGGAGCCCTTCGGTCACGCATTCATCTTGCCATCTCCGCTGCTTCTTCCTATCGCGAGTGTAGGCCGTCTGATCAAAGTCTAGAGAGCATCTACACCGTCCTTAAGCGTTGTTCCCCTAGCACGACACGTGGCTGCTCTGCAGCCCTTCGTTCGCATCGGCCAGATTCCATCCTCGCCTCTCGTTCGCGCCCAGCTGTCAGCTGTTGGATCTCCAGATCCAACGATGGAGCTTCATCGTCAACCTCCCGAAGACCCTTTCTCACCACGATCTCCAGCTCGGGAAGATTTCTCCCCCTTCACATTATCGCCAACACCTTTGACCTCTTCTCCTCTCGCCAACCACCTCCTGGTCTTCCCCCATCATCCCTCTACCTCGCGCATCACTCCACTACCCTTGGCTTTCCTCCAATCGTCCCATAATCTCCTCTAAAACCACGACCTCCATCACTAGAACCGCCGAACTTCCCCTTCAAATATCGTGCCTACCCCCTCGAGTCCATCTGTCCACCTTTACGCGGGGAGGGGCCCAGCCCTCCTCCGCCTCCCTGTGATAGGGGGAGGCAAAAGGATCGAGCGAAGACGACCCGCTCCCCCGGTGTAGACCCTCCGACCTTCACGGTGGAGCTGCGGGACCTCGCGACCGCCCGAGCTGCACGGACTGGCTGGTCGTGTCCAGCGAAGACCCGGGGCTCGATTCGAGCCCCAGCCCAAGCCTCCGACCGCATTCCAGATCAGGTAAGCTCCCTCCGATCTCCCTTCGTCTTTTTACTCAATTTCTTTTATTTAATTCGGCCTTTTCAATCATCTTCACCTCCCCTTAACCACCCTTCGAGCTATGCCACGCTCCCCCCTCTCACGTGACACCCTCCGCCCATCTTCTCCCTCCTCCAAACCCTATATCACCTCCGACCCATCTCCTCCGCCACCCACGGCGGAGGAGCTACGAGCTCCCACCTTCTCCGTTCACAGAGCTCCCATTTGCACTCCACTTCGCACGCACAACACTCCACCTTGCTTCGGCTATGTTTCTAACAATGTAGGTCCTCGAAGCGTCAATGATCGGAGGACCATCGGAGCAACTCTTCATCAGCTCCGACTTCGACGTTCGGGCTCTGATGGGTAACGCCAGGAGGTCCATCACCTCGCCCGAACTCCCAGCTTCATCGACGGACCTTCAGGAGCCTCGGGTGAGCTCCATTGTGCCAAGAACGGAGCGGCGGAGCTGGAGCTCCTTCACCGGAGCTCAGGTCCCGCCGCCAACTGAAGGAGGAAGATGGAGGAGCAGTGACCGTTGGATGCACCTCACTGGTGTTCATCCAACGGTCACAATTCAGCCACGTCGCCCGCAAGAAGCCATGTACAGGAGCCATCGGATCCTCAAAGATCTGATGGTTCAGAAGCAGCCACACATACGACTTTAAGAGCCCTTCGATCCTTGTGATCAGAGGGTTCATCTTCGGCCACATGTCATCACCAGAGCATCCCCGAGCCTAGCGTCCGAACCTCAGGATTGGATATTTCCGAACCTCAACGAGCCTGCACCGCATGACCAAAGCACCACAAAGCTCTGCTGAGCCTCACTTGCCTCCGAGCCTGGATAGCACGTGCGTTGCACGTGCTACTCTTGGCAATTTGCAGAGTCGCCCACGGAATTCTTCAATATTGCAAACAGGTCCTGACGCACATGCAGTACATGCGCGCCTGGGGATATTTGCACTCATACCCTTGCGGGTTTAAATAATCGCAAATATGCCCTCGCGCGTATGGTTTATTTACAGGGAAGGCCTCATAACTTATTTTATTTTCATTTTAGTCCTTTCCAGGGACCTGTTTGTAGTTATCTTTTCATGTTTTATTTCAGTTATGCCCTTAGCTTCTTTATTGCATATCTTGAGCTACACATGTCCAAATGAGTTGATTCAGTTTCATTTCAAAGCTGGTTTGATGTACTTCTTAATGGCATATTAAAGTTCACATTTTGTACATTTGAATTTTTTATATATTATTTTATTCGCCAGGTGTCCTTTATTAACTTCTGCCTTATTCACATTATCAATAAAGCTTGACACTTTAATTAAACTTGAAATTAACTCTTGTTTAAATTTGCTCATCATTTTTACCTAGGGCATATTTTCATAGCATCTCTTTCATAATAAAAATTTATAAAAAAATGCATGTTTGATTTTATTGCATTGTTGTTGTCTTGTTGTTGTCTCCTTACATAATTTGACCTATAGATCTCCAATTCAACACTTAATTAATAGATAAAAATCCGACTAATATGAGAGAGGCTCGTGTCCCTGAGTTCGACCTTGGTATCTTACCAAGTAAAATAAAAATCATGACCATCTCATTTTGATCTACCATATACATATTCAAATGAGATGATCTTTTTGATGAGTTCATTTTGGCCCGACTGCTACGACAACTCCAAGTGCTAATTCAGCATTTTTAAAGGGCCTATTTTGTGGTTCATCAATCATCCATAAACACATCGATAAAACTACCTAGCATCTCAACGAAGACTGCAAGCATGCATCTCTGGAATGCCTTTGGTGCTTGCATAGTCTAAAGGACATTCTCCTGAAAGCATAGGTGTCGAACGAGCAAATGAAGGTTGTTTTCTCTTGGTCTTCAGGGGTGATTGCCACTTGATTGTATCTAGAGTACCCATCCAAAAAGTCGAAGAACTCCTTGCCAGCCACTCTTTCCAATACTTGATCAATGAATGGCAAGGGGAAGTGATCCTTCTTAGTTGTTGCATTGAGGCGATGATAGTTAACACATACACGCCAGGATGTTGGTATCTGAGTAGATATCTCCTGTCCTCTATCATTTATAACCACTATAGGTCATGATTTCTTAGGAACTACATGCAATGGGCTTACCCATTTGGAGTTGGAGATGGGATAAATGAAGCCTGCATCACACCATTTTGTGATTTCTTTCATAATAATATCCCTTAGATTTGGGTTCAGTCTTCTCTGAAATTCGCAGGATGTCTTGGCATCTTCTTCCAGGTAGATGTGGTGTGAGCACAGAGAAGGATTTATCCTACGGAGATATGAAACATGCCAACCAAGTGCCATACGGTTCTTCTCTAAAACCTCGAGGAGTCGAGATTCTTGCTCCGGAGTCATCTTTCTACTAATGCTGACCAGATACATGTTCGCTGCACCCGTAAGGAAAGTATACTTGAGGCCTGCCAGAAGTGGCTCTAATTCAGGTTCAAATCTGGCTTGTATCTTGGTCACTTCGGAGACTGTTCTGTTGGAGGATTATTTGCATGAACCTTGGCAGAAGTGCTAACTTCAGTGTCTTGTTGATATTTTGATAATGTGTCGAACGGATTGATGAACCTCAGTTTCATCATCTTTATTTTCTATAATTAACCCCCTTTCTTAAAGTTTTATCAATAAAACCATGTTAATGTCCTATAATTAACAGAGTCCTAAATAAATTAAAAACCACAAAAAAATGGCAAAACAAAAATCAGTGGTATTTTTAGACTTAAAGATACCCTTAAAAATATTTGGAGGCTACAGTTGATCTCATCTCTAGTTTTGGTCAACATGAAACTTGTAGATCTCATCAAGATCTACAACTTTCATGTTTTGAGTTTTCTCAAATTCGGCCAAATTAGCCCTCAAAAATCAAAATTACTCTTCCAATAATCTGATTGGGCCACGTGGCCCAATCTGGGGGCGCCACGTGGCCCGGCCTCCCTTGTATATTCCGCATCGATTGCCAGCCGTCGGATCGCCCTCTTGATCCAACGGCTGGCTGCTTTCCACGCCTGCCATTTTCCTCAGCCCTCAGATCGACAACTACTTCTCATCACAGTCGTTCGTAGCAGCCTGATCCTCATTGCACCACGTGGAGCACCATACACCGCCTGATCTTGTCCCGATCCCTTGGATCCTCACCGCCCATTACCACTTAGTCTCTCGGCCTTTCGATCAGACTCAAGGATCAATCTCGACCGTACGCCTCCGCCTGCCCATCCAGCCCGACACGTGGCGGCCACTTGAGCCCTCTGATCGTGCCGCCATCGATCTTATCATGGTCGTCGCTCCGCGCCCAATTCTCCACTGTTGGATCTCCAGATCCAACGGCGAGGCTTCGTCGTCAACCTCCGACACCCTCTCTCTCTCCCACGATCCATCTCGCGCAGACCTCGCCCCCTTCCCATTTTCTCGCCCTCACCAGTCATCACCTCCACGCGCCAACTACCCTACGACCTTCTTCGATCTTCCCTCCATCTCGCGCATCACGCCACGAACCACGGCCACCTGCCAGTCGACCCACAACTCCTTCGAAACCCACGTCGACCACCTCCATGACCGACCACCTTCGCCTCTTAAATACACCGTCCCCCTCCTCCGATCAGGTTATCCACCTTTATGTGGGGCTCGGCCCAGCCCTCCACCACCTCCCAGTGACAGGGGGAGGTGGCCGGATCGAGCGACGACGACCGTCGCCCCCAGTGTGATCCATCACCGACCATGGCGGTGTCGCGGCGCCTCCTTGCGACCGCCCGAGCTGCGTCGAGTAGCTGACGACGTCCAGCGACGACCAGAGCTTAACTTCGAGCTCGCCCCCAAGCTCCGCTCCGCCCAATCACCGGTAAGTCCTCTCTTTCTCTCTCTGCATTTTTCTTCTTAATTCTTGTAATTTTTAGGTCATTGATCATTCCATTAGCTCTGCCATCAACCCCCCTTCGCCGCGCATAGCTCCGTTCACCTCTTCCCTTCTTCCAGACCCTCAGCCACCTTCGACCCACCTCCTCCGCCCTCACGGCGGAGGAGCTTCGAGCTCACCACTCTCTTCGCCCGCATGAGCTCCTCACGTTGCCTCACGCACGCACCTATATGCTTCGGCTATGCTTTACTAAGCTGCAGGTCTTCGAAGTGTTCAATGGACGTAGCTCTGCCGGAGCTGTCTCCATCGACCTCGCAGTCGTCCTCCTCGCTCCGATGGTCAACGCCAGAGGCTTCTGCGTCTTCCCCGAGCTCCGGGCTTCCTCGACGGTCATCCATCGAGCTTCAGGGAGGTTGCCATCAGCAGAGAACGAGCGGCGGAGGAGGGAGTCCTTCGTCGGAGCCCTGAACGCGCCACCAGCCTGCGGATGAGGGAGAAGAGCAGCCACCGTTGGATGGTCCACTCCCGGTGACCATCCAACGGTTCAGAAGAATCCACGTAGCCCCGAAGCATCGTCATCAATAGCCCTTGGATTATCACGATCCAAGGGCCGACATTCTGCCACGTGGCTTCATCCAGAGCTTCCCCGAGCCTAGCATCCGAGCCCCAGGCTTGGACGCTCCCGAGCCTCCACCGAACCTCCTGGAGCTTCGACCAGTACCGAGCCTAAGCCGAAGCGCCTCCGAACGTATGCTGACCGCGAGCCTTCATCCGAGCCTGGGTCGCACGTGCCTGGCACGTGCGTACCTGGGAAATTTGCAGAGGAGCCCACTGACTTCTCCACATTTGCAAGCAGGTCCATATCATGTGCAGTCCACGTGCATATCGGGCATTTTGCACTTATGCCCTCGCGACTTTCCAAATTTGCAAAAATGCCCCTGTGCTTGTGGACAATTTACAGGGAAGGACCCGTCTTTATTTTTATTGCATATTAGTCCCTCCCAGGGACCTGTTTGTAGGTATCTTTTTATGTTTTCTTTCATTTATGCCCTTATCTTTGATCTTGCGTATTTTGAGCGTAGAGTATCCGATTCAGTTGATTTCAGTTCCGTTTCGAAGCCTGTTTGATGCCCTTTTTAATGGCATGTTTAATTCTCAGTTTTGGGTACATGAATTCTGATATGTTATTGTATTCACCATGTATCCCTTATTATTAACTTATGCCTTGTTCAATTCATCAATCAAGCTTAATATTTTAGGCAAACCTGAAATTGATTCCTATTTCATTTGCTCATCATATTTGCTCTGACTTAGGGTATATTTGAGTGCATTTCATGGCATTTATTTGCATGATAAAAATGTTTAAAAAATGCATGTTTATTTTTTTTAATGCATTGTCTTGTTGTGTCTCTGCATGAGTTTGACCTATAATTACTTCCACTCTACATTTAGTTAAACAAATAGAAATCCGATTAATACGAGAGAGGCTCGTGTCCCTGAGTTCGATCTTGGTATCTTACCAAGTAAAATAAATTCACGACCATCGCATTCTTACTTGACATGTATCAATGAGGTGGTCTCTTTGATGACCAAAATCGGCCCGACTGCTACGACAATTCAAGGTGCTAATTACGCATTCTTAAAGGGCCGATTTGCGGCTCGTCACGGATATGCAATGAACCCATTGTGTTCCGGCTGGAGTGAATCATTAGAATCAAAGAGATGCATTAATAAAATGGACTCTGTCTCCTAAGTATCATCAGAGCTTGCATCAACTGTCCTTTCGAGGTCCTCCTCAAGGAAGAGGATTTCCTATCCATGAGTCATTCAAAGAGAGTGGTGTATCTATGATCTCTGCAATTAAGTCGTAGTCCGTCTTAGGCGGTGTTGCATGAATTTCATGAGTTACGACTTTAGGCTCGCTGATCATGTCTATTGTGACTCGGTTGTTGCTCGAGCTGAATATGATCTTTCTAGACCCATAATCAACCACAACTTGTAAATTGCGTAGGAATGGTAGGCGGTTTCCCACCATCTCTTGCGAGGCTCGCCATCGAGGTTCACCTTGCAGCTACGATCGCCACTAGAGGTCTTCCTTTCTTCACTTTATAGATTAATTTTAGTCTTAGTGTTTGTTTTATGCAATTTGTTTATGTTGATTTGTTGTTTTATCTTATATTAGGGCTTAAATCTTTACCATAGCTCTAGAGCTTTGGCTACCCCTATTCAATGTGTAACCCCCCATTCCAAGCATCACCATCCACATCTCCTTTCTCATCGCCACTTCACCATCGTCCACCATTGATGAATATCCATTTCATCACCTTTATTCAATCATTTTGGCCTTAAAAATCCTAGTAAGTGCATGTAAATACCTTTAATTTGCATAAATTAACTTTCATGCATTATTGTATAAATATTGTATAAAATTCTATTTTTAATGACAAAATTATAGAATAAAGAAAATAAAAGAAAAGGGATAAAATATTGAGGATATTTTATGACCCTAAACCTCAAGATCTAGGCATATTGATGGCAAGATCAACAAGGAATAAAGTAGGGGGAGATAAGGGCCAAAAATATCATAAAATTCCCATTCATTAATTCATTATTCATTCATTTTTGGGACCTATTTTTATTTCTAATTTTTATATCTCAAATAAATAAAATTTTTCACAAAATTAATAGATAATAAAATATTGAAAAATACAAAATTGATTTTATGCAAAAATAGTATACAAAATAAAAGTTATACACAAAATAAAAAGCTAAAACCCCAACTTCACAGATCAATATCTTTCAAATAAAAATAAAAATATATCAAAATCATCTTTAATTGTATATAACTTTTAAATAAGATATTTAATGAAGGTAGTTTTAAAGTTTTTGGAGCTAAGGTGTGAAAGTTAGGTTTTGGGCACTTATTGTACATTATATACGATTAAAATATTCATTTTATTTATTCTTTATTATTTCTATTATTTCATATTTATATAATTTTGTAGATATTATTTATAATATATGTACGCATTAAAAAATAGAATAAAACCATTACGGAAACATTGAAATAAAAGATGTGTATACAATACATAAATGAAATGCCTACAACTATACATATACAATTTATATACCTATTTATTTAAAGATACAAATAACATCATAAAATATAATAAAAATATATTTTTATACCTAAAAATAAGTTATAAATGTATAAAATAAGAGAATAAAATAATAAAATAAAATATACAAAATAAAAATAAAATATAGATGGATATACTTATAAATAAACCCCTAATAATTAATTTGTAATAAATAACACCAAAAAATAAATAAAAACCATAATAAAATACTAAACATTTTTTTATAATAAAAATTAATAAAATCATTTACTATTGTTTTATTAATTAATTTCAAATAAATATCTAATTTCATCATGTAGTGCGCTTGTGTGGACCAATCACAGCGCAAGTTTTGTTGACCACTAGTCAACTCCCTCCCCAAGCGCTCTGACTTGTCAGAACCACCTTTTCCCCTCTTTTCTTCCATTTTTTCCGCTTGCCCCACCGATCCATCACACTCGCTTCCTTCAGAGAAATTCATCATTGATCTTCCAAGATATCAGTTGAACCTGCAAATTACCTGGACATAGCCTCGATTCTTTCCAACCCAACTGGCAATAAGGGTGCTTATACATGTTTATAAATAAGAACCTTCACCTCCCTTGTCCTCTTTAGTCACTGTTCCAAGTCTTAGATCCCTATTTCTTGGTCGAGAGAGTTTCCTCATGACAAGAGGAGTGTCCTTACAGTTTGGATTGGCTCCAGGAGGACAGAGGTGCACCCTATGGCGGTGCTCTGGCCACCTCTGCTCCCTGTCCTCGTCGACAGGTAAGAGATGTGCATTTCTCTTTCTTTAGATAGATTTCTATTCCAACATTTCTTTTCTGCGTTTACTTTAGTGTTTAGACCTATTTTTATCTTAATACCCTCAATTCGTAGTTCGTCGGAGCTCCACTCCGACGAATCCGATGAACTTGTCCACCGTGCTCTCGCTTGTTCTCTGCCACGCCTTCCACCCTCACTTCATCCCCCAACGTCTTCTGATCATCCCACGTGCTCCACTTACCCATATCACTCTCTGATCTGGTCTCCCAGATCCACACTCCTCCACATCACTGGATATCCGCCATCATGCTCACCTCCCACTCATTCTACCACAAGAAGCTCGCCAGAGCTTCACCATTTCTTTTTGAGATTGACCATTGCAAGAAAGATCCAAAAATGAGGCTCATCATGTCTCATCGAGCCGCAGGAAGCACCTCCAGGTCGAGATCCGTCGTTGGAGCATCTCGCTAGACCCTGACCCTTTTGAATCCCTTGGTCGATGCAGAATGCCCCTAGGAGCATTTTGCCCACCATACGAGCTCATGAGGATGAAGGAACGTAAAGAATCAACCAACCGAAGCTCAGCGGGGACCTGTTCCTCTGTTGTTCTTCCTTCGTGCATCCCAGCCGCTAGATCGTCCCCGTTCTTCCAAGATTGCAGCTCTCAGATCATGTGGAACCTCGATCATTCGATTCTGATCCAGGATCTAATCCCAACCATGGATGATGAAGCATCATTAGGCTAGGAGAGTGTGACATGTGTCAAGTGGATGGCATCCGGTCGTCTGATGGCACATACATTAAGGGGTAATTTTCATTGTACACCCTCCTTTTTTGTATTTATTATTTAGTCTTGTAAATAAAGTGTTTAGTATAAATAAATCGGGTGAAATTGCACGTCGACCTTGCACTTTTGAGATATTACATTCAGGTCTGTGCCAGGTCACCTCACGTGTTGTTCCATGTGAGGTGGCCATTTAGCAAGTATACCCCTAGAACATTTTGTATTCATTTTTGGTCAAAAAAATTTTAAAGCTATATATTTTTGGTTAAATTACATAGAACTAGTGCTTCTAATTGAAATGAATCATTCGAATTCGATTTGGATTTGTTCGATAAAAATTTGAAAAAAATTTTGATTCGAAACCAAATGAACCTTCCCAAATAAATCGACTATGAATTAACCTGAATTCGTTTGATAATAATTCGATTTGATTCGATATTTATATACGCACATATATGTATATATGTATCCATGTATTTATATATGGTACATACATATATGAGCATATAATACATACATATTTACATACACTTAACAACCACTCTGGGTCAATTAGATTTTTTTCTGAATATTCTTGTGTAAGGAATTATAGATAATTACATCAAAATGTGCATTTATTCGAATTCATTTGTAAGTAAATAGATACAGAAAAGAATATATGAGTATGTTTAAAAAAACACTATGTTTAATTTACATCGAAGGATTTAATATTTGAATTATATCACTAAGTATAACATATGCAAGGAGCTATGATCCTCTCAAATCAATTTACTACACTGATAAAGTGATTAAATTTAAACTTATAATCCTATCTAGGCTCCATTAATATGATTTATCATCTCCAGTACTCACCGCGATGATTCCCATACTCTCATGCTACACCGACGTGACTTGTCAATGCATGACGTGTATATGCAACATTAGACCCCCCCCCTCCATGAGACCCAATCTCTTTCCTTTCCGCTTTATAACTAAGTTCAAGTGGTTTGACTGCAAAATATGTTATGAATTATAGATGTGAGTCCTTCATGCATCGGTTATACAGAACATCTAAGTTCATGTCCTTACTTCTTATTTTAGCCTATTGACAGTAGCTTAGGTATGGGTTACTTTGTATAAAATCAATCTTAGCATGCTATTCAGGAATTTTGCAGCATTAAGAGGATACAAAGCATTCTAAGACATACCCACTTTAATCTGTATACATATGTATATATAATCCTATTAATTATAGACTATATTCAATATACAAAAGAGTGAAAAATATTAGTCATAAAATCTTAATAGGAAAGTCCAAAAGTTTAATATTGTTATTCAAAATCCTCATCCACATATTCATTTTCATGTTCCCACATTCCTTACACTGCCTTTTCCATTTCCCCCTTTCATTATCTACCAAAGACCCTAAAAACTCATTACAGATTATGGTGGCCTTTCTCCTAGCATGTGAAAATATTGGTTTTGCTACTTCACATTCCTCCTTAACATTTGCAATGATTCGAAATTTGTCTAGACATATCTCCTTTACCTTTTTTGTTGTCTTGATTTTCCTTGCATGGCAATCCATGATGAATATCATTTGTGGCGACATTTATCATCACATGAGTAATATACAAGTACTTCTCACCATAATGTATGTTCGTTTGTACATCAAAAATTTGTATATTTCTTTTTCATGGCTTAGTTTTGGATATTGAAGATCCTCACGCTTAACAAAGATGTTTTATCTTGCTACATTATTTTTAGCTATTCCTTTTATTTCAAATAATAATATTAATTTGTATCAATTTTCTATGTAAGTTTGATGTTGTAGTGCTTTAATATGCAATGGTAGTTACAATGTGTTCAGTTTTTTGGTCAGTGATATTCTATCTCTTTGTTAGGCACATATAATTATATTGTATTTATACATTTCTTCATCATATAAACATGGTATATTTATATTGTAAAAGACACATAATAATTGTACAAATTATGTGCTTTTATCCACTATATTATAATGAGTTGATATTTTCCTTGATTTTATAGTTTTTTCAACATATCTTGGTAATATACTTTCAAAATTAGAATTATACAATTTATATTATATTATTATTCATATAATATTATTTATATAAGCTCAAAAACATCAATTAACATTTCAAATTCAAAATGAAATGAATCGAATTTGAATATTCGAAACTCAAAATGAATTGAATCTGAATTTAAATTAGTAAATTCGTTTGAAACTTGATTCAAGTTCGGATTCGAAATTTTTATAATGAATTGAATTAGAATCCTGGTGGATTCGAAGGTATTCGATTGATTAGCACCCCAATACGGAGGACCTTGGAGTATTTTATTTTCATTTTGATGGATTTATTTAATATAACCATTTTGCTCCAAAAATCATGAAAAAATAAGTGTAAGTGCCAGATTGTTTGTAGTTTCATGCCATAATTTTTATTCATAATTTTGGTCCTTTTTGATATTTATTAAAAACCATTTAGAGCACAAACATTCTATGTCTAGCATGTAAAATTTCATAAAATATAAAATATTTCTAAAAAAATCCTAAAAAACTGAATGTTGCTTATTTCTATAGTTTTAGCTTTTGGACCAAAAATCACTAAAAATAGAAAAATAAAACTCTTAAAATTAAAAACCCCAAAAATCTTGATTAAAATTCATAAAATCTTAAAAATTCAAAAATTTGCATTTTGTATTTTGTTATGTTCTCTATATCATTATCTTTATATTAAAATTGATTTGGAAAATTTTGGATGTAATTTTTTATTTGAATCTCCATTTCAATTTCAACCTAGCATGTGATTCATGTTTTAAGCTATTTTCAACTTTGAAATTCTATAAAAACTAGCAAAACTCATTAAAAAATTACAAAACGAGTAAAACATCATTTAAAACTGAAAAATATTTACTTCCAAAATTTTTGGATGTTTTTATCTAGATTGATACTTATATTATCCATTATTATATATAATCTATTATATTCTATATTACTTATTATATAGAAAATATAAAATATAACAATCTAAAAAGATATATACATATAATATGTAATTATAAAATTAAAAATAAGAAATTCAAAAAAAAATAAAACAATAAAGAAATAAAAAATATGAACCCACAAAAAAAGTTATATGTGTGTGTAAATACGTAGTGAATGGCATGCTTGTACACAATGCTATTTGGTTAAAAATAACTATAGGCTACCATTTTTACTCTCTGTGGTTCGACCTCTACTTACATGCTTGCTATACATATCACTACAGGAAATGCACTTTTTAGGGACGACAACTAGCGACGGTTACAGAATGACCGTCCCTAATGACACTTTTTAGGGACGGTCAACAGAAAACCGTCCCCAATATCCACATACTAGGAGACGGTATGTGGGTTATCGTCCCCTTTTCTAATAACTTAATAGGGACGGTCAATAGTGACCATCCCCTCTGCCATGACCAGGCCACTGGACCATTTCCACCCGACTGGAGGGCCTTTGGGGATGGTTCTGACCGTCCCCATTGCGCTTCTGTTGGCATCGCCTCCGGGCCATGGACCTAAGTGGTCGACCAGAGGGGACGGTCAATAGTGACCGTCCCCTCTGCCATGACCAGGTCACTGGACCATTTCCACCCGATCGGAGGGCGTTTGGGGATGGTTCTGACCATCCCCATTGCGCTTTTGTTGGCGTCGCCTCCGAGCCATGGACCTAAGTGGTCGACCAGAGGGGACGGTCAATAGTGACCGTCCCCTCTACCATGACCAGGCCACTAGACCATTTCCACCCAACCGGAGGGCCTTTGGGGACGGTTCTGACCGTCCCCATTGCACTTCTGTTGGCGTCGTCTCCGGGCCATGGACCTAAGTGGTCGACCAGAGGGGACGGTCATTGGCGACCGTCCCCTCTGCCATGACCAGGCCACTGGACAATTTCCACCCGACCGGAGGGCCTTTGGGGATGGTTTTGACCATCCCCATTGCGCTTCTGTTGGCGTCGCCTCTGGGCCATGGACCTAATGGAAAAATCGGAAAATACAATAAAAATTGAAAAAGGAAAAGATTTACAAAAATTGGATCCTACACTTAGAGAAGCATTGGATAAAAAGTTGATTTTTGAGCTTCCCTTAATAATGGCCATTGACCACTTTCCCGACCTTAAAATATTTGTGAGAAGTAAATTGATGCCTAAAAGGTCGGGCAATAAGAGAACAAGGACTGAGATACATATAGTGTCTATGGCCACATCTTTGATGATAGGGAGAAAAACCAAGAGCTGCAGAGTAAAGAGGTTACCTAGATTTGATTGTGAAATCAAAGATACCACATTCACCCATGCAAGAATCGATGATGACTTACCGATTAATATCCTCCCGACCTCCGTGTTTGCCAAGCTCAAACTCGGATCTGCCAAGAAGTCAAGAGAGATCATTCAGTTGGCGGATCGGTCTGTTAAACGGTCGAGAGGAACAATTTCAGTCATCGTTACTTTCCAAGGTGCTCTATTACAGGTAGACTTCACGATCATTGACATTGAGCACCGAGGAGAGTTCACCTAGTCTCCGATCATTCTCGGAAAGCCGTTCTTAGCTTTGGCTAAGGCAACTATAGATTGTGAGACCAGGGATATCAATTTCACTGCATTGGGAGCACTTCGACCTCACCCGATCTTTGAGGATACACGATATTCCTAGGTAATCCTAAAAGTTGCAGATAGTCGTGACCTTCGAGAGACAGTTGAGTCCCGTCTCTCTACTACACCTGCGATACCGACTGTCCAGGCGACCATTGGTTCAGAGACTCCCTACACCTCCACACCACCCACTGCTTGCATTACCACCACCGTGACACCTTCTCGAGAGGACTCACGATTTCCTTGATTATTTAGATGATCTGACTCACGAGCCAATCAATGCCAAGCCAACTGAGAACACTATGCCTTACCAGAGACGTGTGTTGACCCTGCAGGAGTACTACAATGCATATGGTGACTCATCTGATGATGAACCTCTAGTCAACACCTTACTACATCCACGACCTACACCGAAAGAGACAACTGGGACCAAATTGACCAATCTTGATAAATCGGTTGCTCCATCCTCTAGTCGGTCATCTGGTAAGAAGAAGAAGAGTATTAATTCCTCGAGGTGTTCCCCCGAACCCCTTAAGGCTTGTCACTCTCCTCTTCCTCTTGATGCTTCAGGTTTTAGAAAACCGGCTAAGAAAGTTGCCTTCGACTTACCAGAGAAGGAACTTTCTGAGGAGTCCTCATCAGGTCTAGATGAGGTGATCTATATGAGTGAGCTCAGTTCAGTTGTTCTGAAGCCATATTTGAGCAAGCAGCCGTGTGTCGACCCTCGTTGGACGTTCCCCACACCTCACTATTATTCCTCTACGAACGATTCTGACAGCGACACATATGTATACTACCCACCCCCTCGCTCCCGCAAGAAGGTCCGTCACAAACCTTCTTGATCCCTGTACAGATTCACTCCTCTTGTACATTCTCCCTTCTTGTCCTATACTTAGGCTTACCAAGAGCCTAAGTATAGGGGGAGCCGATGCCCGCCATGTTTACATACTCATCCATTTCTCCTCTTGACCTCGTCCACCACATTTTTTCTCTTCTTCTACACTTAGGCTGTCCAGAGACTAAGTATAGGGGGGTGGATCGACTTCTATATTGTTTATTATTTTAGCCATCCTACGCTCAGCACGAGCTATGACTTTTTCTCGCTTCTTGTGCCATGAAGACATAGCACATGCTAAGTATAGGGGCGCATGTATATATTACATATATACTTTACCCATAGCTCGTACTTTCACGTATTTTTATATATATTATACAATAATTATGGGGTGGGTAAAAAAACTTTTTCAAAAAAAAAAAAGAAGTGTCCTTTCTTATTTACCTATATTTTTAAAAAAAATAAAAAAAACTTTTCAAAAAACATCTTTTCAAAAAAAACCTTTTAAAAAAACTTTCAAAAAAAACATTTTTCTTACACAAAAACAAAAAAAGAAGCAAAACTTTTTCTAAAAAAACTTCTTTGCCTTTATTTGTCAAAAAAATCTTTTTGAAAAAAAAAACTTTTTTCTGAAACTTTTAAAAAAATCACAAAAAAACACTAACTAATAAGTTGGTTTAATCCCTGACACAATTCACTTTCACACAAGACTAGTGATGTTCAAGAACACTTGCTTTATGAGCTCTTGAGATTTTGAGTTAACCAGCCTTAGTCATTAGGGTCTTGGACTTAATTATTCACATTTCCCTAGTGTGAAAGATTTGTGTGCTATATTGCATGCTTAGTCTCTACCTTAAGAATATGACCAGCACCTCACATACACGACTGCAATTATGATGAGATGAGTTGAAATTTCACTTGAGGAACTGGGATGAGGGATTTGAGTTTGAACTTGATTTGATGATGCTCGAGGATGGGATAAAATCAGTGAAGGCTTCATGAAACCTGAGTGTCAGCATCTTTAGCCAGTATGAGAACATGGTTCTTGTACTATCTCTTGACATCTACCTATGTGCCAGGGTGTGATAAAATAAAAAAAATGTTGATCAGTGTGCGCCAACTCTTGGTAAAAGCAGTGGAGCTAGCCAAAAATACTACAAATCAATGAAATGTTAAAGAAAATCTCTCATTCCACAAAGTCAAATATCAAAGAGCTTCCACCAAAGGTGAGCGCTCCCAACCATTTCAAAAGTGTCCACTTGGACCACCGCTATTAGGACCAGGAGTCGGGCTTGAACCAAAAAAGGGCTCGACATCGTAAATGCTACAAGTCTGGGTGTAGAAGGTACGATAGGTTCTCAAAAAAGGCACACCCTGGTGTACTCCCAGGAAAACAAGTGCAGACAGCTCCAACTTCTCTTGATGGACGCACTGATCAACACCAAAAATATGCATTGTGTAAAAAGGCACTTGAGAGGATCCTTGTTCCAATGAGAGGGAGAGAAGAAATGACACAATCCTATGCCCTCCATCAACTGGCCTTCCATCTACACTTTTAAGTCTGACAACTAAAGAGACGGTGGATTGGATGCAAGAAATGGTTTATTCCCTAGTGTTGAGGATCGGGTCCTTAAGAGAGTCTTTCGGACTGGAACCTTGGGTGACGTTGTGACTCTACTCTTGTAACTGTGGTCAACACTTAAAGTCATATCCCTACTATATATGTATACAAAGAGAGTCTGATGATTAGGGAAATTGGATACCTTTTGACTAGAGCTTAGTTCAGCTTAGAATTTTTGGATTTCTAAAACCGAGAGTTCTTGAACAGATCAAGTCTTGTATTCACATGCACAGTTAGGGGTTAATCCAACTTATTCATTCTTTATTTGCTCGAGGACTAGCAAAGTTTAAGTATAGGGGGTGATGAATCCACGATTCATCATCTCAATATATTGATCTTAGCAAAATCCCCGAGTAAAATCCCAAATAAATGTCCATAAAATCAATAAATTAACAAAATATCTCTTGTAAATAAAACACACTAATTATTGTATATTAGATTGTACAAAATAAATTACACATAAAAAGCCGCAAAAATAAAGGAGTTTAATACATGTAAATAGCCCAAAACTTCATATATTTTTAATAATTTCATTTCAACTCTTTTTTGGCTAATTCTTTCTCCAACTTGTTCATAACAAAGTATATAAAAATACAAAAATACAAAACAAAATTTACTTCAAATAAATACTCCTAGATCCCAAAGAGAAAAAGCCGTAAAGACCAACTTCCAATCTAAATTCCTGCTCCGTACGAACTCCAAATTCACCAGACTCACTTTTAAAGTTCAAGTTAGAAAATTATCTATCCAAGGGAAGTGGTTTCATTATAATCGGAGCTCATTTGCAAATGTTGGGTTTTGGGACCTAGATGTACATTGTATATTATGTATATGTTCATTCTTTCTTCATTTTTTATTTTTCCTTTCTTAATTATTAAAATACAAAAAAAATAATGGTGGTGTTGTATTTTGATTGTAGTATTTTATTGTATTTTCTTATTGTACATAGCTACTATTAAAAAGATAAAAAAAATATAAAATAGAAAAGCAAACAAAAAAATTGTACATGTTGTATATCTTCTTTTGTAAATTCTCCACTATTTCTCTTCTCTTTTTATTTTATTGTATTTAAAGTAACCTACTTTATTTATTTATTTATTATTTTCTCATTCTCTACAATAACTTCCATTCCACCATCAACCTCCCATTCAACTCCACCAATAATATAACCCCACATTCAACTCCACCAATAATCTAACTTCTCATTCAACACCACCACCATTCTAACTTCCCTTTCTCTTCTCTTTATATTCATTTGTACATCCTCATTTTTTCCCATCCGCCATTCTTATAGAATAAGGAGAGAGCTTGGAGTGTTTTGTTGGTGACAGCGACGAAGCGTCTTCCTCAAGTGACGACCTCCTTCAGGTGAGATCCGCGGAGCTCCGCCCCGCGTCACGAGTTCTCCATTGAGCTCGCATAGCCTCTTCGATTTTATTTCGCCAATCGGATCGAGGCGACGACAGGAGTTCAGCGTAGCTGCTCCGCCAATCCGGCGAAGATTCAGGTAAGTATTCCTCCTCATTTCTCTTGTTATTTTATTGTATCTCATATTTTGTTTCCTTTTTTTTACTTCACATCAACACCCCTTCATCACCATGTCATTTTAATATTTCATAATTACGATCAACCCACAACTATATTTGCATTTGTTCATATTACAATTGCATTTGTTTATTTTCTGTTCTCTAAAACAAAAAAAATAAAAAAATTTAAATTAAAAAAAACTGTCACAGCAGTAAAAAATTAAAAAAAATTAAAAATTAAAAAAAACTAACGGAGGGAGCAGCGGCCCCAGCCCGCCGCCCCCGCCCCCCCCCCCCTTCCTCTATCCACGGCCACCACGCGCCGGTGGCCCTCCGCCGCCACCAGCACAGCGCGGCCGCCTCCTTCAGCGCCACCGCAGCCACGCGCGGCGCTGCCGCCGTCGCAGGCTGCCCTCTTCACCACCACGTCAGCGCAGAATCCCCTCTCCTCTGCAAGAGCTCCGCCATCGCCCTCGCCAGCCGTCGAGCTCCGCCGACCAGCCCAGCCATCCCCTCCGTCGCGTTGTTCCTCCTCCACACCGCCGGCGCGTACCTCCGCCACCCGCGCGAGCCGCCGAGACGACCCCGCCATCTCCCCCTTTTTGGGTTCAGCCCCAATCGGCCTGGAGAAGAAGGTCCAACCTTTTTTATTTTTATTTTTTTAGAGAACAAAAAATAAACAAATGCAATTGTAATATGAACAAATGCAAATATATTTGTGGGTTGATCGTGATGATGAAATATTAAAATGACATGGTGATGAAGGGGTGTTGATGTGAAGTAAAAAAAAAGGAAACAAAATATGAGATAAAATAAAATAACAAGAGAAATGAGGAGGAATACTTATCTGAATCTTCGTCAGATTGGCGGAGCAGCTAGCTGAACTCCTGTCATCGCCTCGATCCGATTAGCGAAATAATATCGAAGAGTCTATGCGAGCTCGATGGAGAACTCATGACGCGGGGCGGAGCTCCGCGGATCTCACCTGAAGGAGGTCGTCGCTTGAGGAAGACGTTTCACCGCTGTCACCAACAAAACACTCCAAGCTCTCTCCTTATTCTATAAGAATGGTGGATGGGAAAAAATGAGGATGTACAAATGAATATAAAGAGAAGAGAAAGGGAAGTTAGAATGGTGGTGGTGTTGAATGAGAAGTTAGATTATTGGTGGAGTTGAATGGGAGGTTATATTATTGGTGGAGTTGAATGGGAGGTTGGTGGTAGAATGGAAGTTATTGTAGAGAATGGGAAAATAATAAATAAATAAATAAAGTAGGTTACTTTACAATAAAATAAAAAGAGAAGAGAAATAGTGGAGAATTTACAAAAGAAGATATACAACATTTACAATTTTTTGTTTGCTTTTCTATTTTATAATTTTTTTATCTTTTTAATAGGGGGCTATGTACAATAAGAAAATACAATAAAATACTACAATCAAAATACATCACCACCATTATTTTTTGTATTTTAATAATTAAGAAAGGAAAAATAAAAAATGAATAAAGAATGAACATATACATAATATACAATGTACATCTAGGTCCCAAAACCCAACTTTTGCAAATGAGCTCCGATTTTAATGAAACCACTTCCGTTAGATAGATAACTTTCTAACTTGAACTTAAGTGAGTTTGGTGAATTTGAAGTTCATACGGAGCGAGAATTTAGCTTGGAAGTTGATCTTTACGGTTTTTTCTCTTTGGGATCTAGGAGTATTTATTTGAAGTAAATTTTGTTTTGTATTTTTATATTTTTATATACATTGTTATGAACAAGTTGGAGAAAGAATTAGCCAAAAAAGAGTTGAAATGAAATTATTAAAAATATATGAAGTTTTGGGCTAAACTCCTTTATTTTTGCGGCTTTTTATGTGTAATTTATTTTGTACAATCTAATATACAATAATTAGTGTGTTTTATTTACAAGAGATATTTTGTTAATTTATTGATTTTATGGACATCTATTTGGGATTTTACTCGGGGATTTTGCTAAGATCAATATATTGAGATAATGAATCGTGGATTCATTAGTCGACCAGAGGGGACGGTCAGTAGTGATCGTCCCCTCTGCCATGACCAGGCCACTGGACCATTTCCACCCGACCGGTGGGCATTTGGAGATGGTTCTGACCATCCCCATGTTGAAGCGAAAAAATCAAGCGGTCGTATTGATCCACAAGGCGGATCAACAGTCGGTGCGGTGACCACTCGAAAATCCGAACTTCGAACAACAATTAACCCACAACAATTAAATCAAACAATGAAAGTAAATGTGCGAAGTTAAAATTTTTTATAACTCTACAACAAATATGTGTATAGGTGCAAGTATGTGTAGAGGTCAAACACAGGGAGCAAACAGTTAGATCGGGGGCAATAATGCACAAAACTGTGAATGTGAATGTTTGTCTATCTATGATATTTTTTGTGGGTTTTTTATTTTATATTTTTTTATTTAATTTTTAATTTTATATTTTTGTATTTTGATTTTTAATTTTCTGATTTTATATTTTCTTTTTATATTATATATTTTTTTAATATGTTTGTCCAATAATAGAATATACACAATCTAAGAAATGAGAGGATAAAGGATTTATGAAAATAACAAAAACAACTAAAATTCAGAAAATCAAATGTTTTTGTGGTTTTTATAATTTTATAATGTTTTTGTGATTTTTCTAGATTTTTCCTATTTTTTTGGTATTTTTATAGTCAAAAATACTGAAAACAGTGGATAAAAGACAAGGCTGAAACTAAAATGGAGAAATAAAATGTAAAACAGTAGCAAAAATTCTCCAAATTAATTTTCACTTAAAGTTAATTAAACAAAGGAAATTCAGAGACAAAGTTTGTATTTGTAGGATTTTTGAGGAATTTTTAGGATTTTGTAAAGGTTTTTGGGGTTTTGCAATTTTTAGGAGTTTGGTTTTGTAATTTTTAGTGATTTTTGGTCTTAAAGTAAAACACACTAAAATATGCAAAATATATTTTTTGGGGGATTTTTTGGTGTGTTTTTGTATTTTTTATGAATTTTATAATGCAAACAGTGCTAAAAATGGCTATTTTTTATTTTTAGTAAATATTAAAATGCAATAAAATGCAAAACAAAAATATAGGCATGGTAGTACAATGCAGCAGGAAGATATGTGTTTTTTTGGGATTTTTTAGAGTTTTATAGATGCATGCAAAAATTAAAGGCAACAGCAAAGAAATACATGCAGGCCAGGGGCATATATGGAAATAAGCAAAAGTACCAGGGCCAGAATGCAAAATTCCTCATAAAGTATAACTGGAATAAACACTTTGCTGGACTAATAATAAATGCCCAAATCCGCAAGTCCTACCGTGCAAAACTCCCAAGGACACGTGCTAGTTTACGCGCGCATGGGAGAGATCAAAAACACAATTTTCCAAAACTTCAAGGCAAAAATGCAAAAGCACCAGCAAAGATATACTGAATATTAAAGTCCTCGTACTACAGATAAATAAGAGGAAGTTTGGGGTAAAAGTGCAAAATGGCCAGAGCGCACGCGCTACGTACGTGAGCCTGGAAAGGGCCCAGGCGTAATATTACGAAGTTCAGGGGGCCTACTAATAAAATTTACAAAAATGATAACACTGCAAAAGAAAGTTTGCGCAATAATAACTAAATAACAAAATCGGCTGGGTATAAAGTGCAAAATGCCCAACCTTGGGCGCGATCCGACGGTGGGTTTTATCCCACTTAGACACGTGTCAGCACAGGGCGCCTGGATACCCCTTCGCTTGCAACGGCCCAGATCAGAAGATCTCCAGCAGATGGACGGTCCTGGGATGCTCAATCCAACGGCAGCTGCTCCTGTGGATGATCGGGGCAGATCGGATGGCTATGGATAGAACTGGAAGAACACACGAGGAACTCGAGCTTGGCGAGTTTGGATGCGCCGAAGCTCGAGCTCCCGTGCAGCGAGATCTCCCCCGACGCCTTCTCGATGCTCCAACAGCGATGCCCAAGACCCCATGTGGCGCAGATGGGTCCGAGGGCCTACGAATGGCCTCCGGCACTCGATGAAGCTCCAGCCGACCCGGGGCGGGTCTTGGGCAAAAAAAACGAGGCACGGTTGCCTCTCTTGAAACCTGTAAATGAAAAGAAAAAGCAGCAGCAAAAAGAAATGCAGGACCCAGTACTTATTGGCGAAGGATTGGCGGCGTGATGTGATGTGATGGAGGCTCGCCGGAGCAAGCTCCGGCGAGGGGAGGATTAGATGTTTGGTCGGGTGAAACGTGAAAGTTAGGATGGTAAACCACTCCTGCGAATATGAGGAACCTATAAATGCATAAAAAATGAAAAGATAGCAAAATAAAACATACCTCAAAGGTTTTAACACCTGAGATGGGACCTCGACGGCTGCATGCCGGAGGTTGGTGGAAACGCCCTCGCCCACGCCTTAGGACTCCTCGATGAAGCTGGAGAATGGCCATGTCACCTCCTTCATCCAGAGCTCCAGAGGGAATGCCCAAGACGGGTCAAAAGAGGTTCCCAGTTCAAAGGGTTAGGAATGGGGTTTTTAAAACATGGCCGAGTGGGCTCGCAAATCAAAGCATATCTGACGAATCGTGGGTTCAAAGGCAAATCTAAGCCTTGGGCGTGTAAGGGCAGTGGACGAGGATCGAAAGCCATGAAGAAGCCAACATCAAAAGATGCAAGGACCATCCTCGAAAAATCCGCAAAAGCGGACAAAAACCACTTCTGACACAGCCCAGGAGCAAAAACCAAGGAGTTGACCAGCAGGTCAACTTCCACCTGGTTGGTCCACGTGGACCAACCAGGAAAATCCTTGAGAAAAAAGTTTTCTAAAATCTATTAAAAAAAGATAATGATTTTATTTATTTTTAATTATAAAATGAAAATTATATATATTTTTTATGAAGAATTTTATAGTGATTTTTATTTATTTTTATGAAGTATATTTTTACAAGTTTACTTTTATACCCCTATATAGGTATCTTTACCTACATTTATTTTTAATTTGTATATTTAATTTATTTATTTTTGTTTATTATTTTATATATTTATAAAGTATTTTTATACACTTAAATATATTTTTACTTTATTTTTCTGAACTGTTTTGTATCTTTAAAAAATATAAGTATAATTTATACAATTTTGTATTTTTCTTTATTAAATTATCTACAACTTTCATGTACAAAGTTTCTTTATTTGAGGTATAAAAAGTGGAACCAAAAATAGGCCCCAAAATGAGTAAAGAATGAATAGAATAAAGGTATTTTTATTGTATTTTGGCCCTTATCTCCCCCTACTTTATTATTTGTCGACCTAGTCATCGAGATGCCTAGGTCTCGGGGTTTCGGGTCATATACAATATTTTATTCTTTTTCTTTTCTTTTCTTTATTCTATAATTTTGGCTTTAAAAACCGCATTTTATACAACATTTACACATATATACATGAATGCTAAAATGCATGAATTAGCTCTATTTACACGCATTTACTAGGGTTTTTAAGGCCAAAATGATAGATTAAAGATGATGAAATGTAGATTCATTATCCCCCTATACTTGCCTTTGCTAGTCCCTAACAAACACTTATGTAATAAGTGCAGAAAAGAAAAATAAAGAAAAGAAAAAGAAGAAAGATGACTAAATTTAATTGTCAAACTTGTCTTCACAAAATCAAAGTTTGGAGCTTAAGTCGGACCTTTAGAATTTTAGTTCGGGCGGAACCTTATTGAGAGCCGAATTTGAAATCCAACAGTCCCTGAGAATCCCAAAACTCTGTCCAAGTCTCCTTAATATCCAGGTCAGAAATATCTCAATTCATACGCAAACCCTTACGACTATGAATCTGACTTGTACAGTGTAAGTGATGGTGGCTCTCCCCAACTAGGATGGCGAAGAAACTGACTTCTCCAGTATGACAACCCAATGATTCCCCAATCCAATAACTCCATCCTCGAGGTGCGGGGTATTCCCTTCTAAGTTCAAGTGGCAACCAGCTCAAGAGGAGGGGGTGAAGAGAAGAATGGACGGTAGCCAGTGTAGCTACCTATCCTCGGATGCAAGACCAGTGTAGTCAAGTCATCCAACTGCAGGCTCACATATTTGACTTTGGAAACTCAATCTTGCTTATTGACTGTACAACATATTCACATACTTTGCAGGCTTTTTATTTTTGTACATGCCTGGACTTTTTTTTCTTCTTTTTTCTCTTTTTTTTGGAAATACTATATACAACAGCATTTACATAAAGAGTTTTTCCTCTTGAGCCTGTAGACTATCCCTCTTTTGAAGCTTTATCGCAACCCACAGCTTCCTGTCTTTAGACTTCCTGATCACTGGACGGGTTGGGGTGCACTTCCCTCCCTAGAGGAGGACAAATGTTTCCACTTGTGTGCGTCTCATACCGACAAATCCAATCCCCTCACCACTCCAACTGAGTTGAGCCATGTGAAAGGTGCAGGTGTCCAAGTTAGGTCATTATCAACAAGAGTCGTGCGTGTGCTCCGAAATACTCTACTTAGGCAGTCAAGAATCCATTGAACCAAGTCTCGTAATCCTCAAAGAATTAAGTCAACTAGACCTGAAGTACCTCAAACCCAGTTCCTATAAGGTTCCTGTTATTAGGTATATTTTAAGGTCCAACCAAGCTCCAATCTTCAGATTTTACTTAGACTCGTTCAACTATCAAACTCAATCCGAAAAATGCCCATGCCATGCAAATGATATGCAGAAAATATTTTTGTAATGCAATTTTCAGAGATTTTGAACTTTTCATAGATTTTTGAAAACATGATGATGATGCATGTGGCATTTTTTTGTATTTTTCAAAAAGATTTTTCAGATGTTTTTAAATTTTTAATTTTCGCAAATGTTTTTGGGATTTTTGAAAATAAAAAGATTTTGGCTAAAGACTAGGTGAACAATATGTACACGGGAGTGCTCCATATATTTACAAGAAGTGGATTTTAAAAATTTACAAGGGTAAGTGATCAATTTTGTACATATATACATAGTGGATTTTTGGTGTGATGTATGTATTCCTCAAACTTATTTGAAAAAGGTTTTTTCAAACAATTTTGAAAACTATAGTCCAAATAGTTTTTACAAATATTTTACAAACATGTACACACATTTGAAAATCATTTTGCAAAGGTTTTCAAAACAGTATATATAGGTTTTTCAAAACATTTTTGCAACCATTTTTTCAAACCACTTGCAAATCATTTTTCAAACATTTTTATTTCACACAAAGAAAATAAGTTTTACAAACCACACATTTTACAAAGGTTGAAAACATGTAACAAAATATTTTCAAAATAGTTTTCAATAAATGTTCGCAAAGATTTTCAAACTATGTTTCAAACATTTTGCAAAAAACATTTTCACCTGATTTATTAATCAGTAAATACAAAAATAATTTGAGGAATAATTACATCTTTCTATTAGGGTTTTTAATGAATTTTAAATAATAATTAGCCGTATTATTAGGAAAATACGAAAGTACGAGTTATGGCTAAAGTATATACGTAGTATATACGACCCCCCTATACTTAGCTTGAGCTATGTCCTCATAGATCAGAGAGAAAAAGGAAGACAGAACTCGTACTTGAGTATAGAAAAGTCTAAAGAATAAATGAACAAGAGATGAAGGAATGAATGAATGAGAAGTTGACCGTCCCCCCTATACCTAGGATCAAATAATCCTAGGTATAGCAGACTGTACACAAAGCAGGGAGGGTCAAGGGTGGGAATGAACAGATCGTACTCGGACTGTCTCCCCTATACTTAGAGTAAGATATCCCTAAGTATAGACAAGAAGATGAGACAATGGAGAGGATCAAAGAATAGAATCAACTCGGGGTTCACACCCCCCTATACTTAGGACAAAGTATGTCCTAAGTATAGAAGACTGACAAAAAGGGGCGATACCTTTTCGGTAGATTGAGAAGATAGAAGAGGAAAAGAAGAAAAGAAGAAAAGAAGAAAAGAAGAAAAGATATGAACAGATGGAAGAGATAGATAAGAATGTACGCATCACTCCCCCTATACTTAGGGTAAAAGAAGCCCTAAGTATAGGCAACAACAGGAGTGTTAAGACGGAACGATGATTGAACACTCGGCTCGTCCATCCCCCTATACTTAGGACAAAGTACGTCCTAAGCAAGACAAACACGAGAATGAGTGGACGAGCAATATGGTAGAGAGAACAGAGGTGACAAGAGAGAATATACGACAGAGGTGGATATACAAATGGTCAAGAAGGTTGAAAGCGAACCTTCTTGTGGGGACCGCTGAGTAATAGATCTAGTATGGTGCAGGTCGACATCAGGGTCCTCAGTTGACGCAAACCGATCAGGGTCGACAGGGTGATGGTCCTCAGTTGCCCTAGGTGTGAAGGCACAGACTAGTGAGTGGAAGAAGTACGACTAGGTCCAGCCTTAAGAGTCTCGCTCATATCGAAGTGGAATGGGACGAACTCATCATCATCGGAAGTAGTGTAATCAGAGTCATCGTGCGAGGTCTCATCCAGGTCAAAACCAAAAGGCACGAACTCATCAGTGGAAGTAGTCAAACTCTATTCGTCCTCTATAATCTCAACCGGATCATCTTTCTCATCAAAAGGCCTGAATTTCTGAAGAAAAGCAACTAAATCAAATTCGGCCTTAGTCTCATTAGTATCTACATGGACAGGAGCGGACTCATCAGTTGGAAGTAGTCAAAGCATGTCCGTTCTGTATTGTTTCTAAATCCTGCCCTCTGCTCAATGGTGTCAATCGTGTAGATCCCGCGGATGTCATCAACACATCGCCAATCACAGGAAGCAGCAACACCAAGGTCTATGCTTTCCGAGCTTTCCCTCCTTGGAGAGGAATTCTCGGGTCTCATCATCGGTCATGAAGAAGGTCTCTCTGATATCCTCATATAGATCATAGTCCTCAGGGTCAGCCAAGATAGGTGAAGTCATATCAGGTGCAGGTCTCTGGTCAGCAGTAGGTGTGGTGATCAACACTTCGCTCTCGTCAGCAGGATGGAAGCGAATCTCTCCTGATCCATAATTAATAACGACCCTCGCAGAGGCGAGGAATGGTTGTCCCAGGATGATTGGACAGTGCTCCCCAGTGGAGGTCTCCATGGGCAATACGATAAAATCAACTTTGTGGCTTGTGCCCTGAATCGAAATGACGGCGTTTTCAAGGATACCCTTCGGCCTCTTGATAGATCCATCAGCAAACTGTACGATCATCCTGGTTTTCTTGAGAGGCCCTAAGTGAAGAGATTGTACCAGCGAGAAGGGTATGATACTAATTGAAGCATCGTCGTCCAGGAGAGTGTGATCACATGTGTGGTCAGAGATGGTGCAGCTAATGAAAGGTGTGGCAGTGTTCCTTTTCCTAGGAATGGGACGGTGTGTGATGGCATAGGCAGTGGCCATGGTCAGAATATGACACTCAGATCTGCTCCTCCACTTTCTCTTCTTGGGAAGAGGAGCAGATAAATCAGTCATGGCCTGCTGAAGTGGCGCACGGATAATCTCATGAATGGTGGCCACCACTTCGGGTTCAGTCAATAATTTTTTAAATTTTTGAACCTCCTCCATACAAGGGAGGAAATCGGAATCAGCATCTACACGAGGCGTGCCAAGAGCAGACTGTACAGCGGCACCCTTGGGGTCAAAGGTGGGATTATGTAAAAGGCTGTGTGGTCAAAGGATCTGGCAAGTGGGCACTCTCCTCACAGTCCGACTCAATCATGTGTCTCCCGAAATCTTTTTGGATTTTTAAAATTTTCTCATTTTTTAGTATTTTGGGTGATTGCAAGCTCTCATGGAAATCCTCGAGTGAACCCATCTCATCAAATGGTGGAATATCATGGTTGCTCTTATTGGTATCAGTGAGGTAGTCAATCCTCTGTCTCATATGATCCATCATCTGGGTCAAGTGATCAAGGGTGGACTCCATGAAAGGTGACTCCAGCAGATCAGTCTCGGGTGGATGTGACGGTGGATAATACGGAGGTGGTGGTGGGTCTGGGTAGAAATCCGAATCCTGATATTGCGGCTGAGGTGGATATGTACAAAAGTCAGGAGCAAAGTCTTCCTGGAAAAAAGGAGGTGGATCGGCTGGAGTGAATGAGGAATCCGCAAAATCCGGACAAAATACGCTCCAGTCAGCCATCTCGAAGCAAGAGAGAATGATCGGGAGAACACGACGGTCAAGTCAAGAGAGGTGAGAAAAAGGCGCAAATGCGCAGAGAGATCTAGGATGCACACAAAACACTCACAAGCAAACTCACACAAATCAAACCCTCAGTTCACCTACTCAACTCAGTGAAGACCACAAATGCGGTCTTTTTATCTCGTCTGTTTTAGAGTTAGGTGAGAAGTCAAAATATTGCACACACACTTAGGGGGCTGAAATGGGATTTGGGTACTAATCCTTAGCGTGTGCGTGAGCAAGTAAAAGCGAAGACAATGAGGGGATTACTCGCCCCAATACAAGTTTTTTCTTTTTGGTGGTTTTTAGGGCCAAGTAATGTTAATAGTCCCAATTTTATTGATTATCACCTTTTTGGATTTTTAATAAAAATGCACGATCCTAACGGAGATTCAATTCCTTTAAGTTCCTAGGTTGGCAAAATCAGAGGGAGAGTCGGAAAAGCAATGCAAGCGGCAAACAATGATGAATGCTAAAGCATAAATGCTCACCTTGCCTCCAGCACTCTACATGCAAGGATGCTCAACAGAATTGAAACCTATCTAAATGCAAATGCAAAGCCAATGAAATCGCCCTAAGTTCAGAAATTGCTTATAGCGTGAAGCACCACAAGTCGGTCACTAATCCCCAATCCAAAAAGTCTGGTCTAGACTCACCCCTCCTCTTCTCGACAAATCGAGTTCATGAGTGGCGCTTGATGGGGTGGGCTCGCGGCACGTAGGCTTAAAGATGATGAGGCGACTGTTTAAGATTTGACTAAGTCCAAACGCGGCTATAGGTACATGCAAGATATATTAGGTGTTTGGCCTTAATCTATCGCAAGAAATCCTAAATCTAAGAGCTCAATCACACAAAGTGAAGAAAACAAAACCGGAAACAAAGTAAAAAATGCGATGAAAACCGATAAAAACACGGTGAGCCCCCAAGTGTACAAGCACTTGGAAATTGGGCCCGAAAGTCCAAGTCCGAATGTACCTGTATTATTACAAATTAATGTCACTCTCTCACTTAAATTACAAAATAAATGCAGGGAATTAATTCTACAACTAAAGGTGGAGCTCAGTCTTCAAAAATCTCTCCTCGTCTTCTTGGTGCTAAGCTGGCAGAAGCCGGCTTCACGTGGGTGCGTAGACGCCTAGGGTGGAGCGCCTCCCTCGATCCGCGGTTCCTCGCACAAAGTCAACAAAGAAAAGAGCTTAGACAGCTCAAAAGATATATCAAATAAAAAGCAAATAAATAGAGCTGCAAAGATAGACAAATAATCACAAACACAAGAAAAAGTGATCTACGCATTGTTGCTCCCCGGCAACGACGCCATTTGTTGAAGCGAAAAAATCAAGCGGTCGTATTGATCCACAAGGCGGATCAACAGTCGATGCGGTGACCACTTGAAAATCCGAACTTCGAACAACAATTAACCCACAACAATTAAATCAAGCAATGAAAGTAAATGTGCGGAGTTAAAATTTTTTATAACTCTACAACAAAGATGTGTATAGGTGCAAGTATGTGTAGAGGTCGAACACAGGGAGCAAATAGGTAGATCGGGGGCAATAATGCACAAAACTGTGAATGTGAATGTTTGTCTATCTATGATATTTTTTGTGGATTTTTTATTTTATCTTTTTTTATTTAATTTTTAATTTTATATTTTTGTATTTTCATTTTTAATTTTCTGATTTTATATTTTCTTTTATATTATATATTTTTTAATATTTTTGTCCAATAATAGAATATACACAATCTAAGAAATAAGAGGATAAAGGATTTATGAAAATAACTAAAAACAACTAAAATTCAGAAAATCAAATGTTTTGTGGTTTTTATAATTTTATAATGTTTTTGTGATTTTTCTAAATTTTTCCTATTTTTTGGTATTTTTATAGTCAAAAATACTGAAAACAGTGGATAAAAGACAAGGCTGAAAATAAAATGGAGAAATAAAATGTAAAACAGTAGCAAAAATTCTCCAAATTAATTTTCACTTAAAGGTAATTAAACAAAGGAAATTCAGAGACAAAGCTTGTATTTTTAGTATTTTTGAGGAATTTTTAGGATTTTCATAAAGGTTTTTGGGGTTTTGCAATTTTTAGGAGTTTGGTTTTGTAATTTTGAGTGATTTTTGGTCTGAAAGTAAAACACACTAAAATATGCAAAATGTATTTTTTTGGGATTTTTCTGGAGTGTTTTTATATTTTTATGGATTTTATAATGCAAACAGTGCTGAAAAAGGCTATTTTTGATTTTTAGTAAATATTAAAATCAATAAAATGCAAAACAAAAATATAGGCGTAGCAGTACAATGCAGCAGGAAGATATGTGATTTTTTTGGGATTTTTTAGAGTTTATAGATGCATGCAAAAATTAAAGGCAACAGCAAGGAAATACATGCAGGTAAGGGGCATATATGGAAATAAGCAAAAGTACCAGGGTCAGAATGCAAAATTCCTCAAAAAGTATAACTGGAATAAACACTTTGCTAGACTAATAACAAATGCCCAAATCCGCAGGTCCTACCGTGCAAAACTCCCAAGGACACGTGCTAGTTTACGCGCGCATGGGAGAGATCAAAAACACAATTTTCCAAAACTTCTGGGCAAAAATGCAAAAGCGCCAGCAAAGATATACTGAATATTAAAGTCCTCGTACTACAGATAAATAAGAGGAAGTTTGGGGTAAAAGTGCAAAATGGCCAGAGCGCACGCGCTACGCACGTGAGCCTGGAAAGGGCCCAGGCGTAATATTACGAAGTTCAGGGGGCCTACTAATAAAATTTACAAAAATGATAACACTGCAAAAGAAAGTTTGCGCAATAATAACTAAATAACAAAATCGGCTGGGTATAAAGTGCAAAATGCCCAACCTTGGGCGCGATCCGACGGTGGGTTTTATCCCACTTAGACACGTGTCAGCACAGGGCGCCTGGATACCCCTTCGCTTGCAACGGCCCAGATCAGAAGATCTCCAGCAGATGGACGGTCCTGGGATGCTCAATCCAACGGCAGCTGCTGCTGTGGATGATCGGGGCAGATCGGACGGCTATGGATAGAACTGGAAGAACACACGAGGAACTCGAGCTTGGCGAGTTTGGATGCGTCGAAGCTCGAGCTCCCGTGCAGCGAGATCTCCCCCAACGCCTTCTCGATGCTCCAGCAGCGATGCCCAAGACCCCAGGTGGCGCAGATGGGTCCGAGGGCCTACGAATGGCCTCCGGCGCTCGATGAAGCTCCAGCCGACCTGGGGCGGGTCTTGGGCAAAAAAACGAGGCACGGTTGCCTCTCTTGAGACCTGCAAATGAAAAGAAAAAGCAGCAGCAAAAAGAAATGCAGGACCCAGTACTTATTGGCGAAGGATTGGCGGCGTGATGTGATGTGATGGAGGCTCGCCGGAGCAAGCTCCGGCGAGGGGCGGATTAGATGTTTGGTCGGGTGAAACGTGAAAGTTAGGATGGTAAACCACTCCTGCGACTATGAGGAACCTATAAATGCATAAAAAAACGAAAAGAAAGCAAAATAAAACATACCTCAAAGGTTTTAACACCTGAGATGGGACCTCGACGGCTGCATGCCGGAGGTTGGTGGAAACGCCCTCGCCCACGCCTTAGGACTCCTCGATGAAGCTGGAGAATGGCCATGTCACCGCCTTCATCCAGAGCTCCAGAGGGAATGCCCAAGACGGGTCAAAAGAGGTTCCCAGTTCAAAGGGTTAGGAATGGGGTTTTTAAAACATGGCCGAGTGGGCTCGCAAATCGAAGCATATCTGACGAATCGTGGGTTCAAAGGCAAATCTAAGCCTTGGGCGTGTAAGGGCAGTGGACGAGGATCGAAAGCCATGAAGAAGCCAACATCAAAAGATGCAAGGACCATCCTCGAAAAATCCGCAAAAGCGGACAAAAACCACTTCTGACACAGCCCAGGAGCAAAAACCAAGGAGTCGACCAGCAGGTCAACTTCGACCTGGTTGGTCCATGTGGAGCAACGAGGAAAATCCTTGAGAAAAAAGTTTTCTAAAATCTATTAAAAATAGATAATGATTTTATTGATTTTTAATTATAAAATGAAAAATGTTTATTTCTTTATGAAGAATTTTATAGTGATTTTTATTTATTTTTATGAAGTATATTTTTACAAGATTACTTTTATACCCCTATATAGGTATCTTTACCTACATTTATTTTTAATTTGTATATTTAATTTATTTATTTTTGTTTATTATTTTATATATTTATAAATATTTTTATACACTTAAATATATTTTTACTTTATTTTTCTGAACTATTTTGTATCTTTAATAAAATATAAGTATAATTTATACAAGTATGTCTATAGGTATATTACATATGTATTATAGGTACATGTATTTTATTTTGAAAATTATTTATATTTTTATTCTGATTTAAATATGCAAATATATTATAAATAATATGTACATAATTATAAAAATATAAAATTGTAAAAATAATGAATAAAGAATAAATTGAATATTTTATTCTATACAAGTATACAATAGGGGTCCAAAACTCAACTTTCAAACCGTAGCTCCGCTAAATGTGAAACCACCGCCATTAAATAGCTTATTTTATTCTATATACAATTAAAGTGAGTTTGGTGCATTTCGAGTTTTTATTTGCAAGATACAGATCTGGAAAGTTGGAGTTCTGGAATCTTATTCAGACCATAACTTTTTATCTGTACATTATTTTTGAATGAAATCAATTTTGTATTTTTCTTTATTAAATTATCTACAACTTTCATGTACAAAGTTTCTTTATTTGAGGTATAAAAAGTGGAACCAAAAATAGGCCCCAAAATGAGTAAAGAATGAATAGAATAAAGGTATTTTTATTCTATTTTGGCCCTTATCTCCCCCTACTTTATTACTTGTCGACCTAGTCATCGAGATGCCTAGGTTTCGGGGTTTCGGGTCATAAAATATTTACAATATTTTATTCTTTTTCTTTTCTTTTCTTTATTCTATAATTTTGGCTTTAAAAACCGCATTTTATACAACATTTACACATATATACATGAATGCTAAAATGCATGAATTAGCTCTATTTACACGCATTTACTAGGGTTTTTAAGGCCAAAATGATAGAATAAAGATGACGAAATGTAGATTCATCACCCCATTGCGCTTATGTTGGCGTCGCCTCCGGGCCATGGACCTAAGTGGTCGACCAGAGGGGACGGTCAATAGTGACCGTCCCCTCTGCCATGACCAGGCCACTGGACCATTTCCACCCGACCGGAGGGCCTTTGGGGACGGTTCTGACCGTCCCTATTGCGCTTCTATTGGCGTCGCCTCCGAGCCATGGACTTAAGTGGTCGACCAGAGGGGACGGTCATTGGCGACCATCCCCTCTGCTATGACCAGGCCACTGGACAATTTCCACCCGACCGGAGGACCTTTGGGGACGGTTCTGACCGTCCCTATTGCGCTTCTGTTGGCGTTGCCTCCGGCCCATGGACCTAAGAGTTCGACCAGAGGGGACGGTCATTAATGACCGTCGCCTATAGTATCCAAAGGGGGCGATTTTAGTAGACCGTCGCCGATTGTCCCCAAAGGGGGCGGTTTAAACGACCATCCCCAATGGTCAGATCGAAAAATACCCCTTCGACCTACGTTCTTTCCCATTTCGAGCTTCTCCCTCAAGCCGCCGCCCCCTGCCACCCGCCACCTTCTCTGAGCCCCTCGTGCTTGCCGACCTACTCCATCTCAATATCTGGTATTTATCAACACTCCTTTGTATTTATTGTTCTTCGTTTTACTCGATAAGCTTTCTAGGGATGCATGTTTTCCCCATTTATATAAGTTTAGATGGAAAACTTGTTGTGCATATGTAGTATTGATTATTGTGTTTAAGATAAGATGCAAATGTGTAAGATGAAAAACAAGTTGCTTGATGTGTTCAAGATAAGATGCAAATGTGTAAGATGAAAATATGTTGCTTGATGTGTTTAAGATAATATGCAAATGTGTAAGATGAAAAACATGTTGCTTGATGTGCTTAAGATAAGATGCAAATGTGTAAGATGAAAACATGTTTCTTGATGTTGTGGATATGTAGCATTGCTTGTGGATATGTAGCATGCATTGCTTGATGTATATTAAGCATTGCTTGATGTTGTCTATAAGATACAATTCTTGTTATCTGATTTAAATGTTTCATAATATGCAGATATGCCTCCACGTCCTAGACGCATTCGGGATGCACCGCCTGTACCACGTCGAGGGAGTGAGACCCCCGATCCTGACGGATCGAGTAGCTTAGATAGACGTAGAGGCCCATCACAGTGTCGAGTGTTGGACCAACTACGTCCAGGGAAGACACTCAGAGTGCGGATAGTTGGAGGCGATGTAGTGGGAGAGAACTCAGCTGTTTTCCAGAGTTACTTGGGGCAGGTGTGCAGAGCCAGGGTTCCTCTCCACATTACTGACTGGCGCTTAGTGGAGCAGTCAATAAAAGATGCCATTCTTCAAGATTTGGAGGTATTTAAAATAATAACAAATCAAAGTTTTTATTCAGTATTTAAAATATAAACTTAATTTTGTTTGCTTCTTTTTCTTTGCAGTCTAGTTTTTTCTGCGATCGTGATCCGACCACTGATGCTCTGATTTTAGGACATGGTGCGGAGTTGTTGCGTAAACATCGAGGTCGTCTGAAGGCCCGAGTGAGTACAATAACTTTGTTTTTCATCATATAAGTATGTAAGTAATTTTCTTTAAATTTTAAAGTACTTTGACCCGGAGCTTCCATTGGAGACTCTTTTGGCAAATTGTCCTCCAAATGTACCCGCTGAATAATGGAGGGCGCTAGTTTATATTTGGATGGGAGAAGAACATGCGGTATGTGCCATATATATGTGTGTTTTATACATAAATTATTTGGGATGCTATTATTTAAATTATTATCTTTGTATAGGGCATCTCAAGGAGAAATGCTGAAAATCGGAGGAAAGGTTTCAAGTCTACCCATAGAATGGGGAGAAGAAACACAAATCAACTGAAGGATGACTTTGTAAGTAATCTACTTTATGAGTTATGTTAAAATTCTAACCACTACATATTAAAATGGTATCGTAAGTTTAGTAATCTTTTCACATTAGGCAGTGGAAAACCAGCGTGTGCCCAGCCGAATGGAAGTCTTTGAGAAGTCTAAGAGCCGCGATGTGGGCGAGGAAGTTCATTGAGATCCTGCCTATGGTCCAATTCATGTAATCTATTCAAAACATTTTTGCATCTTTTTTACAATTGAAATGAATTTTGAACTAACTTAAATAAATTTTTAGGTCAGACTCACTACCACTGGCTCTGTAGACGACACTGGAACGAGTCATCCGCCTCTTACTCCTGATGCGGCCTTCCTGCAGGCGACCGGTCCAGAGCATCAGGGACGCGTCCGTTGTGGTGGTCGTGGTGCCACCATACGGAATTGGTATGGAGTAGGGAGTGGCTTGTCATCTTCCTCTCAGAAGACCCAAAGGGAGAGGGAATTAGAGAGTCAAGTGTCTAGCATGAATATCGAGATTCAGGATTTGTGCCAATAAATGGCAATTTTTAATGCATTCATGCAGGCACATCAAGGTGCAACATCGACTAGCTGTCCAACAGAAGTTGCCAATACCGTTGCGAGGCTAGGTGACGACGATGACGGAGAAGAAGAAGATGATGAAGATGATGCTGATGATGATGATGACGACGACGACGATAAGGACGACGATTTGGATGACATATGTATAGATAGTTTGGTTACTTGGTAGGATATAGTGTAGTATATTGTATAATTATTTTGGACCATTACTTTGCAAAGTAGGTTACTTTGTTTGAATACTTTATGTTTGAGTACTTTTATTTGAATGTTGTAGTGTATTCGTCATTTCTAACACTTCGTCTAGATATGAGTGTGGAATGAATGTTATTTTCTGTGTTGATCCAAATATTTATTACAGGGTAAATTGTAGTGACATTATTTGCAGTGTAAAATGAAGATCAAATCAGGGGCAATGTAAAAATTTTTTGTTAGCAGATGAACATAGGGGACGGTCATCGTGACCGTCCCCTTCGTTGTAGTAAGAGACAGTCATGACCACCTCCAATGCTTACACTTTTGTGACGGTCCTGACCGTCCCCCCTGAATGACTTTAGGGACAGTCATGACCGTCCCCAATATATGAATGTAAGGGACGGTCATGACCGTCCCCATATTAAACTTAAGAGACGGTCACGACCGTCCCCTATGTATGACTATAGGGGACGGTGTCGACAACCGTCGCTTATGCCAAATGGGACGCAGGCTATGGAGACGGTTTCACATCCGTCCCCTCTGATCAGAGGGGACGGTCAATCTCTCATTGGCGACGGATATTGACCGCCGCTTGTTCTACACTTTCTTGTAGTGTATATTTATAGAGAATAATAAATTTTAACTCACATTTTGTGTTTATTCATTGATTAATTTTGATGATGGATTAATTGTTGATTAACTAGAGTTTATTGATCGACCAACACATCGACTGTGGTTTCACCGTGTGAAAATCGTACAACCCTCAAAATTCCGTAGTTATCAAATGGTGTCGTTGCCAGGGAGCAACGGGCATAGCCTATTTTTGTCATTTATCTTGTATAGTCATTGGTGTTAATTCATTGATTTATTATTTCAATTAATAATTGAATTTTAATTTGTACATATTCATTCAATTATTCTTTGTATATAGCTCATTTTGAATTCATTTGATTATCTATGCTAATGTAAATCTCTTTGTGACTTTGTTGCGAGGGCCCCCATGAGAGGACGACTTCTTAGGTTGCCAATGCTGCTAAGCCTGGTGGAGACTAGTCTTCATTCTGTGACCAGTTTGAGAGGCTACAAAGGAAGCCAGGAGAGGAGACTTAACATAGAAATTACTTAGCTTTATTTATGTATTTATTAGTGAGAGATATACTTATAATTTGTAATAATTAAAGACTTGGACTCTACTCTCAATATTGAGGTCAAGTTCCTGGGTGTCTGTTCACCTGGGGGCTTCGTCGTAGTTTTCTGCATTTCTATCGCTTTCTTTTATTTTGTTTCCTGTAGTTTTGAGCTTTCTACCTTTCTTTCTATTTGTTTTGTGTGCATGGAGCCCATAGACTTAGGTTGCTTGCCTCGGTAACTAGGTACAAACCATAATAAGAATTCTTGTTCCTATAGTCTCTTACATTTGGATTTAGTTAAATAAACAAATGTTGGTTGTTTGGATTCAAACCTGCATGTCGTGAGAGACATCATACAATACTGGCAGGATCCGTTGTGGCTAGTACCGAGATATCTCCAATATCGGACTTTAGTGTTTGTCTTTGAATAATTAACATATGGTTCTTCATGATTAATAGCAACTACTGTTTAGGGCAATATTGTCAAATGCACACCGTCATGTAGATAGGTTTAAAAACTCTGTTTTGCATACCACATGGAGAGAACTGGGAAGCACTGTAAGTCCTTAACTCAGCATGCATCATTAGATTCAATGATGAGATTTCCATCATTGAATCAACTTGCACGGCTTTTTCACTATCTCCCTCTGATTTTGAGCACATAGGACTTAAATGAAAATCTATAAAAACATTAGGTGCTTGTATGCAAATAGATCCAAAAGAAAAAAGTGAAAACCTAAAAATTAAAACAAGGGGACTGTTAAATAAACTTTGATCTTAATTAAAATTCGTAATGGATTTTCATTATATTGGGTTCATAAATCCATCATTGTTTTCAAGTACCTTAGGAGGGGACCAAAACTCCTCTCATGAGCGAGGCACAACCCGCTAAGGATTAGAACCAAAAATCCAGTCTGTATCTGCCTTGTGTATCGTCAAAATTTTCGAAGTAATGGTGCTTCTATTGTACGTGACCGAGTAGGGCCTTGTCAACGATGGTGTTCCCCAATATGTTCTTGCACACTCACGGGTGATTTTGTTGCGAGAGAGGATTGAAGTAGTGGTTTCACCTATCAGCTTCCTCTCTTTATTTCTTTAGTTGAGTAAGGATCTAGGAAGGGTTACAAGAACTTCAAAAAGTGCAGACTACATGTTACAAAGGAGGGAGAAAAGTACATGATACTTTTCTGGAAGTACTCTCTCTCCTACAGGGTTAGTGTTATAAGAACTTGTTAAAAGATATGCCTAAAATAACAACTCTAAAATTGAAAAGATAATAAATAACCGAACTTGACTGCTTCATATGGCGTGAGTTGGTGAACCCAATTTTTTATTGTGTTTGTACGGATCTAAAATAAGGTTCAAAGATCAAACTCCCATGCACTTGCACCAATTTTGTCATATGTTTCTCCCATTTGACCCCCACTCAGTTCGAGCCTTTCTACTGTTGTACATTCCGTTTTATTCCTCATTGTCCACCGTATCTTTTCTCATGCATCGATCTCCTTCTCGCTTTGCGATGTTGGTCTGTGGATGGTTTAGTCGAGACTCTGTCAACGCCCACATTGATTCCATAGACTCGACATCATCAGTAATTCAAGGTGATTCCCGAGAACCCGGTCCGAACCTTGCAGGCTGATCTACAGACTCCTCATCTTCTTTTTTACTCACCTAATAAATCGGGATCACTTTTGTCCCACCTTCGTTGTTATGAATGAAAGTCGATTGCAGTCTACACCTTTTTCATTCACAACACTCTAGGATTGACCCTAATTCCATATTCATCTTAGCAACTGGGATTCAAATTTCAAGCGGTCCGATTGGGAATTTCACATTTTAGATAGAAGTTAGACCCAGTCCTAGATCCCAACATAGAATTCATCTCTTCGGACTCAAAAATGGCTCCCCAAGGAAAGGGAAAATGTCAACAGCCTCCCCAACCTGAGTAAGGATCGATGCCAGATCAGAATCAGGTGAATACTCAGTTGTTGCCATCCGTCCATGACATCCAGCAATAGCTAATAGAGTAGGCCCTAGTGCGGACTGTGTTTCAGGAGATGTTGAACGATGTAAAGAACATACCAACAAAAGGAGGAGACATACCATCAAGAGGAGGTAGACCTCGTGATGATCCATACGAGGAAGAATCAAAACAAGGAAGGAAGAAATTGACACTCAAAGAAACATACAATCATGGAGAAAGCCAGATGACCGAGTAGATCCTCATTCCATCGGTACATGCTCAGTTTGAGATAAAGCCCCAGTTCCTGGCTCTTCTAGCATCTTTCACGAGAACACCAGTGAGGAGCCTTACAGTCACCTGCAACAGTTCTCACACATCTACCGTAGTACCCACTAACCCAATGTTCCCTTGGACATTGTGAAGATGATGGCATTCCCCTTCAGTTTGCAAGACAAGTCCCTATAATGGGTCAATCATTTGGGAAATGTTGTGATGACATGGGAGGAACTGAAATCCGCCTTTTGTATAAGTTCTATCCCCGCGGTCAGCTCAACCAGATGCGAGCTAGAATCAATACATTCTCACAGGGTGCTCACGAGATCATCTATAAAGCCTGGGAGAGGTTCACAAACAAGCAGGAGAAGTGCCCCCATCTTGAGATACCAAGGACCAGTCTGGTCCAACACTTTTTTGAGAGACTGAATATAGAGAGTCAAAGGCTCGTTGACGCAGTCTGTGGGGGATCTCACTTCAATAAGGATGAATATGTAGTTTGGTAGATTTCGAAATAATGGTCTAAGGAGAGGTCGCCATCTCTTCATCTCATACCTATCAAAAGCAGTCTCAAATCCTCCAAAAGCAAGTCCATATGGCAGCGTCTCACGAGGCAAAGAGATATAAGAGCTCCAACATCAACATCGTCAGGGACCATCTCTTAAATGTTGATATCATCGAGAAGTGATCACAGTATCTTGAGAAGCTCTTTGTGATCGAAAAAAGGATGTAACACTTAAACAAGCTGGACCAGATCACCAACCAGTTGGAGCTGATGGTGAGCACCATTACTTCAGTCCATTTGGCGATACCATATACAGAGACTCCTGCTGAGAAGAAGGATGAGCCATCACCACCACAACCGCCTCAACCGAGTCAACAGTTATCGGTAGTCCAGCATGTGTGCTACGTGCAAGCGCCCGATCAGGGCCTGCCGTAGTAGCATATGGTAGTCTATCAGCCAAATTTCCTTCCACCGTCTGATCCAGCATTCCTACCACCACCATTGATCAAGAAGTTAACGGTGTATGAAGCAATGATGTACAACTATCCCATCCTAATGGACATCCTTCAGGCCAGCAACAAGCCAACATGGCCTACCACCAACCCCATGGTGGTCGATATCAGCACTCCTCTCAATCTCCACCTCAATTCCACCAGCCTCCATAGTATCAAAACCAATAAAGGCAGAATTAACAATATCAGCAGCCGCAGTACCGCCAACCACAACCATACCACCAGTACACATCTGCTCCACCTCAACAGTATCAGCATTACCCTCCTCCCTCCTATCAGCAATACCAGCTTCCTCTACCTCCTCAACTGCATTAGCATCCTCTGCCTCAACCCCAAACACTCAGCAACAACATGGTCTGCACGTTGAGCCTTCTGAGGCGAATCCTATGAACCCCACCTTGGCCTGCTTGGACCAACTTGTCAAAGGCCTAACAGATATGACGAAGAAGTTAGACGACCTGACCTCCACCAAAACTTACATTCCGATGCAGGTCGAAGTAAATCCCATGCTTCAAACATGAAGAGCATGTCGAATGTGATGTCCAGTCTGTGCCTGTAGAATCAAACGATTGTAATATTGTTATATCCCATGATGTCACTCTTAGGAGCGGTATGACTATATCTCCATCTGACGCAAGGGAAGAATAAAACTTTGACAGGTGAATCATCATCTTCTGCATCAGCTGCGCCAGCTACAAGGATGGGTGAGGAAGAAGAAGGAGGAGGAGGAGCCATGCCAGTTGCCACTCATCTCCATCACCATCAGCAAAAATACCAAAAAAATCAAAAAAGACAAAAAGATCAAAAAGATGTTCATAGCTGAAGTGAAGATGAGCCAACCATGGAGGAGCCGCCAAGCGATCCTACACCAACCGACGGAGTAGAGGCCTCACTTTTTTCTTGCCCACCAACACCAGTATCTTTGTCTCCAGCATGTACTCCTTTTTGTGATCCGGATGTACAAAATATAGTGAACAAGGATTTTGTTGTAAATTATGAACTCTATTTCTAATTTCAGTACTATGAATATTCCATTTCATGATGCAATAGAAAAATCCAAAAACAATACAAGTCGAAAAAGTGCATTATCTGATCCTGGAGTTGTGGATATCATTAACAATTTGACCGTTGAGATTCCTTTGATAAAGGCCATGGAATACATGAAGGTTTGAAAGAGACATGTACAAATAAGTGTCGACCAGCATGTAACAACTGACGTCGATAGGTAGAAAAGCACGTCCTTACCATGGCCATTGTCACTACAGTCAGCAATCTCCCACAAAATAAACAAGACAAAGGAACACCTTTGATCAGTTGCGAGATTTTTGATCAAGTCTTTGAGCGAACCTTGCTTGACAACGGTTCTTCCATCAACCTCCTGCCCTCTTCATTATCGAAAGAATTCAGGCTAGGTCCTCTCAAGAAAACTCAAATGATCCTTCAGTTTGCTGATCAATCCATCAAGCGTCCTCGAGGTCTTTTGGAAGACGTGGTAAAGGTGCGGGAAAGGCATATGATTCTTTGGACTGGTGGTTTTTGTAGGCAGAGTTGTCTAAGAGAGGTTTTCCGGAGGTTTGGATTGTGTGGATGAAACGATGCGTAACCAGGACTTCTTTCTCTGTTCTGGTCAACGGGCGCCCTGAGGGGAGTTTCGTCCAACCTCAGAGGGGTGTTAGGCAGGGGTGCCCTCTAGCCTCTATACTGTTAAATGTGTACCTACATCCAAATTCCTTTCGATACATCTTGAATGTTTGTGTTTTTAACATTTTCAATATGATGACACCAATTGTATGCTTAAGAGGCTTGCATATTAAATGCATTGTAAAGAGGATACGCTGAGAGTAGTTGTCATGAGGATGAGAAGCCATATTATAAATTTGACTTGCATGTTTACTTTTGTACGTTGGAACAATCATGCTACAAGGAAGTAGAGCAAGTAAGGTTCATCTTATCCTTCATATTGACATTTTTGTTAGAGGTTTTTAATGTTTCTCTTTAATATCTCATATGTTTTGAAGAGAGAGAGAGATAGAGAATACCAGGTATGTTGTTATATTCATGTGATTTCCTTATCTTCCTCCATGCAACATGCCAAATATCTCAGATATTCCTCAAGAGAATACAATGACACGCGACATATTATGGATTCTTCCATAAGTAATGCATATATTGTTAAGATTAGAGTTAAACTAGGATTAGAAATCCTAACAGGATTGGACTCCTAATCCTAATAGTTATTGAGTTATATTCTATTTACAGTCCTATTGGTAATAGGACTATGGGATTGTACTGAAGCTATATAAAGAGGAGGGTGGAGGCAATGTCTCTACACCACAATAAGAAGGAATACCATAAGAGAAAAGAGAGAGAGAAGAGAGACAGATAAGAGAGGGGAAACAGAGAGAGTTGTACTCATCTTCTTATAGCGATATTTCTTCTCCAGTGATTGTGAGAGGTGACCGATCACCGCTTTATCTGATGTTCTTTCTTTGACGTGCTTCTGTGGTGGTGGTCGTTTGTGTATCCGCTTTCATATCCGAGGAGGTTCGTATCCCCAACATCCGATATCCGAGAGAAGATGATATTGGTTCGTGTTCTCGTCATATGGTATCCAAGCTTAGTTCGATAACAACGAGGGATACTGTGTGGTGGATCAAAGCAAGATTTCACGTCAAGGAGATGACGCAACACAACGTGTGCACTTTCTTTAGAGGCAGTTAAGATCCAATGATTACGGTGAACCGTTTAGATTGGGAGCATTTGGAGTCTGACTGAGGTGATCAAAGAGTCCAGATAGAGGTTTTTGTGCACTCCGGACAAGTTGGATGGTTCGGATCGGGAAGATTCTACTCTGATTTTTTAGATCGTACAAGGAGGTACGATAAGAAAGCGATGGCGAAATTCACATCGAGGGGTGCATCATTCTCCATGGAACACTTCATCGAGAAGAATGAAAGAATGACTTCACCTCATGGCAACAATGGGTAAATAACATACTCATACGAGAAGAACTTGTGAAAGCTCTCCAGGATAAAGAAAAGAAGCCAGAGAAGATGAAAGAGGAAGAGTGGAAGGTGATGAGGGATCTCGTGAATAGTACAATATGACTGTTCTTGGCAGACAACACTCTTCACGAAGTCATCGGCTTGGAGGATCCAATGGAGGTTTGGATGAATCTCGAGGGACGATACAATTCTTAATCTTTGACAAATCGGTTATTGATGAAGAAGAATGTATATTGTCTAAAGATGGTCGATGGGACAAAGCTCGAAGAGCACTTGGATGAACTCAAGAAGATTCTGACAGACGTTCTCACACTTGAGAAGAAGAATGCAACAGGAGAATCTCTCTTCAAGGAGGAGGATAAGTCACTGATCTTGTTGAGTTCCCTTCCATCTTCCTACGATCATATTTTGACGACATTACTCTATGTCAAGGAGACCATTAAATTGGACGAGATAGTACTGTGAGATAGACTTGCTAGTATGATCTAGGGAGATGAAGGTAGATTCAAGATGATTTCTGGACTCGGCATGTTCAGATCATGTGTGCTCACCCAGATAGCAATTCAATATATATCAAGCATGTAATGATGGCACGATCAAGATGGGAGGCGGAGAGGTTCGCCACGTCAAGGGGTTTGGATCAATGCAATTCCACATGTTTGATGGAGCAATACGAACTCTGATAAGTGTCAGATACATTCCTACAACCAAGAAAAGTCAGATTTCACTGGGAACAATCGAGTCACAAGAACATCGAGTCACCATTGAAGGGGGAGTTCTCAGAGTGAGCAAGGGAGAACACGCAGTGATGCATGGGACAAGGATGCCGAACAAGGTGTATAAGCTCGAGGGAAGGGTCGTGACAGGTGATGGAGCTCTAGTTCTTCCCAAGACGAGGAGTACGATGAGAGAGCGGTAGGTTATTGACATCTCTGCTATAGAAGTACGCAAAAAAAGAGAAGCAAGTGTGATTTGCTTTACCATAGGATGTCGGCACAATATCTAGTCATGAGAAATTTGTGGTGCCGCATCATGAGACACGATGTTAAGTTGTGCGAGTGCCCGAGAGGGGGCACACCGAGGGCACCCAGTGACGGGTGCACCATCTAGAGTTGGTGAGATCCTGCTAACGAGATCTGCAGATGACGAGGATGGCCCAGTGCAAACTCAAGACGATGAAGAGATTGTGATGGAATTCAACTCAAGGGAGAGATTGATAGGATTAAAGTCAAATTAGGATTAGGAATCCTAATGGGATTGGAGTCCTAATCCTAATAGTTATTGAGTTGAATTATGTTTATAATCCTATTGGGAATAGGTCTATGGGGTTGTATTTGGGCAATATAAAGAGGTGGGTAGAGGCATTGCCTCTACACCATAACAAGAGGGAATATCACAAGAGAAGAGAGAGAAAGAGGGGAGATGGAATGAAGAGAGTTGTACTCGTCTTCTTATAGTGATCTTTACTCTTCAGTGGTCGTGAGAGGTGACCGGCCACTATTATATCTGGTGTTTTTTCTTTCATGTGCTTTCGTGGTGTTGGTGGTCGTTTGTGTATCTGCTTCTGTATCCGTGGAGGTTTGTATCCCCAACATCCGCTATCCAAGAGGAGACGATACCGGTGGGTCGTGTTCCCGTCAGAGGTCTGTTGTATAATCTAGCCCATCTCGATCCGCTAGATCTTGATCGAGCGATTCGTACAAATTCTCACGGTATAGTCCTACAAAAAGTGGAATTCATGCGAACCACTCGATCAAGATCGAGCGGCTCGAGATGGGTTTGATTCTACGGTAGACCTCTGCATTCTCACTCTTCCAAGTGAAGGATTATGTGACAGATGATAGAAATTGGTGTAGGCCCTCATGCCCGAGTACTTACAAGATCTCTTGGCTTCCCATTGAGATTGATAAAATCTTCTTTTTTTTAGTTGTAGGACTAAGTGCATGTTTTTTCGTTGGGAGTGGCAAGAAGATGACTTTGTTGGGAGATTTGGTCCCATTTACCTTTCAACATAGAAGTAATGCTATTCGGAAAGGATAATTCATTGTGGATCAGTATTACTGCATGGTTTTTGAAAGCTTTTGTTGATGTGTTTTACTTTTAATAAACTCCCAGTTGTTTATCAATGATAATCACCATCTTGACTATGCTTTTCTTTCTTGTAAATGAAATGTGATTTTTTTTTAAGTCAATGAAATAAGAATTTATTTTTCTGTAAACTACAGGAATACCCAACTTATCCACAATGGAAAAGATCCATCCTAACTATCATGCTATTTTATTTGGGGATAATTCGGCTGAGGTCCACTTTTGGGTTGACCATATTCAGGGCTCCGCCCTTTTTAAAACATAGATTACGGTTCCCTCTTCGGTTTGGATGTAGGTTTTGATCTTCCAAACCTTCTCTTTTCTCATCTCCAAAATACCATTTAATTAAAACATGGATCCTTTTTTCATCCCACATGAAAAGCTCCGTTCCTTCCCCCATGAAAGACCCCTCCATCCAATCTACTGCAGTGCCACCGAGACAAATTTATGGTATATCCCCAATACAAATAGTATGCGATGCCTACATACAGCAAAATCTGATACGAACAATACTCTTTTGATGCCAATATCATGTTCCTGATACAAATCTAAAATCAATAAAATTCTTCTAGAGTCCACAATATGTCCCCAGATACAAATAATATGCTTCTTATGCAAATAATGTGTTATAGTTACGAATAGTATGCAATGCATACAGACTGCAAAATCCAGAACCAGAAATATGCATCCAAAACCTTCAGTATGTTGAAGTGCTTCTCAATGGTGGCTCTATATCCTCTTTAATTTTCCTTTATTTATTCAATTATATGGAAAGTATCAAGTGAATAAAAAAAAGAAGGGGACAACTTATTGCTTTTGTTGCATTTTGTTACATGCCTAGCGAGTGCTGGGTACTACACTACTACGTACATTCAAGCGCCGAATACGATGCAAGGATTATTCCTCAAACTGGGATTCAATAGCTTTGGCAGAAATAACAGAGGATCTGTTTAAGGAATCTGGAAGATCAGGGCTTGATATTCCTCGCCCATTCTTCATGAACGCTCATAGATGGTATTTTCTCCCCTCTTTTTTTTTCACCGAGTTGTTTCAAGTTATTTCCCCCCTCCCCCCATTTGCTTTAACATACTTTAGTTTCATCAGATGGAATTCTTTTTCATGTAAACATCATCATGTACTGTAAGTACATCATCGACAACATGTAGCAAGGAATCAGAAGCTTTAGTGAGTCTAATTATAATCTTTACTGGTAAAATCCAATCACAACCACATGAAGTTCAAAGAAAAAGCAATCATTTATGCAAAAACCTGTGGAATTAACTGATGATTGTAGATGAATGATAGTTCCATTACCAACAATCAGTTACAAGTTTAGGGTGACCAAAATTGTCTTGGAGGAGTTTGAAAAGCTTGAGAGGAGTTTCAACTTTCACTTAATATTGACACAGCTCTTCTCAATGAAACACATATCGTATCCTACAGGGGAAGTGCTTTTCCAACAGACAGCATCGGCGGTGAAGAAACATGCTCGTGGCCTAGTAGTAAGAGCCTGGCGATCTGTGCGGATGCCAATGTAGAAGGTGCTGTGATCAGCATCGCTCGTGCAGCCTCAAAGTTCCTCGGACATTCACGCTCTCTTTGAATGTGCCTCCCGCTGTGAAGCCTGTTGTACGGGGTAAGATAACCAGTTTCTCTTCTGCTATCGTACTGTTATTATCAGTTCACTACAGTTATCATTCTAACATTGACGTCCATCTCACTGACAGTTCGCTTGCTAACACGTGGAACAGAAGAAGCAAGTGCCGGTAAATCTTCCAATCAGTTTCTAGGTAAAGATCGTAAGTGCCAAGAGTAGCTCTAATTTCGTGGAAGACTTAACTGGCTTTTTGCTGATCAGCTGCCTTGAGATCGCTTCAGGAAAGAAAATGTATTCGTCTGATGAGTAACAAGTACGTGTTCTCTTGTAACTTTATGAAGATATTGTTATTCATGATTAGACATCCAGTTTAACTTGTACGTGATCCGACGATTATGAAGTATAATTGCGAATGCTTCAATTAAAGTTTGCAGTTATTTGTTGATTAAGTCCCTTGTCAAGCATGCCATCTGAACAACCAAAATCGGTTTTTTTTTAAAATAAATCAACGATGTTGATGTGCATGGAGTGAACTTCTCACTACAAGAAAAATGAGTTGTGGGTACGGAAACTTGTGGCCACGATAATTCCGTGGCCACTAGTTTCTCGTAGCCACAATCCGTAGCCAAAGTCTTCATATAAGAGTTGTGGTCACGATAAGTTCTGTGGCTACTTGTAGTGGTCACGGTATATTCGTGGCTAGAGAACTCTTGCGACGAGACTTGTAGCTACAGCTACTGGCCATGACATTTCGTGTCTAGAGCTCAATTTTGTGGCCACACACCCATATCCGTGGCCATAGTTCTGTAGCCACAACTTGTTTTCCTTGTAGTGTTCTGTTACACGAAAATCTCCAGCGAGGGATAAAATAATGAACTTCGATTATATCCTAGAATTCTAAGCAGGGGGATTGCGTGTCTTCTGCGCCGATCTGTGCCCGCGCGATGGAAGAGGAATATCCACCGCCTCCTTCCCCTATTCCCTTATGTCTCCACCCACATTCGGAAAACAAGATGCTTCTCCATTCAAATCTGCCTTCATTGCCCATCCTTTTCCTTTTGAATGGTTGTGGCGATAGACGATCTGCTTCTGCCGTATGATCGAACTACTGAAGCCATACTACGCGTAAAAGGGTGCATGCATGGAGGAATAGGAAGAGAGATGCATATAAGCAGATTGCTTTGTGTTGGGTATACATGGTATGGAAGATCAAATTAGAGAAGCATGGGCAAAGTGGGGATGGATGTCAGGGAAAGAGGAGCATATGCATGGTTAAAACGCCACATTTAACTGTGCTCTGCGTTCTTTTCAGATTAGAAAAAAAGCTCTCCATACTGAAACATGTCAGACTTGCACTAAGATTGATCTCGAACTGTGATACATTATACATACATACAAACAATCGTGAGATGAGATTTTTGTAAGATTGTGAGATGGGTGATCTCAATTATTCATTTTACCATCATTCACAGGATCAAACCTGAGGGTATTTAAATAAAATAATGAGTGGAGTGTCTTTCAAAAATTTCGTGAAAAATCACCCCTAACATGTCCATTTAGAGGGGGGTCAATTTCAGCAATTATGAGACCGTTAAAATTTGTCAGTCTTGATGGAGGGGGTAGAAGTCTCGAATTTAGTTTAATTTTGAATGACACCATCATGATATGTGATCTAAATCCCCCCAGGTTTAACCGTGAATGATAGTAAAATGAGCGGTTGAGATTGCCCATCTCACCATCTCACAAAAGTCCATCTCACAGGATCAACCCTCTCTCTAGAGTAGGTAACTTATCTACTCCATTCTCATTTTTTAGCATATCTTTTTATTTTTTTGAAAAACATAATCATGAATTTTCATAACTATATCCCTCTAATATGGCAATCAAATTTCGTAAGAAACAAAGACCCCTACGCCCTTCATCCAAAACATGTAATTTTAACATCTTAGATTTATTGTGATCGACTTCTTTTGGATGGAGGGCATATGAGTATCTGTTTCTAACGAAATTTGATTGACATATTAGAGGGATATAATTATGAAATTCCATGAAAGTATTTTAAAAAAATAAAAAGAAGTGACAAAAATTGAGGATGGAGTAGGTAAGCTACCTATTCCATGGAGTAAGATCCCTCACCCCCCTCCCCCTTCCTCTATATATATATAGGAGTGATCTGGTGAGAGCAAAAAGTTGTGAGAGCATGAGAAAAGTGATTTTGGACCACTAGATTCAACTAGGAGAGAGAAGACTGAATCTAGTGGTCCAGAATCACTCCTGTCATGCTCTCACATCTTTTTGCTCTCACAGGATCACTCCTATATATATGATATAATTCCAATGGAACATGATCTTTTCATCTCTACGGAAGGTCAACGATCCTATGCATCCATTTTTAATCTGTCGATTGTTATTAAATGCATGACATAATTATTATTTAATTAACTAAAAATCTATTTTGGTCATTGTTCATTATCTAAATATAATATGTAACAACCTAATTTATGTCCTCATTAATGTCTCTCCTAATCTTTCCAAATATCTCACATGCACATGTAAAATTTCTTATTATTCTCTCTCATCTTTCCATTCATTTCATAATCTCATACGCACAGAAAATGAGAGGAAGAGGAGGACGTCCGCTGTCGCTCGTCTCCATCTATATTGTCGCTCATCTCCATTGCGCGCACATCACATGCCTCATCTTCGTCGTCTTCACAGGCCTTGTCATCCTCTTTGCCACCTCCGTCCATCTTCACCATCGACATGGCCGACATGAGATTCTTTGCTCTTCATCTCCATTTCAACGTCGACATGGAGCAATTCATAGTGTTATCTTCGTATTCACGTGGACAACTATGCGTGGCTGGAATGAAGTTCTTCACCCCCTTCATCACCGTCTTCAACATCAACATGGAACAGTTCACGGTGTCATTCGCGACCTCATCGGCAAAGCGGAAGTGGTTGTTACGGAATTGTTATGTAAAAATACATATGTCCCTTTGTATTATACAATATTGATGTGTATTATATAATTTTTATGTGTATTATACATATTTGATGTATTTTTACATAACAATTTGGTGCGAATGACAAATGTAGTTTTTTATGTATCTTGTATATTTGATGTGTATTACACATTTTTTGATGTGCGTTATACATTTTGGATGAGTAGTATACATATTGGTTTGTATTTTACTTATTGAATTAGCGTTAATGTATATTGCATTTTTACAAAGAACAATATAAAATTTATTCTACAAAGAACCATATAATCGTTACAAAGAATCATGCATTTGCTAATATGAATTGTATTCTACAAAAAGCCATATAAATTTTACAAATGACTTATGAATTTTGAATCATCCACGGATTCTAAAAAAACAATCATTACAAAAGGAAACACGGATTCTAGAAAAAATCATGTGAGGATACAAACATCTGCCTCACGTAATATTGTCCAACACAAAATTGGATATAATTTAAATATGATGTTGCAAAAAATACCAAAATTAGATCCATCTAAATTTATTATTTTGAAATATTAAATGATATAAATAATTAATGTAAAATGTGATGACTATAATACCCTTTTGGGAAAAGAAATTGAACATACGGTGTCCGATTTTGGTCTACTCACTTTTAAAGTACTCTATTTTCAAATACCTTCAAATCAAGACCAATTTCATAAAATTCAGAGCTCATATGTGAAAGTTGAGTTTTGGACCTCTTTTGCGTATTTTAATTTTTTGCGATTTTTGACCAGAGTGTTTATATACATAATTACCCTTTTAATTTTATTTATTTTTTATTTGTATTATTTGATGAAAGTTTTGTTAAACAATATAAAAATAAAATCTATATTAAGACTGAAATCAAAGAAACTGACTGTGTCCGAGTGTCCGTTATGAATCTGTACAAAATTCTCTTGTTTCATATTTCTATTTTATTTCCCTACTTTCTTATTTATTAAAAATATTAAAAAATATATTAGTGTGTAATTAATTTTTATATATTTTATCGTATTTTTCTATAATTTTATGCTTTTAAAAATCATCAAAAAATTACAAAACTATAAAAAATCAATTTTCAATACACTTGGAGACCACCAAAAATACCACTTCATATAGATGATCTCCTTTGCTCTTAGGTCTTTCATGAAAGTTGTAGATCTCATCAAGACGAACAACTTTCCTGAAAGAAATTTTTTGATCCGAGGTATCCTTCTATTTCTTTTCCAATTTTCTTCATCTGTTAATTTTGAAAATTTTTTGGGGTGATACGTGGCAGCCTCCGGGCATGACACGTGGCACCCTTCCCCTCTTCTCTCTCCATGGTCACGTACCAAGCACGTGACTATCTTTCTCCCAGTCGTTCTCCCCTAACCCCAACATAGTCGCTCCTCCTCCCTCGTAACTTCCACCACCAACCATCACTCCTCCCCAACAGCCATTATACTTGCCCTCCACTCACGAAACGCTCCTCCCATCGCTATTACCCATCTCGCCTCCTATAAAACCCTTCCCTCGCCAGCCTTCCACCCTATCCGCCATTCATCCAAGGTGCTGGTGACAACGGCCAAACCTCACCGGTGTGATCCGAGGTGACCACCCACCTCGTAGCAGCCGCTTTCTACAGGGGAGGAAAATGACTTGAGTTCATTTTTAGAAAACTTAGAGTTAGGTTTTTCATTCACTCAAATAATCTGACCCTCGAACATTTCTTGTGAATATTTCCCTGATTTTTTTTCTTTTTCTTTGTTAGCATTTATTTTCTTAGTTTTGTATATATATTCTATCTCTCTAATATAAACCTTTGTTTTCGTGCAAGGAATTGCTGGACTTGGAAGAGGTGCTTCTTGAACCCAACTTGAGACACAGCGAAGACATTTTTCTTTAAGAGAGATTTTATTCTCATTCAATAGTTTTGAAATTGTTAATTTATAATAATTTGGACTTGACTTCTTTGTGGTGTGTCGGGTCTTTTTCAACCCCTTCTATGTGGTTGGGACCTGACTTGAGTGGCGTAGGAATTAGGCACATATACGCTCGCTGAATTATTTTTGCTTGTGCACGTAATTTTTAGGCCACAGTTCTACATTAACTATACGTACCGGTAGATCGTTCAACTTAGTCAAATTTTCAAATCAATTATTTCTCGCTAATAGAACTATATGCTTAGGAAAATTTCATCCGCACATATCATTTAGTGTAAATTTTAAAATTCCTTGTATTGTATCCTACATGAAGAATGCGAGGAATCATTGCAAGTCTTCTTCTTAAAGCATGCATCGTTGATTTACGCTTGTATTGGCTTTTTCGATTATCCCTCCCTAGTTTTACAACTTAGGAATTAAAGGAATTGGGATTGCTCGTTAGGTGTGAATTCCTGCTACTCACCTAAAACTTCAGTGATAACCTAGATCTAAAACTAGGACTGTTAATCAAGGCGAGTGTAAATAAAATTGATATAAAACTAAACCTTATGTCTGGTGGAGAAAAACTCACTCATTGTTTGTAAGGGTAAGATCGCACACTTAGGACAGAGCCAAAAACTGAAAATTTCATTCAGACTACTATTTTTAAAAATAATTAGTTACTTCTCAGTGAGGATTTCGGATAGTCATTTTACGGTCCGACTTCCCTTAGCAGAGTGGGTGGTTTAGAGGACACTGCAAAAGGCTCCGTCCTCAAGTAACATGGATAGTCGTCTAACAATACGTACTTACACCCATATTGGCTGAGAGTAGGTGCAACTAGTTGTATGAACTCATGACAGTCTTTGTGAAATATTTCGGCACCTAACAGCTCCACTTAATTTTCAAGACTGCTTTATTAGAAAAATTAAATTTGAAAAGATAAGCGGATGAACCCTAACGTGCCTTCACTAGTATTGAGTTGGTGAAACTACTTGTTTGTTTTGTGTTTGATTTATGTGCAAATCATGGTTCATGAATCATTCCATCCCTCTCTTGAGAAGATGCCAGCACACTGGTCTTCCTACCTGATCTCCACGACCATGTCCCGATATCCTTCTTCTCACTCATTTCAAGGGAACCTTCTCTGCAAATCAGGACCCCCTCAGCTATCTTTCTCTTCCCTCCCATACATCCCACCCTATGACTGCACTTCTTCATGGAATAGACCTCTCTCACATTCTGCCAATCTCATGGATATGAGAGAGTAAACAGAATTGAGGATGGAAAATAGAGTAACCAATATTGATAGTGAAACACGATTTCCGGTTACTATGGACTCCCAAGATCTTGAACCATCCTGTAATCAAGTCGACTCTCTTCCTAAATACGACCAATTTTCCTTCACCAATTCATGAGCAAACCAGAGTCAAGGAAATATGACTTATGGCCAACCGGTACAACTATGAATAATCAATATTCTACTCAAGGTTACATGCTAGAATCACGACATATAGAGAATGATTATTCAATCACAAGTCATGAGATGTTTGAGGATGAGATTGCTCGGATTAATCATAGAGCAAACACTTTAACTAAGAAAATTTATGATCTCATCCAGTCTATGCAGAATTCAGAAGAAGTGAGGTCACCACCAAGTGAACCACTAAATCATCATGTGACTCACAATCATGCACAACCATCACTAACCTTTGAACCCCCCCCCACTAACCATATCACAGAACATAACAACAACAACAAAGCCTTTTCCCACAATTAAGTAGGGTTGGCTACATGGATTCTTTGCCTCCATTCGTATCTATCTTGGGTCAATCCCGGACTTACATCCACAAAACTAAGATCCCATCATATGGTCTCTTTTCAACACTTCTTGGGCCGTCCTCGCCCTCTTTTAGCCGGCTCAACATCCCAACACTCGCATCTCCTAATTGGTGCATCAGCTGATCTTCTTTGCAAATGTCCAAACTATCTTAAGCGGTTTTCTCGCATCTTATTCTCGATCGGAGCTACACCAACTTTCTTTCTGATTGCATCGTTCTGAATCCGATCTTTACGTGTGTGTGTGTGTGTGTCCACACATCTACCTTAGCATTTTCATTTCTGCTACATTCATTCTCTGCACATGTATATGGTTCACAGGCTGATGAATCTGTGATCCATCACTTCAAAAGTCAAAAATAGAGCATTGTTCCCTAGTAAATAGAGGCATATTTCCCTTTATAATGCATAAATAGCATTCATGCACACATACATAATACATGCATTTTAGCAGTCCATTTGCATTTAAATAAGAAGCCAAAAACCCTTTTAAAATATCCACTTACCAAAAATAACCTCTTCCTTATAATATGTACTCCTTAGTTAGTAATATAGGGAAGAAAGCCAAAAATCCCCCTTGTAAATTAGTCAATAAAGCCCTAGAATCACTGGATCAGAAAATGCACATAGATCCCTCACACAAACTCCAAAATAGGTCTACTCACTCTTAGAATACTACATATTAAAAGACCTTTAAAATGAGACTAATTTCATTAAGTTTGGAGCTCGTATGAAGAAGTTGGGTTTTCTGGCCACCTTGTACACTACATATATGTATAAATTGTATCTTTGTATTTTTTGTATCATACTTGACCTCATCTCCGTCTTTGGTCAACATGAAACTTGTAGATCTCATCAAGATCTACAACTTTCATGTTTTGAGTTTTTCCAAATTCGGTCCCCTTTTCTCTCTACACTAAATTCTCTTTTCAACCAATCACAGCAGGCCACGTAGCGCCCTCTGATTGCGCCACGTAGCCCGCTGCCCTTGCCTCATCTTCCCGCAGCTACAGCCGTTGGATCACCTTCCAGATCCAACGGCCTAGCCGCCTCTACGCACGCCTTAAATTTCAGCCATCCGATCACTCTCAGAACTCCATCAGCACCGCACGTTCGCGCCTCTTCTTTAGTGCGCTCGTTGCACCCTTGGATGATGCACTCCATCCCTCCATCTCAACCGCTCAGGCCGCAGTGCATCGTAGCCCTTCGATCTTCCTCAGATCTGATCCCCGCCGCTCGTCATCGCCCTCTCCTCCGCACGACACCGGGCACCATCACGACCTTAGGATTAGGTCACTCCTGATGCAATCCACATCGTTCGCACTTACTTCGCTCCCGTAATGCCACGTGGAGAGCTCCTGACCCTCAGATCGATTCGCCCGCGATCTAATCCTACCCGGCCATTATCGCTTTGATCCCCACCGTTGGATCACAAGATCCAACGGTGGAGACTTCGTCTCCTACCTCTGATCGCTCTCTCTCCCACGATCTCGACCTTGCGCAACACGCCGCCCCCTTTCTATTTTCGCCACCACGCCTGTCACCTTCTCCGACCACCTATGCCGCCACGATCTTCACCAATCTCCCCTCATCCTCGCCAGCTCCCTCATTCCCCACGACTCCCACCAGAGTCGCTCCACGATGACCTCGAACTCCACCTCCCAGCGACGTAACCCATCGACTTCATCCTATAAATCACTCCTCTCCGGCCATCGTCATGGCCATCCGCCCCTAGTGAGAGACGCCCCGAGCTCTGAGCTTCCAGTTAGTGACAGAAATTGAGAGTATCATTGAGCGATAACGTCCCTCTTCTCCGGCGAGATCCTCGGCCTCCGCCGAGTCGCAGCCCTCCTCCACCGAGCCGCTGCTTGAGCTCAGGGAGCCACCGACCCTTCGAGCGACGACCTGGAACTCAAGGAAGAGTTCCAATCCCCAGGTGACGCCTCCATCCATCTCCGATCTTCGCTTTCTTTTTCTTCGCTTTTTCTCGCTTGTTATTCGCCGCCACTGGTCATCTTCTCGCCTCCATTCCATTCCACTGAGCTTCGCGCCGGAGCTCCCATCTTCGCGGTAGCCTTCACGCCCTCCGACGACACCGTCCATCTTCCAGCAGTTCAAGCTCCGCCACTTGGCCGGAGCTTCTTCATCAGACCACCGCAGCACCCCTTAGGCCTCTCCGATCGCTTCACTTCTCCACGAGTGCACGCACGAGCTTCGGCTCTGTCTTTAGCTCTTGCAGGTGCCAACTAAGTCATTGGTCGGAGCTTCGCCGGAGTCGTCTTCGACCTTCATCGCCACCGACTTCAGACAGCCCTCCGCCACCCCTAAGACCATCAGGGCCTTCGCCGCATCACCACGAGTCTTCTGAGATCGCTGCGAGCAATCGGAGAGCTTCATCGATGCTAGGAGGAACGGGCGGAGCAAAGGCCGCTTCGCCGGAGCCCCACCATCTCCTCCGCAGGCGGCGGAGGACCACCGGAGGAGACGAACAGCTGTCGTTCGATCACATCGATCGAACGGTCCTCAGCGAGCCACGTCTCCTCTCAGCCGAGCCTAGCAGGAGTCGTTGGATCCACATAGATCCAACGGCGCCTAGTGCGCCACGCGTCTCCCCTCCGCAGCAGTTCTCAGCCGTTGATATCTCATCTGATCCAGCGGTGGATCTTCAGCCACATCGCCATCCATCGGATCGAGCTCGATCCAAGGGTCCACATCGTGCCACGCAGCTTCGGTCTGAGCCTCTTCTCCGAGCCTTGGCTCGGATCGCCCGAGCCTCACTCCAGACCTCCAGGATCGCCCGAGCCGAGCCCCGAGCCTCCGCAGCTGTCCGAACCTAGGCTGCCCACGTGAGGAGCACGTGCGACCTGGGAAATTCACACTGAGGCCCCTGGAACTTTCAAATATTGCAAAAAGCTCCATGTGAAGCAGACCCCACGTGAGGAGCACGTGCCTTGTGGAGAAATTGCACTCGAGTCCCCATCATAGTAGGTAATTGCACTTAAGTCCCTGTCGGCATATTTACTTTACGTATTTTTATTTTCCTGTATTGCATTTACACCCTTGTGTTTGCACGCATCCCTAGGTTGCATTTTACATCATTTTTCAATTATAAAAGTTGCATCTTGTTGAGAAACTCGTCCTCTTTCTATTGGGCCACGTGTCATGTTTTTGTAATTTCAGTGGAATTTTAAATGAATTAATTGGTTGATTTGTGGAATATTTTACCCAGTGACACCTTTTAATGTCTAGTTAATTCTCTGTGATTTCAAAAATCGTCAAAAATTCACAATAGCTTAAGGACAGTAATCTTAACATGCCATAAAATTTCATGTCATTTGCACACATCTCGAGGCCTAAATAAATTGTTGAGTGATTTTCTCAATTTAATTTTATTAAATTCATTTCACATTGAAATTAAGATCTGTCAATTTTCCTGGATTCCTTATCATTAGATCTATCTAGGATAATTTGATTTCTTGAAAAAATTGTGATTTGTTATGTATTAAAAATTAAATAGTGAAAATCACCCTGTCTGCATATTTAATTCACAGTAAATTCATTTAGTGTCTAAAAATTCCAAAAAAATTAGGGTAGATCATTTTCATCATAATTAATCATCTGGCCAATTTTTAGAATTTTTGGACTTTATTTGATATCTTAATTGAATTAAACGTTATATTGGCCTGCTGGTTGCATGTGTCTGCACAGAAAATAGAAAAAGACAAAAGAAAAAAAAAGAAAAAATTCAATTCCCTGAAAATCCAACACTTGATATTTGCTCAAAATTCACCTAAGGAGACAGATGCCTCCCTGAGTTCGATCTTGGACTTCCACCAAGTAAAAAAAATCTGCCGCTTGAAATTAACTTGACATTAATTAATAGTGGTTTTTGATTAGCCTCTCGTATCCGACTGCAACGAACGATTAAACTTAATTTGGACATTAATCTGCCTGAATTAACATAGGGTGCGGGAGCGGTTATCAAAATGGCGCCGTTGTCGGGGAGGCATGGCTTAGGTTAATTTTTGGTGAAATTTTGAGTGTTTGATTTTCTTTCTCCGGGTAGTCTGACCCCCGGTTTTTCTTGTGAATATTTCTCTGTTCTTTAAAATTTGCATTGTTTTCGAGTCGTTCTCTCTCTGACATCGAAATTATTTTTGTGCGAGGAACGCGAGGAGTCGAAGACACTTCGAGGAATTGACATTATTCTTTGAGTGAATTGATAGAACTTGTAAATTTCAATCATTTCCACATTTTTCGTATCATTTCCAGCGGTTCCCATTTGGGTTCTCGCGTGTATAAAAATAGTGGAACTGTGTCCCTGTGTGCTGTGTGGGTGAATGTAACTTAGCTTGCACTAGCGGCTCCCCGAGCCAATATAGGAACTGCTTGTGCTCGTAATCATTAGGACCACATAAATCACTTAAAAGACGTACTTAGACCGCAGTACTTAGCCAAATTAACCTGTTCTTCACGCTAATAGAACTGCCTGTCTAGGAACGGCTTTCATCGCCTGCATTTGCATTTACATAAAGTTTTCAATTATGTTCTGCATCATGCATAAAAAAGGCGAAGGGATCACTGTAAGTCTCCTGAACTCAGCATAGCATCATTGTTTTATCTTGCATCGGCTTTTTCTCGATTTCTCCCTCTGATTTTCACATTTAATTAAATGGAAATCGGGACTGTCCGATAGGCGTGCTGTGTGGTTGACTTAATCAGTGATAACTTAACTTAAAATCGGGACTGCTAAACAGTATTGACCAAAAGAAAAGAATAAAATTTGAAAATTGTTTGCGGGAGACTAATCCCCGACCCTGTTTTCAGGCTGAGTGAGGGTACTTGAGTGTGTGTGAACACCTTAAGGCAGAGCCTAAATCTCCGCCTTCCATATCACGAGCCAACTGATCCGAGCAAATATCACGAGTTGGATACTTTTAGCTCATTGACAAGTACCAAGTAGCCTCCGCCTGTTCACGGGTAGATAGGGGCAAACCAGCGGTACTCTGTGACAAGGCCTAGCTTTGTCAGCCTCCGCCTACTTGCAGGTAGATAGGGGCACGTCTTTGAGTCCCCAACTCCGGATAGGAGCAAAGAAAGGGAGGATCGGCGGTATCTTAGGCGACAGGATAAACAGGGAAGACGCATCCGGCTCTGAGCCGACTTCCCTATAGGCCGCGTAATCCTTGCTATCTTGTTTGAAAAATCACACTTAAAAATTACAAGATTAATCGGACTCGATTTCGAGTCCTTCACTGTGTTGAGTGTGAACCCTGGGTTTTGGATTGATTTGCTTGCTTCAGGTAGGAGTAAAATCATATCTTCTTCTCGCCACATCAAGATGAGTAACTGGGGAGATCTCGACGCGTTATTCACCGATCTTTCAATGAGTCCCCCAAGTAACTCGTCTTCATTGGTCACAGCGCACCTTGGACCACCCAGGACTCATGACCCTCTTGAGTCTTGGTTCCCTCATACTCAGGGTGGTTACTCTCAAACCAACCCTTTCATCTCCTCCGAGATTATCGAGGAAGACCATCGCCTCGGTAATCCCTTCCTTGATTTATCCTCTGACACCGATCTTATTTACCCCCCGAGACTAGAGGACGAGATGCCGCCAAAAGTACCACCGGATGAGGAATAAATACGACAGATTCTTGCTCGCCTTGCCGAAGCCGAACAGAAGAATGCAGATCTCACGGCGTGGATGGGACAGATTATAGTAGCAGGAGGAATCAACCGACCAATGGTCGATACCTACAACCCGGTGGAGAACGAGATTCAGAACTGGTTAGCACCCGCAGTTCCCGCCCAGGCTTTTGAGCTGAAGCCCCACTTCCTTAGTCTGCTTCCGAAGTTCAACGGAAACCTAAATGAAGAACCATACACTTTCCTCCGTGACTTCGAGCTGGTGTGCAACAATCTTAGCCATCCCAATGTTGGCAAAGATTATATTCGACTGAAGGCCACCCCTTTTGCCTTAGGAGATAAGGCTGCTCATTGGCTGAAGAACTTAGGGGTGGTATGCACTACCTGGATGCAGTTCAAGGACCTATTCTTGAAAAAGTTCTGCCCTCTCAGTAGGACAAACCAGATGAGAACGAAGATCGCTAGCTTCGCCCAAGGACCCAGTGAACCTTTCCATGACGCTTGGGATAGGTTCAATGATTTAGTACAGAAATGCCCCTGCCACGGCATTTCAAAGGCGATCTTAGTCCAGACCTTGTTCTGTGGTCTAACCCCGGAGATGCAGGGGTTAGTCAGTGCCGCCTATGGAGGAAGCTATCTGAACAAAAACGAGCACGCCATATGGAAGATCCTGGAGCAGATGGCGGAAACAGGCAGGTCGCAGGCCACCAGGGCCTATCAGTTGTCTCCCTCAATCCTATCCAATGAGACAACCCGAAGGACTGTAGCGGATCTGACTGAGGACCTCATCCCCAACATAGGGATGATTGCCGACAAGCTTACCATGGTCGAGCAGATCCACAAGAGAGTCGCGGAACTAGAGTCTCTTTCACGCCTACCGAAGCAAGTGGAGGAACTTTCTGAGAAGGTAGCTAAGATAAAGCTACCTGCCCCTTCTGCACCACCTGTACCTGTACATCGAGTCCATCTTGTACAGGAACAAGCATCGGGGTCTCATAGTAGCTGGGATCAGACTTACACCCAGCAGAACCAGCATGCACCTCCACAAGTGGAGACGGGATACGAGGAGCCTCCGCAAGTGTACAAGATCAACGGACTTTGGTATAGCCGTGACCCGATTGTTAGGCAGGCCGAAATGGGGAAGGATCAGCCACACCGCCCATCTCCAGCCTACCAAGAAACCAGGCCCGTTCCTACACCGCGCTTTCAGTCCAGGCCAGAACAAGGGTACCAGCAGCAGCAGCGCACGTATCAGTAGGGCCCAGCACCATCCCACCAGCAGCAGCAGTATCGGCATGGCCAGCAGGGCCACTACCGAACCTCATCCGCACAACAGCCAGCCCAGCCCACCGAATTGGAGTCTCTCACCTTGGCGATCCAGACCCTGTCTGATAGGGTCCAACAGATGTAGAATGACTACCTGGACATGAGAACCGACATCAACCGAGTCTCTCGTACCCAGGACCAACAGATGGCGCCAAAGACCCCAATTCCCGCATAGGTTCAGGCCAACCCGAACAGCTTACACCATGGCCAGAACCAACCTCGAGATCAGGTATATTATTCAGATAATTATTTATCTGAACATGAGATCCTTTCGTACGATAATGTAAATCATATGTCCCTCAGGAGCGGAAGGACCGTGACCATACCTGATCGGGCACGGGCACAGAAGGAAGGAGCCTCCGAGACTCTACCTGAGGAGAACTCGAAGGAAGAAAAGGAGGAGCACCACCACCATCGCCGGCAGAAGAAGAGGACATATGAGTCCTCAAAGCAGCATTCTCGCATCCGCATGAAGTCCGACGAAACCAATGAAGAGCCCGCACCTCCATCTGAGGAGGATCGTCCAACAGTCGCGGAAGAAGCAGCACCGGTTTCGCCTCAGCATTTTCATTTCAATCAGAGTCAGAGTCCTAGTTTGTTTCAGAGTCAGAGTCATGCAAATAACTCAGTTCCTGATCTTAATGAGAATTTTTCAGTTTCCGAACATGAGTTGGAGTCAATAATCCCTTTCCCCCGAGCTCTCAAGGGTGGAAAGAAGAAAACCGAAAAAATTCAAAAAGATGACCCTGAAATGGCAGAGTTCTGCAATAAACACATCAAGGTCACAATCCACTTTGACAAGTTCGTGGAAATGACACCTACATTCCAAAAATACCTTAAGGTGAGATGCACACCTACAAGGGTTAGCAAGAAAACCAAAAGTCGTGTTGAGAAACACGTTTTATCAGTAGCCATGACTTGTGCAATAAAGAACTCGTTTCCTAGGAAACGAAGAGACATGGGTGCACATTATGTAGTGAGTCATGTTGATGACATAGCGTTTGCACGCACTCTCCTGGACAATGGTTCCTCAATCAATCTGATGCCTACAGCCCTCTATGAGCGTCTTAATCTCGGACCTCTTAGGAAATCTAGAGCTCTTCTACAGTTTGCTGACAAATCAACCAAGAGGTCCCAAGGAGAGTTAAGGAACATTGTGATCAAAGTCGAGGGGCAAGAATACATGGTGGATTTCACTGTCCTGGATATGGAGACCCCTCGTAATTGGAGAGATTCCCAGATCATTCTAGGTAGGCCCTTCCTCAGAACAGCAGGGGCCTTATTTGACTATAAGATCGGAAAAATTCAGTTCCAAACTCCAGGCGGAGATGAGGAACTTGAAATGAAGCAGACAAGATGGCAGAGACCGGATTCAGAATCCAGCACCGAGTACTCTTCTACCGGAATAGACTGCGAGCATATAGACTGTAGCATCCGGTTTCCAATCAAACCCAAAGTCGTCCGATTTTGCGTCTAATGAACCCAAAAACGTTGTCGGTCAATACTAAACAACCTAAAACAACCAATTGATCATTAATCAAAAGTCGTTCGGGCGAAATCGACCAAAAATCGGTCGCTTTGTAATGCGCGCCGCAAAAAGCCGCGATGCAAATTCGGAAACCGCGAAACGAACTGAGACCGTCATTAGATCCGATTCGACGATACAAAACCAACGGAATCGACCGTTCGTCAATCGGAGGTCGTTTGATATTTTAAAACCGTAAAATTTAACCTCAAACCAAAACCGTATCCGAAAATTTCGGGTATTCAAAACCCGATCGAAAGTATATTAATATTATACTCATTTTGATCGTCATTTAGAGACGGTCAAATCGAGATATTGCACGTCGAAATCGAAGGCTCGAGGTGCGCATACGGATATTTTTTTTAACATCTTAAAGAAACAAAATAATAACAATAATAAAATTAATTAATTTGAAGATATGTTACAGCAGACTACTGTAGCAAATGTCGGCTGTTGGTTTCCAGGACAACCCATTTGGTTTAGATTTTTTTTCCCATTCCACTTGGCCTTTATTTCCAATCCATTTGGCTTTTCTAATTACTCCAAGTGTCATTCACAAGCCCTTCCTTTTCCTATATATACGTCCCTTATTGTATTCTCCAGCCCTTTACAGTCGTATCCTTCTTAAATCTCAAACCCCTTCTTCCATTTTTCCAACGTTACTCACTCTCCCTCCTTCTCTCCTTCCTATTCTTGCTGATGACCAGCAACCCCCTGCCCCTCTCCTTGCTCCCCAGGCCTCCTTGGAGCTGCTCCTTGTGGTGGAAGGTGTTGTCCAAATTCCAAGCATCTGCAGCAGTCAAATTCAACTTGATGGAGTTTTTTTTTTTTGTGCTGCATGCTGGGGGAAAATCTCCAATTTCTGGAGATTTCCAGAGGTACAATCCCTTCCTATCCTTTGCTGCCATCCATGCAAATTTATCTCTCTTTTATACCTTGCATGATCAATCAAAATTTATCCATTTTATCATTGATTCTGAGTTATTACTTATTGGTCTATGTATGATTGAAAAAAAAAAAGAAAAAAAAAGAAGAAGTAAATCTATGATTTCTGTAACTTCCTAAAAAAAAAAAAAGGAATTGAATACTACATACTATTGAAATTACTACTGTTTAAACATTAGTTTAAACAAAATATTAATAATTGAAAATTTTTGTAAGCCTGTAATTGAACTGATATGCTCCCTGTAAGCTGCAAGCTGCTGATATATATATATATATGAATTAAATTTTTTTAAGCTACTATATAAATATTAGGTTTAAAAGAAAAAGAAAAATCCAGTGCACGTAACGTAACAAGTACTCATTTCAGTTTGATCGAGGAGTCATTCTTCTTGATATCATCTAAATTCTTTGATCTTGGCCTTTGGTTTTGGTTGCATAATCTTATTGAAAAAAATTATATAATAACTTTCACACATTATTTTACCATCAACCATTCACCCCTGGTCTTCCTCCGCGACAATATCTCTTTTTCCGTATTTATTATCATACTCTTTAGCTTCGTAATTACTAATGCAAGTGTAATAGTTATCTGAGGTGTTTGTGTTCCCAAATAATTCTAATACATGCTGCTCTTACCTGACTATCATCTGATAGAATAAGTCTGACATTTTTATAACTCTAAATTGGTTAGATTCTATAAATAACCAAGTGCAAGATTTAAATAACATTATGAACAAAATGTTTCTCCAAGTAACAAGCACGGATGCAGAATCCTTTCCATCCCTAATGGGGTAAAGTATGCAATTTAATAATTTATAAGTCAATCATGTTAGATTTTTCTTTTGTATATGAAGGTCTGTTTCTTGTTAATTTTCAAATAGCAGTTGAATTATCTCATCAAGATTGAGACATTACCTTCATCATATCATTAATATCAAACAAAGACAAACTTATCTTCTTTATTACTTCACCAGAAATTGTGTGTACTATGTGTGAACACTAGTTATCAAGGAACCTGGGTTGTTCCAAAATGAGATGAAACCATCCTTTGGGTAACTCCACTATCTAGTGCTCGTTACCAATAAGATTTTTGATCAAAAGACTTAGGTCTGAATATTCAAAATGTCTCTAAATTTTTTTTTTTACAGAAGATCTTGTGCTTATAACTTTTAGCCTCAAACATTCAATATCTTAGTGCGAGGTAAGAAGAAACTATTATGGAGTATTTTGGAAGCCATCAAAGAAGGTTCTGAGAGATGGTGCAAGATAACTGCATATCCATGAATATTATTAAGGAATTATTGTCAACTCTTTTTGCAAATTAACTACCGAGTGTGACGAAGAATTTTATTAAAGAAAGTCTATCAATATTAACCTAGATATGAACTACGAAGTTGGTATAATGGTATGACATTACTGAATGGTTATACTACATATCTCTTTCATCTAATAACCGATGACCAGCTTGTTGTATTTATTTCATTCCTAATCTAAATATTAGATATCATAGTTCCTAGAAGATTTATATCTTCTTAGCAACCAATCCCACTTTTAGTTATTTCTTCCAATATCACAATAATTGCTGTCTGATCTTTGTAGTAACTAATCTAGTTATGTTCTTAAGTATGCCAAGGACCTAAAGGATGTTGGGGGTCCTTCCTCTGAGAAAGATCAATATTTGATAAAAGACTTAGATCTACAAGTTGACCACAGAAAAGGCTTAAGAAAAGACTGAGTAGTCAAGCAAGTAAAGATCTTGGTGAATCAATGATGTTTGAAAATGATTAGTGCCGGTCATGGTAATCCTTACACCTGACCGTGCGAGGGGGCGGTGACCCTCACCTGGGCGGAAGAAAGGAAGCCCAGTTTGGGCAGCGGCCGCTTAATGCGCGGGTCTAGGATCCCAGTCCCATTTCGGTTTTTACGCGAGCTCGCAGTGTTTTTACGCCTCGTTGGGATCCCGACTTTAGACCATTCCGCTGACCCTGTTTTAGGATACCCAGGCGGGGGATCCTTGGTTTCAGTTTTACGTACGAGCTCGGTTGCCCGTTACCGGTCGGGCTATTTTTCTAGAGTGACTTTTCCGGGAAGTCCCTCTCACCCGTCTCAGTGGCGTAGTTGGGGAGTAGACCTATCCTCTATTGGACCGGCCTTCCAACTAGAGGGCGAGACGGAAGAGCCATTTGTAGGCTTCTTCACCGCTTGAGTTTACCTTCGCCAAACAGACTTGGCGATTCTACATCCAGATCATCCAGATCTACATCTATATCTACATCTAAATCATCAAGAGTTGCATCTGAGAGAGTTAGAGTGAAGGTTTGGAGGAAATTACAATTAAATTGAGTTGATTGGAGGTGACTTTAATCTGATTCGAAATCTCTATAAGTTAGTGGACGTGTTGGGAACTTAGTTAGGATGCATTATACAACACCGCATGCCTACAGGAGGCCCCCCAACCCTAAGATAATTTAATACCTTAGAGTCATAGTGTGAGGCTACACACAGACCAAGACCACGGACTATCCACTAACTTAAAAGGAGTAAAAAGAATTAATGATCAAATCAGTCATCATTATATCAGTCCATCATCGGAAACCATGACATGATCTCAATGACAAGAATGTAGCATTTACATGTGCCTTCAAGTTCCGCAACATGATCTCCAAGACCCAAAATCATGATCTTAAAACACAGGAAATCATTATATGTTAGATTTGTCATCTAAACTTTATATAAATATATATATATATGGGATGAATGGGAAAAAGGGGAGAACAAATGAACTTAGTACCAAACAGATGAAAACCTTTTTACTTACGCAAGTAGATGTAAATAGTGCTTGTTCCACCTTTCTACTTGCTCTCTTTTGCACATTAAAATAATTGTTATTTTTTTAAACTACGGGTTTGTATTCACAATTGTGACTCCTTTTCTTCCTTGCACGCATGGCAGGAAAGGAGTCTATTGTTCAGTAGCTATACAGGTTCCAGGAGACAAGGTATATATACCAGACGGTATGTTATTCTTTTTGTCTCAGTTTTTGTTCGGTTGTTTAATGTTATATGCTTCCTTTCTCTTCAGTCAGATTTTGGGATATACTGTATATACTTTCAGACATTGTACAGGTTGAAAATGAAATGAAAGTTAATGAAATAAATTCTTGGTGACGTTTATCTTTATTATCTTGTGGTTGTGAATGTGAATGTCGAATGTCACTTGCAAATATGTTCATTGCGAAAAATTTCCCCATAAATTTATGCTTATAATGCGATGTCAATAAAATGGAATGTTGCGAACTGTGTCGTAAACGGGTACCCGGATCCTGAGGGGTTAACATAGACTTAGTTGGGCCATGGAGACAGAACCCAGCCAGCACCGATATGTCCATCTCCTCCGAAGATGATCCAGTGCATAAGTCAGTCTGCGAGATCCTCAAGAACGAGTACAGCTCTGAGCCTGCATCGCCTTACATCTTCGATGACATAGAGGCCCAGTTGGGCCTGTCAGTCCTTACATCTCTAGGACAATCGGAAGATGAGGATGACGAGTCGGACGAGGCGCTTGCCGATTGTATGGAGACCTTTGACGATCCGAATCCAGAGCCGAACTTGGTGTCAGCTATCACAGAGAATGATCCAGCCACTTCCAACACTGAACCAGATCAGATTGAGCCAGACTTCTTAGACGATCACACTATTCCTGAGCTCAAACCTTTACCCACAACTTTAAAATACGCCTTCCTTGCGGGACAAGACAAGAAATTTCCGGTCATCATCAGTTCGTGACTGACCGAGGAGCAGGAATCTCGCTTGCTATAGATCCTAGAGAAAAACCGCGGCGATAGGCTGAAGCATTTCCGATCTTCCACGGGATAAATCCCGCTCTGTGTTCGCACCATATTTACTTGGAGAATGAAGCCAAACCCTCTCGTGAATTCCAACGTCGGTTGAATCCAAATTTACGAGAGGTCGTAAAGAAGGAGATAGAAAAATGGTGCGATGCGGGTTTCATTTACCCAATCTCCGACTCTAAGTGGGTGGCCCCCAATTCATGTTGTCCCGAAAAAGTCGGGAATTCAGACGACCACCAACGAGGACGGAGAGGAGATCGTGACAAGAGTACCCACGTCGTGGCGTGTCTGTGTGGATTACAGACGCTTGAATGCCGCGACAAAGAAGGATCATTTCCCCCTTCCGTTCATTGATCAGATCTTAGAGAGACTAGCAGGGAAAGAGTTCTTCTGCTTCTTAGATGGGTTCTCGGGCTATAATCAAGTAGCCATAGCTCCAGAGGACCAGGAAAAGACCACATTCGCATGCCCCTTTGGTACCTATGCTTTCAGGCGCATGCCTTTTGGGTTATGCAATGCTCCAGGTACTTTCCAAAGGTACATGATTGCTGTATTCGCCGAAATGGTCGGCGAATTCCTGGAAGTCTTCATGGATGACTTCTCGGTCCACGGCGATTCCTTCGATTCCTGTCTTAGGAATCTGGACCGAGTCCTAAAAAGATGTTGTGAGGTTAATCTGGTGCTCTCCTGGGAGAAAAGTCACTTCATGGTGACGGAGGGCATAGTGTTGGGGCATGTCATCTCCAAGAGAGGAATGGAGGTTGACCCTGCCAAGGTGGATGTGATCAGACGACTCCAGCCACCAACCAACGTAAAGCAGTTGCGGTCGTTCCTTGGGCATGTTGGATTTTATCGGAGATTCATTAAGGATTTTTTTAAGATTGCCCGACCGCTAACTGAGCTTTTAGGCAAAGACATGGAGTTTGTTGTTGATCACAAATGTCTTGAGGCCTTTAAGCTTCTTCAAGGAATGATTATGGATGCACATATCCTACAAGCCCCAGATTGGTCTCTACCTTTTGAGATCATGATGGACGCCTCAGACTATGTTGTTGGGGCAGTGTTAGGACAAAGAAGAGATGGCATTCCGTTTGCAATTCACTACGCAAGCAAAGTGCTTGATACCGCTCAGCGTAACTATACAGTTACGGAAAAGGAAATGCTTGCGGTAGTGTTTGCCTTGGACAAATTCAGATCTCACCTAATCGGATCCAAGGTAACTGTGTTCACTGACCATACGGCCCTACGGTATTTGATGGAGAAGACGGACGCGAAGGCGCGTCTACTTCGATGGATTTTACTTATCCAGGAGTTTGATTTGGACATCCGTGATAAACCTGGGAAGAAAAACATAGTGGCCAATCATCTTTCTCGTCTCGAAGATCTTAAAACTTCCGAGGTTTCACCAATTCGAGACTCCTTCCCTGACGAGTCGATTTTTGTTATCGACTCACTCCCATGGTACTCCAATATCGTGAATTATCTTGTCTCCAAGAAAGTTCCCAAAGATTGGCCAAAGAGCCAAATCGTCCGACTGAAGTCGGACGCTAGACACTACCATTGGGAGGATCCGATCCTTTCCTTCGAAGGACCGGATTGTGTCTGGAGACGATGTATTCCTCAGGAGGAATACCAGAGTGTCCTTTCTTTATGCCACAGCTTGGAGGCAGGAGGACATCACTCCGGGAAGAGGACGGCATGGAAGGTACTTCAGTGTGGCTTTTACTGGCCGACTCTGTTTCGCGATGCCATCGCCTTCGCGAAGTCGTGCCCAGTTTGCCAGAGAATGGGAGGAACCGTTGGTTCGAAGGATGAGATGCCAATGCAGCCGGTCATCATTTGTGATGTCTTTGACGCCTGGGGCATCAATCTCATGGGCCCATTTCCAATCAGCCACAGGTTCGAATATATCCTTCTTGCAGTTGATTATCTATCCAGATGGGTGGAGGCTATCCCGACCCGAGCCGCAGACAGCAGAACTGTTTGTAAATTCATCAGAGAGCACGTCGTCTCTAGGTTCGGGATCCCCAAAATGATGATATCAGACGGGGGTAGCCACTTTGTGAATCGGGAGGTAAAGAAACTCCTGAAGGACTATGGCATTGAATACCGTGTTGCAAGTCCTTACCACCCGCAAACCAATGGTATGGCTGAGGTGTCAAATAGGGAGGTGAAAACCATATTGCAAAAGCTTGTCTGCCCGGACAGGAAGGACTGGTCTCAGATCTTGGATCAAGTCCTCTGGGCATATAGGACGGCTTACAAGACACCGTTAGGCACCTCCCCATTCTGAATGGTATTCGGAAAGTCGTGCCATTTGCTCGCAGAGTTAGTGCACAAATCAGAATGGGCAATTAAGAAGGTCAACTAGAACGCACACCTGGGACAGAAGCAGAGAAACATGGATCTGAATGAGCTTATGGAAGTCAGAAACCGCGCATACGACAACAGTTTGGTGTACAAGGACAAGGTGAAGCGTTGGCATGATAGATATATCAGACGAAAGACCTTTGTTCCTGGACAGAAGGTATGGTTGTTCAATGCTAGGCTGAAGATTTTCCAAGGCAAGTTGAAGTCTAAGTGGACGGGCCCATTTGTTGTCCGTACGGTGCATGATAGCGGATGTGTCAAGATCTCAGATCTCGCAGATGACGCACCGACATTCCTTGTGAATGGACAGCTGTTGAAGCACTTTGTCGAATCCAATGAGCAGTTAGTCCATGTTGAGGAGATTGTATTCATGCGCGAGACAGATTCAGCAGATACACCTCAAGCCGCGTATGAGGCCTTGCAGCAGTGAGCTCCAGCCATCCGCAGCATCTCTAAAGATTCAAACCAACTCATTTGTATATACCATCTTTTACATCCTATCCTCTCTCCCTTGCGACTCTAGTAACCCATCCCCGCCTCATTAGATCACTATCTTGGACTATACTTAGGATAACCAGATCCTAAGTATAGGGGGGAGGGGTCACCTGAGTCAGTTCACTGTACATCCTCTGGATCACAGTGGTCCTCATACTCACTTCCGTCCTATACTTAGGCTGACATGAGCCTAAGTATAGGGGGGACCGATGCCCGCATTGTATAATCATCCATTCTCCTTTTACCCTCGTCCGCCTCATTTTTGATCTTCTTCTACACTTAGGCTGTCAAAGCCTAAGTATAGGGGGGCGGTGCGACTTCTATACGATTTTTGTAATTTTAGCTCTCCTACGCTTAGCCCGAGCTCTGTCTTTTCAGTCGCTTTTCGTGCTCTGAGGACATAGCACACACTAAGTATAGGGGGCATGTATATATTACATATATACTTTACCCATAGCTCGTACTTTCACGTATTTTCACGTGTTTTTGTATATATTATGCAATAATATATAGGGTGGGTAAAAATTGAGCAAAAAAATGTGTGTTGTATACTATGTATATTATTATAAAATTGTTGTATAAAATGAAAATGTCAAGAATAAAGGCTTCTTATTTACTCTTGCATACCATCTCTGCATCTAAAAAAGAAAAAGAGTCTTGCATTTTCATAGCATGACATCTCATCTGCATACTTTGCATATGCAAAGTGAAAAGCTAGTGGGTTCTGAACCAAGTTATGAGTAGATATTGAGGATGGACTTGATTTGACCTTAATCCACCTAATTTCAGAGGAACCTCATAGGAACTGGAGTTAATATTTCTCAGGTCAAGTAACTTAATTCTTTGAGTCCGCTAGTCTATGTTCACATGTCATCTTGATTAGTCTAAGTAGAATATCTCGTGCACACGCATGATTCTTTTAGACAATGACCTAACTTGGACAAAGCACAATGCACATAGCTCTTCATTGATGAGGTGGTGAAGGAGGTAGAATCCTTTAGCTTATAGTAGCACAAGGGTGGAAACACCCGTCCTCCTCTAGGGAGGGTAGTGCATCTCAACCTAGTCTGGTGGTGTTGAAGTCTAAGGACGGGACGTTGTGGGTTGCAATAATGCTTCAAAAGAGGGATAGTCTACTGGCTCAAGAGGAAAAACTCCTGATGTACATGTTGCACCTTGCATATAGCCAAAAAAAGAGAAGAAAAAAAATGCCTGTCGGAGTATGTATATTAGCAAGAAGTCTGCAGCTGGATGACTTGGCTACACTGGTCAGGCATCTCGGGATAGGTTAGCTACACTAGCTTCCGTCCATTCTTTATTCTTTTCTCTACCCCCTCCTCTTGAGTTGGTTGCACTTGAACTTAGAAGGGAATACCCCGCTCCTCGAGGAAAGAGTTGCTAGATCAGGTTATTGAGTTACCTTGTTAGAGGAGGCTGGTTCTGAGCCATTTCTGATGTGGAGAGCTATTTATCACTTACACAGTACAAGTAAGAATCATAGTCATCAGAAATTTGCGTTTGAGGATTTGTTCTGACCTGACTGTTGAGGCGTCTTGAATAGAAGACTTGTGGAACTTGAAGTCTGTTAGGTCTTAAATTCAGATCCCAATAAGGTTCCGCCACATAATTAATCCAAAGGTCGAGTCAAGCTCCATTTTTAACTTTTGTTCATGACCTTGGTATGGAACCCAAAATCATTTCACTCTTGCATTTCATTTAGTTGCTCGGGGACGAGCAAGGTTTAAGTATATGGGGTTGATGAATCTGTGATCCATCACTTCAAAAGTCAAAAATAGAGCATTGTTCCCGAGTAAATAGAGGCATATTTCCCTTTATAATTCATAAATAGCATTCATGCACACATACATAATACATGCATTTTAGCAGTCCATTTGCATTTAAATAAGAAGCCAAAAACCCTTGTAAAATATCCACTTACCAAAAATAACCTCTTCCTTATAATATGTACCCCTTAGTTAGTAATATAGGGAAGAAAGCCAAAAATCCCCCTTGTAAATTAGTCAATAAAGCCCTAGAATCACTGGATCGGAAAATGCACATAGATCCCTCATACAAACTCCAAAATAGGACTACTCACTCTTAGAATACTACATATTAAAAGACCTTTAAAATGAGACTAATTTCATTAAGTTTGGAGCTCGTATGAAGAAGTTGGGTTTTCGGGCCACCTTGTACACTACATATATGTATAAATTGTATCTTTGTATTTTTTATATCATACTTAACCTCATCTCCGTCTTTGGTCAACATGAAACTTGTAGATCTCATCAAGATCTACAACTTTCATGTTTTGAGTTTTTCCAAATTCGGTCCCCTTTTCTGTCTACACTAAATTCTCTTTTCAACCAATCAGAGCAGGACACGTGGCGCCCTCTGGTTGTGCCACGTAGCCCGCTGCCCTTGCCTCATCCGCCCGCAGCTACAGCCATTGGATCACCTTCCAGATCCAACGGCCTAGCCGCCTCCACGCACGCCTCAAATTTCAGCCATCCGATCGCTCTCAGATATCCATCAGCACCGCACGTTCGTGCCTCTTCTTTAGTGCTCCACGTGGCGCTTGTTGCACCCTTGGATGATGCACTCCATCCCTCCATCTCAACCGCTCAGGCCGCAGTGCATCGTAGCCCTTCGATCTTCCTCAGATCTGATCCCCGCCGCTCGTCATCGCCCTCTCCTCCGCACGACACCGGGCACCATCACGACCTTAGGATTAGGTCACTCCTGATGCAATCCACACCGTTCGCACTTACTTCGCTCCCGTAGTGCCACGTGGAGAGCTCCTGTCCCTCAGATCGATTCGCCTACGATCTAATCCTACCCGGCCATTATCGCTTTGATCCCCACCGTTGGATCACAAGATCCAACGGTGGAGACTTCGTCTCCTACCTCCGATCGCTCTCTCTCCCACGATCTCGACCTTGCGCAACACGCCGCCCCCTTTCTATTTTCGCCACCACGCCTGTCACCTTCTCCGACCACCAATGCCGCCACGATCTTCATCAATCTCCCCTCATCCTCGCCAGCTCCCTCATTCCCCACGACTCCCACCAGAGTCGCTCCACGATGACCTCGAACTCCACCTCCCAGCGACGTAACCCATCGACTTCATCCTATAAATCACTCCTCTCCGGCCATCGTCATGGCCATCCGCCCCTAGTGAGAGACGCCCCGAGCTCTGAGATTCCAGTTAGTGACAGAAATTGAGAGTATCATTGAGCGATAACGTCCCTCTTCTCCGGCGAGATCCTCGGCCTCCGCCGAGTCGCAGCCCTCCTCCACCGAGCCGTTGCTTGAGCTCAGGAAGCCACCGACCCTTCGAGCGACGACCTGGAACTCAAGGAAGAGTTCCAATCCCCAGGTGACGCCTCCATCCATCTCCGATCTTCGCTTCCTTTTTCTTCGCTTTTTCTCGCTTGTTATTCGCCGCCTCTGGTCATCTTCTCGCCTCCATTCCATTCCACTGAGCTTCGTGCCGGAGCTCCCATCTTCGCGGTAGCCTTCACGCCCTCCGACGACACCGTCCATCTTCCAGCAGTTCAAGCTCCGCAACTTGGCCGGAGCTTCTTCGTCAGACCACTGCAGCACCCCTTAGGCCTCTCCGATCGCTTCACTTCTCCACGAGTGCACGCACGAGCTTCGGCTCTGTCTTTAGCGCTTGTAGGTGCCAACTAAGTCATTGGTCGGAGCTTCGCCGGAGTCGTCTTCGACCTTCATCGCCACCGACTTCAGACAGCCCTCCGCCGCCCCTGAGACCATCAGGGCCTTCGCCGCATCACCACGAGTCTTCTGAGATCGCTCCGAGCAATCGGAGAGCTTCATCGACGCTAGGAGGAACGGGCGGAGCAAAGGCCGCTTCGCCGGAGCCCCACCATCTCCTCCGCAGGAGATGGAGGACCACCGGAGGAGACGAATAGCTGTCGTTCGATCACATCGATCGAACGGTCCTCAGCGAGCCACGTCGCCTCTCAACCGAGCCTAGCAGGAGTCGTTGGATCCACATAGAACCAACGGCGCCTAGTGCGCCACGCGTCTCCCCTCCGCAGCAGCTCTCAGCCGTTGATATCTCATCTGATCCAGCGGTGGATCTTCAGCCACATCGCCATCCATCGGATCGAGCTCGATCCAAGGGTCCACATCGTGCCACGTAGCTTCGGTCCGAGCCTCTTCTCCGAGCCTAGGCTCGGATCACCCGAGCCTCACTCCAGACCTCCAGGATCGCCTGAGTCGAGCCCCGAGCCTTCGCAGTTGTCCGAACCTAGGCCGCCCATGTGAGGAGCACGTGCAACTTGGGAAATTTACACTGAGGCCCTTGGAACTTTCAAATATTGCAAAAAGGTCCCTGTGAAGCAGACCCCACGTGAGGAGCACGTGCCTTGTGGAGAAATTGCACTCGAGTCCCCAGCATAGTAGGTAATTGCACTTAAGTCCCTGTCAGCATATTTACTTTACGTATTTTTATTTTCCTGTATTGCATTTACACCCTTGTGTTTGCACGCATCCCTATGTTGCATTTTACATCATTTTTCAATTATAAAAGTTGCATTTTGTTGAGAAACTCGTCCTCTGTCAATTGGGCCACGTGTCATGTTTTTGTAATTTTAGTGGAATTTTAAATGAATTAATTGGTTGATTTGTGGAATATTTTGCCCAGTGACACCTTTTAATGTCTAATTAATTCTCTGTGATTTCAAAAATCCTCAAAAATTCACAGTAGCTTAAGGACAGTAATCTTAAGATGCCATAAAAATTTCATGTATTTGCACACATCCCGAGGCATAAATAAATTGTTGAGTGATTTTCTCAATTTAATTTTAATAAAGTCATTTCACATTGAAATTAAGATCTGTCAATTTTCCTGGATTCCTTATCATTAGATCTATCTAGGATAATTTGATTTCTTGAAAAAATTGTGATTTGTTATTTATTAAAAATTAAATAGTGAAAATCACCCTGTCTGCATATTTAATTCACAATAAATTCATTTAGTGTCTAAAAATTCCAAAAAAATTAGGGTAGATCATTTTCATCATAATTAATCATCTGGACAATTTTTAGAATTTTTGGACTTCATTTGATATCTTAATTGAATTAAACGTTATATTGGCCTGCTGGTTGCATGTGTCTGCACAGAAAATAGAAAAAGACAAAAGAAAAAAAAGAAAAAATTCAATTCCCTGAAAATCCAACACTTGATATTTGCTCAAAATTCACCTAAGGAGACAGATGCCTCCCTGAGTTCGATCTTGGACTTCCACCAAGTAAAAAAATCTGTCGCTTGAAATTAACTTGACATTAATTAATAGTGGTTTTTGATTAGCCTCTCGTATCCGACTGCAACGAACGATTAAACTTAATTTGGACATTAATCTGCCTGAATTAACATAGGGTGCGGGAGCGGTTATCACAAGCCAACATTCAGATCCATAAAGCATAGCAGGTCTCCCGACTGCTTTGTAAAACTTTCCTTTAATTTTTAAAGGAATTTTCTTATTACAGAGAACAGCAGAGACTCCTCTCCACTTTAGCCAGCCTGCATTTATTCTATTAGTAAAATCTCCATCAATTTCCCCATCATGTTGCAAAATAGATCCCAGATATCTAAAGGAATCTCTCTTTTGAATGTTATCGTCACCAATCTTCACTTTGATTACTTCGCCATTACTTCCATCAAAGGTGGACTCCATATATTTTGTCTTAGCTTATACGAAATCCTTTAGTCTCCAACTCATGTCTCCAGACCTCAAGCTTCTCATTTACTCCATCTCTAGTCTCGTCAACTAACACAATATCATCACCAAATATCATACACCAAGGTAACTCATCCTGAATGTGACTTGTCAACTCATCCATAATCAAAGTAAAAAAGAAATGGACTCAAAGCTGAACCTTGATGTAAACCAATGTTGATGTCAAAATATCTAGTCTTTCCAGACGGGGTCCTTACACAAGATAAAGCCCTATCATACATGTCCTTTATGAGGTTAATGTATAGGACATGCACTTGTCTCTTCTCCAAAACTCTCCACAATATCTCTCGTGGGACAGAATCATAAGCCTTCTCCAAATCAAAAAAGATCATATGGAGGTCCTTCCTTTTAGCTCTATAAATCTCCATTGTCTCCTCAGCAAATGGATGGCTTCAATCGTTGAGCGACCTGGCATGAATCTGAATTGGTTTTCTTTTACGTTGGAAACTTGCCTCAATCTTCTTTAGATCACATGTTCCCAAATTTTTATAGTGTGACTCATCAGCTTGATACCTCTATAATTTGAACAATTTTGAATGTCTCCTTTATTCTTATAAAGAGGCACCACGATACTCCTCCTCTAATCTTCAGGCATTTTCTTGCTTCGCCAAATAACATTGAATAAATTCGTAAGCCAAGTCAAACCACGCTCACCTAAAACTTTCCATACTTCTACAGGGATGTCATCCGGTCCTACACCTTTTCCGGGTCTCATAACCTTCAAAGCCTCCTATACTTCCTTTCTTTGTATCCGTCTATAGCTTGCACGATTCAAGTAACTTTCACTACTAGCTAGATCACCCAAAGTGATCTCTCTATTTCCTTCCACAATGAAAAGTTTATGGAAGTACTACTCCCATCTAGTCTTTATATCCTTCTGAGTAACAAGCACATGACCTTCCTTGTCCTTAATGCATCTCACTTGAGAAAGGCCTTTGGTCTTTCTTTCTCTTGCTTTGGCCAACCTGAATATATCCTTTTGTCCCTCCTTAGAGTCCAGATTTTTATACAAACTTCATAAGCTTTTGACTTAGCTTCACTTACAGCCTTCTTTGCTTCCTTCTTTGCTACTTTGTAGTTTGTGACAGTTTACCATGTTCTATCCTTATACATAGCTTTAAAGCAAGATCTTTTTATTTTTAGCTTCTCTTGCACCCCTTCACTCCATCACCAAGCCTCCTTTTGACCTGGAGCTCCTCCCTTTGACTCGCCTAGCATCTCTTTGGCTACCTTTCGGATACAAGATGCTACTGCCTCCCACATCTCGTTTGCACTACCACTACAATCCCAAGATAAGTCTTCTAAAACTTTCTCCTTGAAACTCGCTTACTTCAGTGGAAGATTCCACCATCTAGTTCTAGTTATCTTAGAAACCCTCCTTTTCTTTACTAGCCCTTTCATTTGTACATCCAAGACTAACAAGCGATGTTGGGTTGTCAGACTCTCTCCTTAGATTACTTTGCAGTCTTTACAACAAAACCGATCTCTTTTCCTCAACGTGAAGTAATCTATTTGTGTTCTAGTTGGCCCACTCTTATAAGTAATTAAATGTTCCTCCCTCTTCTTGAAGAGGGTGTTTGCTATTAAAAGATCATATGCCATTGCAAAATCCAGGATGGCTTTTCCCTCTTGATTTCTATCCCCGAAACCATGTCCTCCATGAACACTAGCATACCCTGAAGCATCTTTTCCCACGTGTCCATTAAGATCTCCACCGATGCAAATCATCTCTCTTTGTGGGGTTCCTTGTAGACTCTTATCCAGATCCTCCTAAAATTTGGTTTAGTCCTTTCATCTAAACCAATTTGGGTTATAAACTGAGATGATATTCAGAATTTCTTCTTCAAGCACTAATTTTAGCAAAATAATTCGATCCCCGAATCTTTTCACTCAACCACACAATCCTTCAAATCCTTATGAGCAACCACTCCAACACCGTTTCTACCCTTATCTTTACCTGAATACCAAAGTTTAAAGCTTGTCTTCTCAATCTCCCTTGCTTTCTCTCCAACCCATTTAGTCTCTTGAAGACATGGTATATGAATTTTCCTTCTTTCCATCGTATGCACTATCTCCATCAACTTTACAGTTAAAGTGCCAATATTCCAACTACCAATCCGCAACTTTCGTTGCAATCTCTTTTGGACTAACTTCTTTACTCGCATGCGTCCATTATGCGAGAACCCTTGTAAATTTTGGACTGCATCTGGGCAGTGATGCAGCGGAACTAGCTTAATTACCCGCATGCATTCCTTATGCGAGAACCCTTGTAAATTTTGAACTACATCCAGGCAGCGATGTAGCGGCCCTCGCCAATTTTTCATTGCATTTGGGAGATGAAACGCATCGCAAGTAGGAAACGTCCCAACGAAATCTGTATGTTTGCTTAAATCCATGTTGAAAAGATGGAAGCATTTTGCAAGAGTCTGATCTTAGAGCTTGATGAAGCTACGTTTCATCATCTTTATTCTATCATTTTGGCCTTAAAAACCCTAGTAAATGCGTGTAAATATTGTTAATTCATGCATTTTAGCATCCATGCATCATTGCGTAAATATTGTATAAATTGCAGTTTTTAAAGACAAAATTACAGAATAAAGAAAAGAAAAGAAAAAGAATAAAATATTGTAAATATTTTATGACCCGAAACCCCGAGACCTAGGCATCTTGATGAATAGGTCGACAAGGAATTAAGTAGGGGGAGATAAGGGCCAAAATACAATAAAAATACCTTTTATTCAATGCATTCTTTATTCATTTTGGGACCTATTTTTGGTTCCACTTTTTATACATCAAATAAAGAAACTTTGAACATGAAAGTTGTAGATAATTTAATATAGAAAAATACAAAATTGATTTCACACAAAAAATAATGTACAGATAAAAAGCTATGGTCTGAATAAAATTCCAGAACTCCAACTTCCCAGACCCGTATCTTGTGTACCAAACTCACCTTTAATTGTATATAGCATAAAATAATCTATTTAATGGAGGTGGTTTCTTATTTTTCGGAGCTACGGTTTGAAAGTTGAGTTTTGGACCCACATTGTACATTGTACAGATTAAAATATTCAATTTATTATTTATTATTTATTCATTATTTTTATAATTTTATATTTTGATAATTTTGTAATTAATATTTATAATAATTATGTGCATTAAAATCAGAATAAAAATGTAAATAAAATACAAAATAAAAATAGCTACATATAACACATAGATACAATACCTATGTACATACCTCTACATACATGTTTATATTTTATTAAATATACAAAATAAATCAGAAAAATAAAACAAAAATATATTTGTGTAGATAAAAGTATTTTATAATTTTAGAAAATACTAAATAAAAATAATAAAAATTAAATGTACAAAATAAAAATAAAATACTAAAATATATAGGTATAGCTACCTATAAGGGGTATAACAGCAACTTGTAAAAATGTACCTCATAAAAATAATTAAAAATCATAATAAAATAATTTATAAAAAAATAAGCATTTTTCATTTTATAATTAAAAATCAATAAAATCATTTCCTATTTTTAATTGAATTTAGAAACCTTTTTTCCAAGGTTTTTTCTGGTTGGTCCACGTGGACCAACCAGATCTCTCATTTGGTTGACCTCGGTCAACTCTCTGACCGAGGTCTGATGCCTGTCAGAAATGGGTTTTGTCCCATCTTCTTGGATTTTTCTCGACCTCGTCTTTCACCGTTTGAGGACGATGTCTTTACGAGAAATGTAGCCCTACTAGTGAGCCTATACACCCAGGCATTGGCTTGGCGATTCGATCAAAGATTCGCCCGATATCGCTCCTTGAACCTTGCACCAGAGCCATGTTTCAAAATATACCCCGTCACCTCCATTTGGCTTTTGAACATTCTTGGACCTAGCAAACCCCTCCTCTTCTTGCGTTCTGGACGGGAGGCCGTGACAGGGCCTCCTCCAACCATCCAGGAGGGGCGCGTGTGGCCGGGAGGTGCTTCCACCATCTCCGGCGGCGAGCCGCCGTGAGGTTTCTTCCTCGAGCATATCAGCCCTCGAGGTCCGTATTAGCTCCACTTATCTTGCAACTTTCGTTTCACTTCAGCTCTAGGGTCCTAGCTACGTCCTCCGTTTCTTGAGAATTACCACCGATCACCGCCCGCCACCACCTCGCCGGAGCTTGCTCCGGCGAGCTTCGTTTCGTCCTTTCACGCTATTCCACCTCCAGGAGGGTCACGGTACTTTACCTGTGACCCCCCTTGACACGTTTCTTGCAGGTCCTTGCGGCATACAGGACATCTGGAGGCGATTTTGCTTCTCGCCAGACCTTCTTGGAGCCCTCCTCGACTTCGACGTCGTAGGAGCACTCCAAGGGTCATCAGCGACTTTTGAATCCTTCAATCATCAGAGGGAACCTGCGGGAGGAGATCTGGCATTTTTGGAGCATCAAAGGACGTAGGAGTGGACTGTTGCAGCGGGAGGTAGTTCGCCCCGGCGGTGCTTCTTCCCGTTCGTCGGCAGCCCCTCCCTGTCGTCGGATTAGACGCGCCAGCCCAGGAGTGCAGCTGCCGTCCGATTGCTTCGTCCTCGGTTGTTGATCGCGTCGTGGATGATCTTATCGCAGCCGTTCGTGTGAAGGGGTATCGGACAACAGGAACGCACCACGTGTGTTAAGTTAAAGATCGCACACCGTCCGATTCAGCCAAGGCGTGGGTATTTTCTGATCTAACCCCCGCCATTTTTGCATCTTTATTCTACAGACCTAAAACTTGCATTTGCTTTTAAAACTTTATGTAACATTTGCAACCGTGTCTCGTTGTTTTGGATAATTGCGTAGAAGACCTTACCAGGCACGCGTGCTATCGCACGATTTGGGTTAATTGCAACCTGAGCCCTCGGGCATTTTTGGATTTGTATTAAAGTTCTGAAACATTCCACCACAGTTATAAATTTTGTGACTTTTTGCATGCAGACCCTCGAACCTTTCCTTTATTATGTAAACGCCCCTGCATGAATGTAGTTTCTTTTTGTTTCTAGCATTTTTTTCATGTGGCTATAACCCTAGGAGAGTCACCTGAAAGACTGACTATTGGACAAATCTCGGATTCTCACCACCCTAAGACTGCTCCTAGGAGGAATCAATATTTTGGAGCTTATAATGAGTTGGACCATATTTCTGAGGAACGTCACGATTATTTAAGTGGTCCAATTTTTTAGTCGGCAATAATTCATGAGATACTTGAACCATACAAGGAACCGACTCTGAAAACATCTGGTGCCACCAAAATTCACTATCATCGGGAAATGACATCAACATCCCCGTCCATAACTCAAAAAACCACCAGGAACAATCTCCCTCGCCCGAAGCAGCGTATGACCCTATAAGAATTGGTTGACATTTACAGGGATTCATCCGACGATGAAATCATAAATGTCACACCAATTACTCAATAAAGGGAGAAGAATTTTGTCCACCCTGCTCTCAATACTTCTCAAGGAAACAAATCGACCAAAAAAGTCACCTTTGACCTTAGATTCTAGGTGATTTTTGAAGAGTGCTCGTCTGGTCCTGAAGCGATTCATCAAGTAAATGCAATAGGTACAGCTCTGATCCAAGGACATTTACCTTTAATTAACAATAGTTGGAGATCCTCTACGTACAATTACTATTATCATGAGGACAACTTTGACGATGATTGGTCCTCTTCACCCTCCCCCTCTTCATCGCCCTCCACATCTCCATACTATCTCCTGCCACACTCCCGCGAGAAGGTCCATTGCAAACCTCCTTGACCTTGTACATCCATAAATCTACTCGGTTCCCCATCTGTAATTATCCGATCATACTTAGGCTGACCTGAGCCTAAGTATAGGGGGACCGGTACCATTGTATACATCACTTCTATTCTTTCCACTCACCCTCAACTGCCTCATTTCATGCTTTTCTGCTATTCTTAGTCCCTCAAAAGTCTAAGTATAGGGGGCATGTCGACTTCTATTCTTTTTCACTCATCTATAATTAGCACGAGCTATGTCTACATTTTACTTTGTGCCATGAGGACATAGCACATGCTAAGTATAGGGGGTGTTTGTATAGATTCTACCTACTTTATCCATAGCTTGTACTTTAATCGTTTTCATCTAACATCGGGATTGAGTAAAAGTAGTGTATATTATGTATATAATACTAAATACTTTCTGTAAATAATACATGTTTTTCAAAAAAAACTTTTTTCATAAAAAAACAACAACAAAAAAAGAAGAAGAAAAGTAAAAAAAGAAAAAAATCACTCATGTTCTTGCATTTTATTAAGCATCTCATGCATTCCTTGGTTGTATTAGCCCTGGCACATTCACTATCGCTCAAGGCTTGAGGATTTTGAGGAGACTTGATTTCTGAGATCTTGAGAATCTGAGTTAGCCAGCCTTAGTCGTTAGGGTTTTGAACTTAATAATCCACACTTCCCTTGTTTTAAAGATTTGATCATTATATTGCACTCTTCATCTCTACCCTCTAAAGAATATGATCAGCACGCCACTTTCACAACTGCATGATTGATGAGATGAATTGAGTTATCACTTGAGGAACTAGGACTGAAGATTTAAGTTTGGACCCCATCTAATGATATTCGAGGATGGGATAAAGTTAATGAAGGTTTCAAGAAACCTGAGTGTCGGCAAAAACTTAGCCAGTATGTGAAAAAGTTCACGTGCTATCTTTTGATATTTACCTATATGCCAGGGTGTGATGAAACATAATTAAATTTTTGATCAATGTGTGCCAACTTTTAGTAAAAGCAGTGGAGATAGACAAAAAAAGAAAAGAAAAGAAATATATTCAAAGAAAAGTCGAATCCTTCAAAGTCAAATTACAAAGAGCTTCCACCAATGGCGAGCGCTCCCAACCATTTTCAAAGTGTCCACTTGTACAAGCACTAATTAGAACCAAAGAGTCGGGTTGACACCAAAAAAGGGGTCTGCATCGTAAATAATACAAGTCTGGGTGTCGAAGGTATCTTAGATATTCAAAAAAGAAACACCACGGTGTGCTTCCAGAAAAACAAGTGCAAACGACTCCGAATTCTCTTGACGGAGACATTGATAAACAAGCTAAAAATATACATGTGTTGAGTAATAAGGCACTCGAGAGGTCCTTTGTTCCAATGTGAGGGAGAGAAAAATAGCCACAATCCTATACCCCTCCATCATCTAGCCGTCCATCTACACTTCAAGTCTGACAAACTAATGAGACGGTGAATTGAATGCAAGAACCGACTTATTCCCTAATGTTGAGGATTAGGTTTAGAGGAGAGTCTCATGGACTACTTTGGGTGATGTCTCAACTCAACTCTCATGATTGCAGTACTCTAAAAGTTATATCCTTATATATTATGTACAAAAGAGAGTCTGAAAAATAGAGAAGTTGGATTCCTTTTGATTAAAGCATGGTTGAGTCCAGAATTTTAGGATCACTCAAATTAAGGGTCTTCGATGAATTGAGCCTTAAAAATTCACATGCACAGTTAGGAATTTATCCAACTAAGTCATTCATTCATTGATGCTCGGGGACGAGCATGGTTTAAGTATAGGGGTATGATGAATCTCGTGTTCATTATGCTAAAATTGATCAATTAGGCTATGTTCTCCAAAATCCATTTGCATTTAATCATTAATAGAGCATCATTAGCATACATAGATGTATAAATAATTTTCACGTTTTATCATGCATAATTGCATTAAAAATCACAAGTGTAAATTGACCTAAAAAGTTGCTAACTTCTCATATTCTTAATTAATTCGTCCTAACTCAAATGGACCCCAAACCACCTCCATTGTATAGATATTACAAACAAGAATAAATAACTCAAATAAGTATCAAATAATCCCAAAGTCTAATTTCACATCTGACAGGCTAAAATGCACATATCTCCCTCATACTGTGTCCAATTTTGGTCTACTAATTTTTAGAGTACTCCATTTTCAAATACCTTTAAATCAAGACCAATTTCATAAAATTCGGAGCTCATATGTGAAAGTTGGGTTCTGGGATTCTTTTGCGTATTTTAGCTTTTTACGATTTTTGACTGGAGTTTTTATGTACGTAATTACCCTTTTAAATTTATTTCTTTTTTATTCGTGTTCTTTGATGAAAGTTTTATCAAATGATATAAAATTAAAATCTATATCAAGACTGAAGTCAAAGAAACTGATTGTATTCGAGTGTTTGTTATTAGTTTGTACAAAATTCTCTTGCTTTATACTTCTATTTTATTTCCCTATTTTTTTATTTAAAAATACAAAAAATAGTGATTAATTTTCCTTTTATTTTGTCGTATTTTTCTGTAATTTTTATCCTTTTTAAAAACCATCAAAAAATTACAAAACTCCAAAAAATCGTCTTTTTATATACTTGGAGACCACCAAAAATGCTACTTCACATAGATGACATCTTTTGCTCCCGGATCCTTCATGAAAGTTGTAGATCTCGTCAAGACTAAAAAAATTTGTGAAGGAATTTTTTTACCGAGATTTTCTTCTTTTTTTCCAATTTTCTTCATCTTTTAATTTTGAAAATTTTTTTGGGGACACGTGGCAGCCTCTAAGCATGCCACATGGCAGCCTCTGGGCGTGTCACGTGACACCCCCCCTCTTCTCTCACCATGGTCAGGTGCCAAGCACATGACCATATTCCTCCCATCCATTCTCCCCTAACCCCAACGGCAGCCGCTTCTCCTCCCTCGTAACCACCACCACTGGCCATCACTCCTCCCCAGCAGTCCTTATACTCGCCCTCTACTCACACAATGCTCCTCCCATCGTTGTTACCCATCTCGTCTCCTATAAAACCCTTCCCTTGTCGGCCTTCCACCCCATCCGCCATTACAAGCAAAGAGGATAGAACAACCACCTCCTCGACGGTGACAACGTCAAGTCGGTCGAACCATCCTGCGGTGAGATCCGAGGCCTTACAGCCTCGTTGTAGCCTCCCCCACCAAGGTTTGCTACTGCTATGGTTGAGCGATCAACGAGAATTGTCTCTTTCCTAAGTGAATGTCTTCTCCTGCATTCACCATCACCGCCGCCTCTTCTCCTCATCCCTTCCTCTCTACCTTCCAGGTCCCCCGTACCTCCAACCTTGCAAAGGTCGGAGTCTAGCTCCGATTACCATGCCTCGATAGGAGCCCATCACCTTTCCTCATTGCATATGATCTCGCTAACCCTTGCAGGTTCAAATCCTCGCTTTGAGCTCCCTACATCCTGCTCGTCCCTCTACCACTCGCCTTTGGCTTCGCACGCCCTCGCTACTCGCCTTTGGTTGTGCACGCCCTCCGCCACTTCGAGCTGCTCCGCCTCAAATGAACCCGTTGCGCTGCCATTTGACTCGTTCCCAGGTGCAGCAGCACTGTGCACCATCGATCCCCTCTACGCCCTTGCATCCACTGCACGAAGTCGTCTCCCTATCATCTGCAGCCTCGCCAGCAGTGCACCAACCTTGGGCGTGTGTCACCTGAGGTCGGTCGACCTCTGCGCCTTCGTCCGCGCCACCTTCATCGTGCGACACCACCTGGATCATGCGCCCCATTCGACTCTGTTTGTTGAAGCCCCCAACTGCCAGTCGCTTCACTGTTGTCGTGTGTTTTCAAAACATTTTCCAAAAATTTTGCACATGTGTAAATATTTTGTAAAATTGCATCTTTGTAAATTCTTGCATAGTTTTTCCAAATCATAGTTGACATTTAAACTAGCCTGGAATTAAATTGACAAATGGAACTTGGTTAAGACCTTAATCCACCTAATTCTAAGAGGAACCCTATAGGGCTTAGGATTGAGACTTTTTAGGTCCATTGGGACTTAATTCTTTGAGTCCACTAGGCTATGAGCATATGTCATCTTTATGAGCCTAAGTAGAGCACTTAACAACACACGCATGACTCTCAGAGACAATGGCTTTACTTGCACCAGCACTCTATACATAGCTCTCAACGGATGAGGTGGTGAGGAGGCAGTTTCCTTTGGCTTGGGGTAGCATATGAGGGTAGTACTTCTAGGCGGAACCTCTCTTCATATAGTGAAGGAAGTATGTCTCAACTTGGTCTGGTGGTTATGAAGTCTAAAGACAGAAGTTGTGGGTTGCAATAAAGCTTCAAAAGAGGGACAGTCTACTGGCTCAAGAGGAAAAACTCCTTATGTATATATGCTACACCATGTAGATATGTTGTATAGATACACATGAAAAAAATGTGCAAAAAAAAAAGAACTCCAAAAAAGTGGTGGGTCGGATTGAAAATTTGATAATCCCACCGGAGTGTATATAGTCAAATAAAGAAAAGCTTATGTTATACATGACCATCTCATGAAGCTTGCAGCGGGAGACTCAGCTACACTGGTTAGAGCTCCCAAGGATACATGGCTACACTGGTCATGGTCCATTCTCTTCTTCCCCCTCTTCTTAAGCCGGTTGCACTTGAACTTAGAAGGGAATACCCCACTTCTCGAGGAAAGAGTTGCTAGACCGAGTCATTAGAGTTACCAGGTTGAGGGAGGTTGTTTCTTTATTACTTCTGAGGTGGGGAGCTACATATCACCTACACGGTACAAGGAAAGATTCATGGTCATTAGAGTTTGTGTATGTAGACTTGTTCTGATCTGGTAGATTGAGGAATCTTGACCATAGATTAGTGGAACTTAGAGGCTGTTGAAGTTTTAAGCTTAAGTACAAATAAGGTTCCGACAAATTAATAATCCAAAGGTCTGACTGAGCTCCATATTTCAATTTAATGAAGGAAAGTTTAATAATAAACCTTGATTTCCTCTCTTTTTTTCTCCTTCTCTTCTGCACTTCTTTTTCAAATAAGTGTTTGCTAAGGGACTAGCAAAAGTAAAGTATAGGGGAGTGATGAATCCCCATTCATCACTCTTTATTCCTTTATTTTAGCTAGAAACCTTGGCAAAATACCATGTAAATACCTATAAATATAATAATTTGTCAAAATGCATGCATCATGTAAATAACAATAATTAGCAAGTTTTTGCATAAAAATAAAGGTATAAAGAAATAAGTAAAAAAAGAGGGAAATATTTAGAATAAATATTGAGTGACCCAAACCCAAGAGCGGGCTCCACAAGGGCTTGGTCGCAAAATAAAGTAAGTAGAGAGAGAGATAAGGTTACTCAACATGGTGTAAATATTCCTCTATATGTAAATAGTCTATTTTCTAAAAAAATAAAAATATATATGTGTTTTTAATATTTTGTACATATTTATAAAAATAAAATAAAAATGGTAAAAATAAAAGAAAAATAAACATAAATCAATTCTCTTTAGTGTATATATACCATGTACATAAAATACAACACCTAATTAATTCACCCTTGTAAATACCTAATAAAAATTCAATAAAAATATTTTTATATTCCTTATTTTATGTTGTAAATAAATAAAATATAAAATAGGATAATTGTACAAAAATAAATGATTAAAAATAAAAAATACATATGTAAATAGACTTGTATATAAAAATAATATAATGTAAATACCTAATTTATTTTTCAAAAAAATAAATAAAAATTACTAAAAAATACTTTAAAAATAAATAAATATTTTTCATGTTGAAAATATTTTCAAATAAAATCATTTTCTATTTTAAAATGAATTTCTAAATAATTAATAAAAGGATTTACCTGATTGGTCCACGGGGGATTGTTGACCCCCGGTCAACTGTCCCCCCAGGACCACCTCTTAGCGGATCCGCTTTGTCAACCCGACTTCTCTGAATTCTCCCGAGTTGATCCGCTTTCCATTCGCCTAAACCCGACTTCTCTGAATATGGACTTTTCAAACAGTAGTAAAAATGTGTGTTTTTAATTTTTAAAAATAGTAAAAAGAAAGGAAAATATCCCAAAAAAATAGTGAAATTTTTACACAGTGGCAGGAGCCACGTATCCAAATTTCACTTGATTTGGAATTTATTTGATATTTTATTTAATCAATGCAAGCCATACAGCATACAAGGACCTAAATGTAAGAAAACATAGTTCCAGGGGCTTAATTGTAACACGTGTGGAAAGTACAAGGGGTTCAGTGCAAAATGCGCATAAACTTCAACACATGCTCAAATTCATCCATGCACACGGGTAGAAATGTAATTATACAAAATAAACTTTCATTTCATAACTATCAGACAACCCTAAACCCACACATGCAAATAGCCCAAAAAGTCACGTGTCGAAGCACATGCATCACAATTGGGGGACTAAAATGTAAATACTAAAAAGTCTAAGGTCCAAGGTGCAAATATTCCAAAATAAAAACAACTGAAGCTAATATTTACAGGACTAAACTATAGATCAAAAAGGAAAGGGGCCTAAGTGAAATTACCCCTATTATTATGATCCTCAGCTGGAGGTGTGCCACGTGTAAGATCGGACGGTAGAGATGCGTTGGTGCCTCTTCGAAGATCGGAGGCTAGGATCTGATCCTCATATGGATCAATGGCTATGGGCCTCCCGCAAATGGACGGTGAAGATCTAAACTGGGGCGGGAGGCTCTATCGGACGGTGGAAGAGGGTCCTGGAAGAACTCTTCGTCGGCAAACTTCGCCGGCCCAATCTGTGCGTGCTGGACCCCTTCTGACACTGCTCTGATGGGCGAAATGAAGCTGGCAGTGTTCCGCAGCGAATGGCGGTCTCTGATGAGGCCGGGACCGACCGGAGTGCTCCGGCGGTGAAGACCACCTGAAGCTCTTGCTCCTCGACGTTAGGACCTCCAGATGAGACCCTTTTGACTTCAAACTTGCACAAGAAGCTTTATGGGTCGAGGGCAAATTGCCTCGACCCGGTTACGGGTGGAATGGGTGATCATAGGAGGTGAGGCGACGCTCTCCAGCGAGGCGACGGTGGAAGAGAGCGGTGGTCCTGCTCCGGGGCGAGATAGGATGATCGGAGGGGTGTAGCAGGTGAAGAGGAGCCTCGTGAAGGTGATGCGATAGTCGGATGGGTGAATAGTCGATCGGAATGGAGCAAAATGGTCGGCGAAGGCCAGCGGCGCTAAATCGTAAAAAAGGAAATGAGGGTGACCTAAGTGATCTCGAGGGTACCCGATGGTCGCGGACGTCTAGGCTGAAGGTGGGTGACCTCCTGGGGTCCTTGCCTCAATGGAGCGACGTCTCCAGAGGCTCGAGCTCCTTCGGGTGGAGCACGACGGCACAAACCACCGGATTTGAGGCTTCCGACCTTGTTCCTCGCTGCAATCGATCCCGCTTGCTTGCTGTCACTCAAGGAGGAGGAAGGGAGTTCCTGGGACTGGAAGGGGATGTCCAAAGATACCCTAAAATGTACGACGGAGCTGAGACTTTATAGTGCTAGGGGTCCGGGAAGATGGGAGTCGGGCACGCTCGTCGATGCACGGACCCCTAGAATGAAGGTCGAGCGAAGGTCTCGGATCATCGAGCTACAAATGGAGCCTGGGGTTTAGGCGAATGGAAGGCGGATCAACTCGGGAGAATTCATAAAAGTCGGGTTGACGAAGCGGATCCGCTAAGAGGTGGTCCTGAGGGGACAGTTGACCGGGTGTCAACACTCCCCCGTGGACCAATCAGGTAAATCCTTTTATTAATTATTTAGAAATTCATTTTAAAATAGAAAATGATTTTATTTGAAAATATTTTCAACATGAAAAATGTTTATTTATTTTCAAAGTATTTTTTAGTGATTTTTATTTATTTTTTTGAAAAATAAATTAGGTATTTACATTATATTATTATTATATACAAGTTTATTTACATATGTATTTTTTATTTTTAATTATTTATTTTTATATAATTATCCCTATTTTATAATTTATTTATTTATATCATGAAATAAGGAATATAAAAATATTTTTATTGAATTTTTATTAGGTAATTACAAGGGTGAATTAATTAGGTGTTGTATTTAATGTACATGGTATATATACACTAAAGAGAATTGATTTGATTTATGTTTATTTTTCTTTTATTTTTCCCATTTTTATTTTATTTTTATAAATATGTACAAAATATGAGAAACACACATATTTTTTATTTTTTAGAAAATAGACTATTTACATATAGAGGGATATTTACACCATCTTGAGTAACCCTATCTCTCTACTTATTTTATTTTGCGGTCAGGCCCTTGTGGAGCCCTCCCTTGGGTTTGGGTCACTCAATATTTATTCTAAATATTTCTCTCTTTTTTTCTTTATTTCTTTATTCCTTTATTTTTATGCAAAAACATGCTAATTATGGTTATTCATATGATGCATGCATTTTGACAAATTATTGTATTTACAAGTATTTACATGGTATTTTGCCAAGGTTTCTAGCTAAAATAAAGGAATAAAGAGTTATAAATGGGGATTCATCATCGTGCGACGCCACCACTGATGAATACCCATTCATCACTCTTTATTCTTATATTTTAGCTACAAAAACCTATGCAAATGCATGTAGATATTTGTAAATAGGAATAATTAGCAAAAGCATGCATCTTGTAAAAACATATAATTAGCATGTTTTTGTGCAAAAATAAAAGAATAAAGATGAAAAAGAAAAAGAGGGAAATATTTAGAATAAATATTGAGCAACCTAACCCAAGGGAGGGCTCAGCATGGGCCTGACCGCATAAAAGCCACAGTAGAGAGAGATAGGAGCTCATGTGTATAGATTTTTGTAACTAAATAAAATTATATTTTCCTCACCCAAAAATATGCTTGTACATATTTTGTATATATTTAGAAACTATTAAAAACAAAATAAAAATTTAAAAATCAAAAATGCAAAAATATCCCTCCACCATGTGCATAGACCATAATCCTTTATTTATTTAACCCTATAAATAAATGTATTTATTTTCAAAACTTTTTGTGAATATTCTATGGTATATTTTGTTAATAAAATAAATAAAAAGAAACACAACAAAAATCAAATAAAAATAACAAAAATCAAAAATTACAAAAACATATTGTACATATGCCATGTACATAGTTGTATATATCTATTTATTTCACCTATGTGTATAAATAATAAAAATAAAATAAAAATATCCTTTTATTCCTCATTTTATTCTATAAATAAATAAAATATAAAATAGGAATAAAATTGTATAAAAATAATAATTAAAAATTAAAAAATCAAAAACCCTATATTGTACATATACCTATGTATAGCTATATATTGTAAATACCTTATTTTTATTTCTAAAAATTAATTAAAAATCACCAAAAAATAAAATAAAAATAAAATAAAAATATTTCATGTTGAAAGTTTTTGCAAAATCGGCCATTTGCTGCCTTATTTTTGAACTTCAAATCTTGTCCACGTGGCAGCGGACCATTGGTCCACGGGGGATGTTGACCCCCGGTCAACTCCCTCCGCGGACCGCCTTCTCCTGCGGATCTCGCGCCCGACCCGGTTTCGCCTCTTTTTCCGCGCTTGATCCGCTAGCCTTCTCCGCAAACCCCGGGTCCTATCGATTCCTCGTACATCCGACATGACCGCCGGGGTATTCGCATTGGGATCTGCGCTTCTCACAGCCCTACCCGACCAGCCCTAGTCGGGTCGGCACTCACGTATATAGCCGAGCTCCGCCTCTCATTTTCGCGATCTTTGGCTCTCCACTCTCATTCCCGTGACCTCCATTGCAATCCCTGAGGTGACAGCTCGCGATTGCCCTTGTAGCAGTGAGGAGGAGGTGGCCGGACCATTGATCCGGCGACTTTGCGCCGCCGTGCTCCGCCCCGTGCAGGAGCTCGAGCCTCAGGCCTTGGCGACCTTCGAGGCAACGACCAGGAGCTGCCTAAGCTTCAGCACAGCCTTCCACTCCACCCAGGTAGCATTCTAGCTCGCCTATTTAGCGTAATTTCTTGTTTCCCCCAAATCTTAGTTTCGCCGAGTTCCTTTGATTCCGACCATATCGCGTATCTCCTCGATCATCGGAACCTACGCTCACCATCGCCATCCCTCCGCGCACATTCTCCGCCCCTTCGTTCAACCCAGCTCGCACAGGAGCTGGGGTTCGAGCTCCACCGTCCTCACCTCGCCGGAGTTCGTTCACCCCGACCCACAGCTCACCTTCACCCCACCTAACCGGGTTGAGGCACTTTGCCCTCGACCCGCGAAGCTCTTGCGCTACTTTGCAGGTCAAGAGGAGGCCATCTGAGGCCTCCCCACATCCAGGCCAGGAGCTCCCCTCCGTCGACCTCGCCGGAGCCCCTCCAGGGCTCGGCTGGACCATCGGAGGGCACCACCAGCTGCGGGACGTCATCGCCGACCTTCTCCGATCTTCAGAGGCAGCTGAGGAGGCCCACAGCACGCACACGAGGCCGGCGAACCTCGCCGGCCACCTGTTCTTCAAGGGTCCTCGACCACCGTCCGATCGCCCTCAGAGCTCCAGTTCCCATCGTGACCGTCCATTCATCAAGGAGCAGCCACCGCTTGATCATCTCGAGGGTTGATCGAGACCGTCAGAGCAGAGAGAGACACACCAGCACCCGCCAGCCGTTCGATCTTCCACGTGCCTCGCTCTCGGACGTCGATCGGCCCACGTGCGGAAGAAGAGAAGCGACAGCCATCCGAGACCGTCAGATCAGCTACGTGGCGCTCATCCAGCCGTCGACGTAATAAAGGGGTAATTTACCTTAGGCCCCCTCGTAGTCTATGCTTTACGTTTCAGTCCTGTAAATATTTTGAGTACTTTATTTACGTTGGGTTATTTGCACATTGGACCTCATCCTTTAGTTTATTTGCATTTATGCCCCTGTTTGTGTGAGCCACGTGCATCGTCACGTGTATATTTGGTGTATTTGCGACATTAGCCCTGTAGTTCTGGATGTTCTTTAATGAATGAAAACTTTTTGATAATTGCGTTTATGCCCCTGTGAGTGTCTTATTTGCACATGTGCGTCTTTTAGTGGGATATTTGCACAACAGCCCCTGGACTTTTTGGTACGAGTTACCAAAAGGTCCTAGGACTTGTTTTTCTTACATATAGGTCCCTGAGTGCCCCAGGCACGCGCCTCGCGCGTGATTTCTTGGGTATTTTGCACCAGGACCCCCAGAACTTTGGGTATTTGCACTTAAGTCCCTATGCACTGTGCCCCCTTGTTATTTTTGAATAAAATATCAATTCATCTCCAAATTCGATAAAAATTTGACACATGGCTCCTGCCATGTTGTAGGATTTTTGAGAATTTTGGGGGACATTTCTGAGTTTATTTGATATTTTTAAAAATTCAAAAACCATCATTTTAGCTACTGTCTAGATTTAAAAATCCCAAAAAAATATAAAAACAACCCCAAAAATTCCATAAAAATTAGGTGTTGTTTCTGTTGTGTTGCTTGATTTTCTAGCCAATTTTGGCTATTTTTCATTGCTTAAAAACCCTAAAAATGCAAAAACACCTAAAAACTCATAAAATTCATATTAAATAATCTACAAACCCAAAAACAATAATTTTGGTGCTCAAATTTTCCTTGTTTTCTCTAGTATACAGGAAAATTACCTCCAGCCCCTCTTGAGATCCTTAAATATTTTATCTTTGGATTTTGGACCTGGCTGGACAGTACCTTGTCTTTTTAGCACTGTTTGATTTTTAGAAAATAAAATACACTTCAGAAAATTATCAAAAATTCACCAAAAACACTTAAAAACCCAAAAAACATAAAAACATTTTTTCTTGAATTTTTGCTTGATTTTTGATGCTTTAAATAAATTGATAAAGTGTGTTTGTTTTTGTTTTCTTTTATTTTCTCATTATATTAAAAATCTAAAAAAATATAAAAAATCATTAAAACCACAAAAAATATTTTGCCTTTTATTTTACTTATTTTTGACTACTTCGTAGGCCTTCGGCCAATCCGTGCTCCTTGTGTTTGACCCTGGGTGCTATACCAGGTTAATCTCCTAGCAGGACCGCTTTGTTTTGATTTTACGTATTTTTCGAGTGGTTCATTTTTCTTGATATACCTATCCTCTGAGATCCGGGTCGCAACGACCCTTGACTTATTACCTTCATCCGGGTCTTCGAGATTTTTGGGTAATCAGAATGGCGCCGTTGCCGGGGAGCACGGCTTAGTAGTTGTTTTTAGCTTTTTCCGCGGTTTTTGATTTTCGCGGCTTTTTGTATAGAATTTTTGTATATATATTTTTCTCATATTTCTGACAATAATTTTTGGACTGACCACTTTTCTCTCTGTTTCCTGCGAGGGCCCGAGGAGCGAGGGCGGCATTCCTAGGAGCGCCGGTGCACCCGAGCGAGGCGGAGGCGGCTCGTTTCTTCATCGAGCCGCAGGAGAGAGCGAGAGAGAGAGAGCTGAGTGGGTGAGGATAGTTTAGGGATATTCTATTTTATTGTTGTAATAATACAGGTACCCTCAGAGACATGACTTGTGCTTGACACGTAGCGGGTCTGTTTCGCCGAGCACCGGTGTGCTCGGGGGACCCTTTAGGACCTTAGCGGTTTTCTCGCGGCTTTCTTTTTCTTTCTTACTGCCTTTCCGGTGTTTACGCGGTTTTTGCTCGAGCCCCTAGATTTAGGAATTTCTGGTGCTTGTGACGTAATTAGTAGGATCCACACACCTAATTGCTTATCTGTTCCCATAGAACGTAATTGGACCTACTAATAATAAATAATAAAAATAACTTAGTCACTTTCCTGAGAGCCTACGCGCCGCGAGCCTGCCCCGTCAAGCGCTACTCCTGAACTCGACCTGTCGAGAAGAGGAGGGGTGGGTCTAGACCGGACTCTTTGGATCGAGGGCGAGTGACTGAGTTAGACGGTTCTGCGCTAGAAATTGCTCATCTAGGACTCGGTTTTTCCCGCTTGCATCATTTAGGTAGTTTATTTCCTGTCTTTAAATTCTGCGCGGATCACTTGCATGTAGAGTGCCGGAGACAAGGTACGCATTTCTATCTCAGCATGCATCATTGATTTCTCGCGCATCGGCTTTTTCGTCTTCTCCCCCCTGTTTTCGGACTAAATAATCAGGAGAACCGAAAAATTCGTTAGGCCTTTTGTTTGCTTTGAAAAATATTAAAAAGAAAAACAATAAAATCGGGACTGCTAATCATACTTGATCTTAAAAACCGCTCGCCCTAAAAACTTTGTCTTGGGGAGAGCAACCCCCTCATTGTATTGTTTGGATGCGCGAGAGAGTGACCCGCACCCTAGGTAGAGCCTCCCGGTGCTAGACCCGACTGATTACCGACTTTTCCGTGCGGGCCAGTCGGTTGGGATAGCATCGGATATCCTAACAGGTCACGTAAGCGCTCTGATATTTT